>OY744526.1:146584007-146819007 GCA_963556195.1 Sepiola atlantica
ATGGTGAAATATAAGATTTTGAAAAAATTCTCTATCTAATAAACTGCAAACTCAAACATGTGTTTTAGTATTCCTCATTTGCATATTTATAAACAGTTTATCATAAATAAATATTTTTAAAGCACCGTTGTAAATTTGCATTGGCATATTTTCTTATTTATTCGAAATATTTTAGTCGATAGTATCATGTCTAATATCGTCATGATGCAGAAAACAGATAGTACACTTTGATCTCAGACAAAATGCAAATTATATTTTATATTGCTAGGCATTTCAAATCAATGACAAAAATAATGATATAATATAGTAGTCTATTATATTGTAATGGGATGGAAAGTGATTTATCGGTGCTGTTTTTATAATACCGTTCTCTCAGGACGTAGCTAATTCGTATTAAGGGGCCTGAGGAATTCTCCAATGAATCTCATTAAGAGATGTAGTACTTATTTTGCTATCATGAGACTAATTTCTCAGAAACTACCTTTTCTTTTGCGGTGTGTTATGTAGTTAATGTTCTGTTGATATGATATCATATGTGCAGGCATTACCTTCTCTAGATATGCAGCTCTATCCTAAGATATCACCTATCTCCAGAGGGCAGTATATTATATAATGTTACTTGTTACTATCATTTTTCTTGCAGTGTGGGGGGTAGTGTTATATATGCTATCTAGTCATGAAGTACCACCTCATTTTAAGTATGTAGTGACATCATTACACCATCATTTTAGTTATTAAATCCTCCTTTGAGAAGTCAGTACAGTATATGTTCGTTCACCATGATATAAACGCCCAGGCTTGCAAACATATGCTTGTGGGGTTTGTTTTTTTGTTCAAAAGCTATCCTCAAATTTAAGTAGTATGTCTTGACGAAATTAGGACGTCTCCAAGCTGATAGGTTTACATTTACCTTCACTGTCAAAAAGCATAACTCACCAGACACTGTAGTTTTCATATTTAATAGGCTTCACCTTTGGCTTCAGCCAATCATCAGCGAGGTTCAGAAGAAAATGGCTTCGTCGGATGCAATATTTATTAAGTTATTTTCAACTTTTCAGAATGGATATTCTCAGAATAAACAAAATCAGTAAAGAATGAAAAAAATGATGCTAGATATTTAATGAGCAAATAGAAACGCACGAGAGTCGCGAATATATAATCTGGTGAATTGCGACATAAATGTGATTATGTGGCCATCAAAGATCTGATAAAGTCATTAAGTTTTAGTACATTCGATCAATCATTGAGAAATGATTGCATTCATGTAGTTATTATAATAATGTATTATCTTTTAAAATAGCATTACTGGACAACTTTGTAACGTTTTGCTTCGAGATATATCTTCGATAATTACACATTGAATTCTTTATTGATTAGATCAGAAAATATTATGCATATTCTTCAGACAAAATTAAGAAAACTATGTTACAAGTTGTTAGGATTGGTTACCACTAACAACTATTTACATGAAAACTTTCAGAAATATTATATCCCAGTATAATTACCTAAAGTAGACTAAAAGTAATGTTTAAATTGTTACCGTGTCAAATCGTTAAGGAGTTGTTTTTCTAATATTGTATGAAAGCAAAAATAAGTTAAAATCACAATTAAATTCGATAGTAATTAGAGTAATTAAAAATAATGTTGATACTACTACTACTACTACTACTACTACTACAGCTACTACTAATAATACTATTAATATTACTACTAGACCTACTTCTACTGCTACTACTACTACTGCTAATAATAATGATAATATAATAATTATAATAATGATAATAATAACACTATTAATAACAAAGATTGACCATGAAGGAATCGATGGTAATGAATTATCAAATAATAGTTATTAAAATATAGATTGGTAATCATATACATGATAATAAAAATAATATAAATAAGAATTAAATCATAATAATAAAGATGATAATAATAATAATAATTATAAAAGACAATACTAATGCGTATAATCACAATAATACATTTATAATCATAATGATGATAATAATAACACTATTAATGATACTAATAATACGAATTGAGAATAATTGTAAAAAAGCGTATTAAATAACACCAATTGAAATGGTAATAATAACGATTAGCATAGTGTAAATAATAATAGCGATGTTTACAATAATAATGAGTACAACTATATGTTTTTAATGATAAAATAATACATATAATTCCAAGTAATAACAGTAATATTGCTATACAAAAAGTTTTATATTAATGGCGACAACAACAACAATAATAATAATAATAATAATAATAAGTATTATTATTATTATTATAGAAACAACAACTCCAATAATAATCATAACAATAGTAACAATAGTAAAAATAATAAAAGCGATGACAATGAATATTAATTATGAATATGATATAGATAGATAATAAATACTACAGTTAATTTGTTTCGAAGCAATTACATAAATGAATACAACTGAGTATGCGCATAATTTGGTAAATAAATATTTAAAAAAGGTTAATAAATAAATTAAGTAAATAAGTAAATAATTATGTGAATGTGTGTTTATATGAGCAAAACTAGTACATAATGTGTGGGAATAAGTATGAACAAATAATAACTACTAGCAGTGTACTAGTTTCAAGTGCAATGGGGTGTGTTCATAACTGATTTAATAAAATAAATCAATTAACAAATAAGTAAACAATATTTCGGGAAAAGAAACTTCTCTTTGTCAAAAATAATTAAACCAGAAGACCTGTCTCCGACCGTGCAGAGATGACTATATATAGAAAGTGTTGTATGTAGGAAACTATCAAAGTATGCCTACAATTGATTGAAGTGTATAGTTTAGATTTAACGGTTTACCTCTATTACTAAAGCTAATAATATCAAGCTTTTTATCCTTCAATATCTAACATTTTGTATTGAGCGAACTACAGATGTAATTTTTTCTAACGATGTGCAATTTAACTATTAGTGGTCTAGGGTTTTTGGTTTCGTGTTTATGGTATACATGAAATGTGTTTTTTTAATAAAAAACGTTATTAAAAGAATATTTATGGGTAAACGATGTTTATTCGAATGTATATCCAGTGATACCTATATGTAAGCTGTTCTGGGTTGGATTCTCATTAGTTGTAATTGTTGCTTAGTAAACTATCGAGGTTGATACACATTTCTGCTGTAGCGCAAATTATGTTGTATGCAATGTAGTTTACATCTTACTCGTTGTTTGTTTCATTATTTTAGAGTATTTGTATTAAACATTGTATTTAGGTAATAGTTGTGAGGCAAATGTAGGTTAATTAAGTTTAGGAATATTTCACCTAGTTTGGTTTAAACATATGTTTAAACAGAAGTTTAAACAGGATAATATTTCTATTGCTAACTTTATAAGCTCCATTATTATGTTGGGTGTATAATTAATTTAGCGTGTTTATACTATTTACTAAATGTTTTAGGTAAAGATGGTTTTGTTTATTTTGAATGTTCCAGATAAATTTCAAAATAACTTTGCTTGACTTGTTCTGCATAGTACAACGTGTTGTAAATTTTTGAATTTCCAATAAATAGAAATTGTATTGTTTAAGAAAATAACATTTTATTGTTTTCTTGAATAGCTAAATATATATGTCTACAAACAGTAAAAATGGGATAACCATGATCGTATTAGTAAACCCCGGATTTTAATAAGGTGTTAAACATATTACGAGGCGTAGTATATGCTAAATAGAAAACAAACAAACAGGGTTAATTGTAATCAGTATTTGTGTGCGTCTTTCTGGTTACAATACCCTACCGCGCAAGCTTAAGAACAATGATACCGTTTCTATAATGCATTGTTATATCTGAAATGAACGTAAAAGAGCGTTTCTATTTAACCTATATGTTTAACTAACTGCTCCCTCGCTGTAATCTAATGAGTTTGACACTACGCTCGCACACCTCCAGTCGTGAACAAGGATATTTACTCTGGCGTTGGTTTATGTGACGTCCCTGACGCCGCCGTTAACACAGTCCCTCTTCCATGAAGATAACTGGTGCGTCTAAAGCGTTTTCGTCGACTAAGCCGTAAGTGCTCCTTATTATATTGATCAACAGATACAATTCTGGGACTCCTCGGCGTGGTTATCCAAAGTAGGCATGAGAAAAGCAACAAACAACAAATAAACAGGCAATTAAAGATATGACAACAGAACACCTATTCTTAATTAAAGATTAATATATATATATATATATATATATATATATATATATATATATATATATATATATATATATATATTTCATTGAAACCTGCATTACAGAAACTGTATATCTATCGTGAGTTAGGGGTTAATTCTTCCGGGCTTGGATGGAGTTAACGGTGTCCACTAAGTATCTAAGTCAACGGACCGCCGACGTGAAAAGTGTATATTTTCCGTGTTTAAAAAGCAATTCAATGGGGGAAGGGGTAAACGGTAAGTCTACCACACTTGACCTCTAAAAATTTAACTTCAACTAAACTTCAACTCTTACTGAATAGTTTCCGCTTCGTTTCATTTGATACATCAAAGCGGACTATCTATCGCTCCTGTTTTGTTTCGATGTTGTCAGTCGAACCGAGCCATCCGTTCTGACGGGATTTATTGACGTAGATTACCTCTGCACGAAGTCACCTTGATTTGACAGCTTAAAAATGATGACACTTTCAAGAGTCGGGCTGACCCCTGACCTTCCCTGACTTACAGATGCACATCCTGACAATTCTAACTCAAAACAATGTCTTACAAACGCATTTAATCTAAATTATATTTATTTTAGTGTAAACATGAATTGTATTATTTTGTGTTTATTCGTTTAGGTGCTAATTTCCAAATAAATGCTAGTACATCGATTACCGAAATATTTGCAGGGTCTGTTATATTTCGACACCGTGTCATGTCAGTTAACTTAAATACAATTATTCAACTAATTAAAATATGGTTGTTCTCAATACTTCTGCTACTAGTGTTATATTTTATTGGTTGGATTTTCAAGATATAAGTTACGAGCTTACAATAGTATTCGACGATAACATTGTAAGTCTATACAATACCTACAGTAATGGGCATACTTATTAAATCATATAAAATGGATAAAATATGTTTTATCTCTGAATGGTAAAATTACCCTATAAAATAGTAAACAAAATATCTATCATGTAAAATATTACAAATAAACCCACAATTCAATCAATTCTGTATATTGGTATTTGTTAAAAATATATATCTCGAGTAAACGTTTTGCGCGGAAATATATAAACAACAAATGCGACAATTTAGTCTATTTCATTGTATTCGTAACTTGACAATAGAAACATATATACATAATTAAACTAATACAGTTTAATTGCTAAGTGTTGAATAGCTCGTCCTTAAATAACTACTACCATCGTGATTTGGTTAATTAATTGCAGGAATTATCTACTAAAAACACTTTATTGGTGAATGCTTCCCCGCACCGAGGTTAGGTTTATAGTTTACTTTCTTGACTATCTGCATGATAATTGCGCGTGTCTGTGCAGATAAGCTGTTGAAATATTGCAGTGATATCAACGGTATACAGTTACTCTGGAATCATAAAGAGAAAATAAATTAATTCAGAGAACGTCAGAATCGAGAAACATACTCTTTATCAAGCGGGCATCGCTAATTATGTTACAATTAACGTCTTCATAAGTTGAACGTCTTCGCGCGAAAAATATTGGCCGCATTAAGCGGTTGCTTTTTAGATTACTATTTGGGTAGACCAGTTTTAAACACGATCTCTTTATAGCCATTGGACACGTTCTATTTATAGCCATTGGATACGTTCTCTTTATAGCCATTGGACACGTTCTCTTTATAAACATTGGATACGTTCTCTTTATAGACATTGGACACGTTCCCTTTATAGACATTGGACACGTTCTCTTTAAAGCCATCTGACACGTTCTCTTCATAGACATTGGACGCGTTCTCTTTATAGACATTGGACACGTTCTCTTCATAGACATTGGGCACGTTCTCTTTATAGCCATTGGGCACGTTCTTTTTATAGACATTAGACACGTTCTCTATATAGACATTAGCCACGTTCTCTTTATAGCCATTGGACACGTTCTCTTTATAGACATTGGACACTTTCTCTTCATAGCCATAGGACACGTTCTCTTTATAAACATTGGACACGTTCTCTTTATAGCTTTTGGACACGTTCTCGGTATAGACAATTGGCACGTTCTCTTTATAGACATTGGACACGTTCTCTCTATAGACATTGGACACGTTCTCTTTATAGCCATTAGACACGTTCTCTTTATAGCCATTGGACATGTTCTCTTTATAGCCATTGGACACATTCTCGTTATAGACATTAGCCACGTTCTCTTTATAGCCATTGGACACTTTCTCTGTATAGCCATTGGACACATTCTCGTTATAAACATTGGACACTTTCTCTTAATAGCCATTGGACACGTTCTTTTTATAGACATTAGACACGTTCTCTTTATAGCCATTGGACTCTTTATCTTCATAGACATTAGACACGTTCTCTTCATAGCCATTGGACACGTTCACTTTATAGACATTGGACACGTTCTCTTTATAGCCATTGGACACGTTCTCTTTATAGCCATTGGACACGTTCGCTTTATAGCCTTTTCTCTACAAAACATATGTTCTAGTAAACTTACCTACATTGAATATCTTACACTGGGAGTAGAAGTACACGCTGTAATAATTAATTAATATGCTTAGTCGCGTTCACCTGCAAGTGTATATTATATACTACATCAATACAAAATAATTCTTATTACTTCTCAAAAATTTAAACACAAAAACCGTACATGTTCCTATTCATGATTTGATAAATAATATTACTAGAATCCTAGTGTATTATGCTTAACTTATACAATATAACTGTTTTTGGTGCTATTGAATTCTTCCAAAAATATATTGAAAGCTCCTAATTATATACAATTAGTTTGATCTATACCGAGTACAGAGAATGGTGGGTTGATACCTAGACTAACAATATCAGTGCACAATTATACACGCTAAATCTGTAAGCTATTGATCATAGCATATTATTTTCCATTGTCTACAATGGTATATATTACACCGATCACGCACCAGCTTATCAGACCATAGATCGTGCATGGGTTATTTGAGCTTGTGTAGCAATACGTCAATTTCATATAGTATATAAGACGATAATATTAAGTTTACTTCTTGGAATTAAGATAGGTTATCAAATCGTTTACAGCGCATTATATTTTGAACAATCTTGTTACGATATCATCAGAGAGCATAAGATGTGTGACAAATAATAACGTAGTTCCAAAAGTTTGATTGCTTAACCGCTAATAATGTTATTGCGTTCTAAGGGCGTTCAAGATGTAAACGTATAATTGCTTAATGGCTAAGAATTTGGAAACGTTAATTACTATGTTAGACATTTCAAAATGTTGTGACTATATATTGTAATTAACATTAGTGATTGTGTGATGTTTAGTTTTTATGTAAGAGGGTTCAAGAATGTTTACGCTCGTGATGTTTGTATCGTGGTGCATTACTTTTGAATCTTTTCCGCTCTTAGGACGAAAAATGAAAGAAAATGGTACAGTCAACCAACGGGACTTTTATACACCACGTTGCCTGAAACACTATATGGACCATTCGGAAAATTGAAAAAAGTAAAAATACATATGAAGCCAAAACACTCCATATTATTTCATTAAACTCCTGGTGTATATATATATATTTTTGATATAGTTTACCCAAACAAGGCAGGCCGCCACTGTGGAAGTAAGGGACTACTAAGAAAAAGTGTGAAAGTTTTTTGTTTTTTTTTTTTTGGGGTGGGGGGGGGGGGCAAACTAAATTGGGAGCTGTGCAGCGAGATGTCTGTTTGCATTAGTTTTACATTTTTGCATGTCAGTACCGTCAGAAAAACAGGGAGTAGGGAGGGAGTCCCAGCAGCACGAGTAGAAAGCTCTTCGGCATCTGCGGCTCTTCGGCATCTGCGGCTCTTCGTCATCTGGGAGCCTCCACAGTGAAATGATAGGAATTAGCAGATTGTCGGGTTTGTCTAGTGAATTTACGTCGTAAGGGTACCACAGCAGCAAGCTCATCAGAGCACACTCCATTGAAGTACTTGTAAAACAGGCACAATGGAGCAACATTGCGGCGGTGGGATAGGGGATGGAGCTTGGTGGATAGTGAAGGACTTATCAAGTTGGCGACTCTCTTTTAGACCTTGTCTAAGAGGGAGATACTAGTGGATTATGTTCCAGCCCAGATGTGGCAACAATAGTCCATGCATGGAAAGATGTTATCTTTTTAGAGAGAGAGAATAATGTGAGGTGTGAGAAGTTTACTGGCACGGTAGAGGGAACCCACCGTCTTTGCAGCAGCCCTGGCAATGTATTCAATGTATTTGTTCCAATTAATGGTATCTGTGAAAGTTAGACCGAGGAGTGTGAATGATGAACCCTCCGGTAGAGTGTGATTTGCCATGACAATCGGTATTTGAAGAGGTTTCTTGTAGTTATTGAAGGAATGTAGCACACACATAAATACTGTAAGTTGATATTAAATATCAGGTGGTAACTCCGGTGTTATTGATTGTAATAGGCACAATCATTTGCCAACTGGTCCAAGGCTCGTTTTGAGTTAACAATGGATTGATTGAACTATAATCACTGTACTTAACGGAATTACGGCAAGACATTAAACGGGCGTTTAGGACTAAATATCAACAAAAACAGAAAATGGTGTTGGCCGTTCCAACGTACACTTTAACGCGGACGTTTCGTACACGTGAATGTAACATGTCTTTTAACATTGGATTTATATGCTAGTCAGATTAGCATGTCTCATTAAAATAAACATACCAGGCACTTTCTATTGTTACTATTTTATTAACCTGGTGTTACATTAATATTTAAAATGAGAAATCTTACAATAATTGAAATTTTGTGGCATCTTCTTATTTTGATAATCTATCAAGATCAATCTTATCATAATAGGCCTACATTACTGTAAAGTCGAACAGAATGAAGGAAAAAAGCGACCACGTGTCTGCGCGTGTTGTCTTACCTGCTGGGATGATCGCGGGGAGGGCGGAAATTAGATTAATGGCGGCTGTGGTTTTTTGTACTATTATTGAGCGATGACGTCAGGCCTCACGTGACTGTTTTTCTGACCACCGATTGGCTGATGATGAACACTTGGACAATAAAAGGAGTATGTTCGGAAGATCAAGTCAGTGTGTATCAACTGCATCAGTGAGATTAGACGTCCGACGTTCGTTGTGTTAATCAACTGCCGTAGTTGCGTAGTTGCGAAATAAATACAAGCTATTTCGGCGAAATGGGGGAAAAGATTGACCTCAAATTAATACCAGAGTTTGATGGATCGAACCCGGTAATTGACTGGGTGGAAAAGGTGGAATTACATTGCCTTTTGTCTGGCGTAAAAAACCTCGAACATGTTCTTCCTCTGCGCTTGTCCGGCGGCGCCTTTGCGGTGTATCAACAGCTCAGCCATGAGGGCAAACAGGACTACGAGAAAATCAAGGCGGCACTGTTCAAGGCGTTTGCGATTGACCCCACCACTGCTTGGGAGCAACTTGAGGCAAGGACTTTACGTCCGGGCGAAACGGTCGACGTGTACTTGGCAGAGCTGACGAAGTTGACAGTGTTGTTTGGTGGACTGCCTGAGCGGGCCTTAGCATGCAAATTCCTAGCGGGACTCCCGACAGGAGCGAAGCAACTACTACGAGCTAGCTCAAGTGCAGATTCGCTGCCCCTTAATGACCTAGTAGATCGGGCCAGGACTGTAATGAAGAATTACTCCGAAATGAGGGAACCAGTAATTGCTGCTGCTCAGTCCACACCGAATAATAAGAAACCGTATCAAGGACCCGGTCCACGTGGTGGAATCGTATGCTACAGATGCAATGGACAGGGCCACATCGCAAGGAACTGCCGGCAACAAGCAATGGTTGTTCGCTGCTACCGGTGTAAGGAAGCTGGCCATATAGCTCAAGACTGTCCGGGAAACGGAACCGGGGACAAGGTGTCAGCGTCGACCTCTTCCCCACGCAGAAATTAAATGAGACGCTGCCGATCATCCCGATATATATCAACGAAACACTGTGCTCAGCACTCCTCGATTCCGGGTGCTCCCGCACTATCGTATGTGCAGATCTCTGCCACATTTGGAGAAAGAAGAACGTCAGAGTGACTACCATCAGTGGAGAGACGCGCACATGTTGCGGCGTGGGCAATGTAACTATACGGACGAAAAATGGAAGCTCCGCTAACCTAGAGGCGCTGGTAGTGCTCGAAAAACCCCTGAGTTTTGACCTGCTCCTAGGATATGATGCCATCAGAGCCCTTGGTGGTGTCCATATAACGGTGACAGGGGCGGTACATTTTCAGGAGAAAGCCCCAGTGTGTGCTGCGCTAAGGATCGACCAACCAGACTTCAGCGTCGAATTTGACGAGCAAAAGAGGGTTTGGACTGCCTCATGGAAGTGGTCGAAAAACAGTGAACCAGCCAAACTGCAGAATGGAATAACTGAATACCATGTGCCCGACCACATGAGGCCCGCGTACGAAGAGGAACTTCGCAAATGGATCGAGGATGGCTGGCTGATTCCCTACCCATACAAAAAACTTGGACCTCCTAAGGGTCTGATCCCATTAATGGCGGTCAATCAGCACAACAAAGCCAAAGTCAGGCCGGTAATGGATTACCGAGAACTGAACTCGCATGTCGATGCGTTTACAGCTGATGCTGACGTATGTGCTAGCAAACTACGAGAGTGGCGCCAGCTGGGTTCTAATGTGTCCCTGTTGGATCTGAGAAGGGCATATCTGCAGGTCCGAGTTAACGAGACAATGTGGCCGTTTCAGACGGTAGTGTTTGCCGGTAGAAGGTATTGTCTCACAAGACTGGGCTTTGGGCTGAACGTTGCGCCCCAAATAATGAAGACGATTGTCAATGCTGCATTGTCACAGGATAAGACCGTAAAAGAAGGGACATCAGCATACCTTGACGACATATACGTGGATGAAGACATTGTGCCGTCATCACGTGTGAGGGCCAAGCTAGCCGAACTTGGACTGATGTGTAAGGATCCAGAACGCTTGGAGGATGGCGCTCGTGTCTTAGGGTTGAGCGTTCAACAGGAGCGAGGGACCTTGAAGTGGAGGCGCGGAACTGCACTTCCTGAAGTGCCCCATGTCCTTACGAGGCGGGCTATATTTTCCCTGTGTGGAAAACTGGTGGGACACCTACCAGTAGGTGGATGGACTCGGGCCGCGACAGCCATCATGAAGAGGAGGGCAAGTGCAGTTACCAAATGTTGGGATGACGAGACGGTGGACAATTTGTTGCTGCGCATGGTGAAGGAGACCATCACAAGAGTCGAGCAGGAGGACCCCGCTAAAGGAGATTGGTGCGTCCAGGGAGACAGGCTAAATGTGTGGGTGGATGCGAGCTCCCTCGCGATCGGGGCGCTATTGGAGATGAACGGGTCCGTGATTGAGGACGCCTGCTGGTTGCGACCAATGGATGATGCTGCTCACATCAACCTGGCGGAGTTGGATGCGGTAACAAAAGGAATAAACTTGGCACTCCAGTGGAAAGTCAAAGAATTATGCATACACACAGATTCGCTGTGCGTATACCACTGGATACTTGACACACTAACAGGCAAAGCGAGAGTGCGCACCAAGGCGGCTACCGAAATGCTAATCAGACGACGGTTGGAGACAATAAGGAAGTTGGTGGAAGAGTACGACCTATCGGTGAATGCGGTGCTTGTCACTTCAACCTGCAATCTTGCCGATAGACTTACCCGTGTGCCCCAGAGATGGTTCGACGCAATGAAGAAAGAAGCCGAACCAGGGTCTTTATGTGCTGCCTCTGTTGAGGAGACGGATAAAATCAAGAAGGTACACCATGACAGTGGACACCCCGGAGTGAGACGGACGTATTATTTTGTACGCTTAACCAACCCGTCAGTGTCCAAAAGCAAAGTAGAAGCAGTGGTCAAGGAATGCCAAATATGCCAGTCAATCGACCCTGCTCCCACCAAATGGCAGAAAGGTCGGCTGGAAGTCGACGAGAATTGGAGCCGACTGGGCATGGACATAACCCATTATGGTGGTCAGCACTTCCTCACACTGATCGATTGCGGACCAACGAGGTTTGCGATCTGGCGATTATTAACAAGACAGGACTCGGCTAGTGTCATTCGTCAATTAGAGTCCATATTTTACGAACGGGGGCCACCTGAAGAGATTCTCACTGACAACGACACAGCCTTTTGCGGCGGAGAATTCAGGCGTTTCGTAGACGAGTGGGGGATCCGGCTTAGACACAGGTGTGCATATGTACCGAGTGGCAACGGTATAGCGGAGCGGTGCCACCGAAGTGTGAAGAGGATAGCAGCAAGGAAGCAATGTACGATTGCAGAGGCAGTATATAGATACAATACGACACCAAAGGATGACGCGACTGCTGAAAGTGCACCTGCTAATGCGATACATTGCTATCGAGTGCGTGTTAAGGGCATTGACGCCTGCCTGCCTAATCAGAAGAGGACGCAGGGACGGTACAAGTTGGGGGACACCGTCTGGGTAAGGCCTCCCAGTAACCGATGTACGACCAGTTTCGGAAGAGGACGGATCACCGGCATAATTAGTGAGCAGGCTGTGCTGGTTGATGGTACTCCACGGCATGTGAAGGATGTCCGGCCCGCCCTTGATACAAACCAAATATCGAACAGCGAAAGTGATGAATCATCCAATGATGAAATGTGGATCCGACCTATGCCCCATTGCCGTGATGACATGGCTGAGAACCTCAGCACAGATGGCGATAGTTCCATCGCCACTTCTGAAAGCCCCAATGACGATGGAGCCCAGCTTGATGGAAGGACTGCTGGCAACGTTGATGGCGACAGATCTGTTACCCCTCCTGAGAGCTCTGATGAAGATGAAGAAGTCCAGCTAATCCCCCTCCGTAGGAGTGCCCGTAACAAACGACCGCGGCCGCCATGCCGCATGTGTGATCTTGAGACCAGAGGGGAGTGTAAAGTCGAACAGAATGAAGGAAAAAAGCGACCACGTGTCTGCGCGTGTTGTCTTACCTGCTGGGATGATCGCGGGGAGGGCGGAAATTAGATTAATGGCGGCTGTGGTTTTTTGTACTATTATTGAGCGATGACGTCAGGCCTCACGTGACTGTTTTTCTGACCACCGATTGGCTGATGATGAACACTTGGACAATAAAAGGAGTATGTTCGGAAGATCAAGTCAGTGTGTATCAACTGCATCAGTGAGATTAGACGTCCGACGTTCGTTGTGTTAATCAACTGCCGTAGTTGCGTAGTTGCGAAACAAATACAGGCCTGCCGAGGTGACTGTGTTTGCTTTCCGAGCCGGAAAGACGCTCATCTGGGACGCCACTTGTTCCGACCCTTTTTCACCAGTAAGGATTGCGGAATACGCAGTGAAGCCTGGCACGGCGGCTCTGTTCGCCGAAATAAGGATGCGCAGAAAATACAGCTCGCTCACTGACCGTTTCGTCTACCAACCGATTAAACACAACCAGCAAATAACACTATCTAGTATGAATCAATTATATTCATGACAAATAATAGAAATCGAAAAACTAATCGATGACAGACATTATTCAGAATAATCGTTATTATATTGTGCATTTATTAATCTATGTTACACTGAATATTACAAGACATGCACTATATTACGTGAACTATTTATATTGATGAACGCGTTAAAAACCGGTATTATTAATTATACTCTTTACTTTTAGAGAACAAGTTCCGCTGAGTTAGACCGGTTTATATAAAATTTCTGGAGAATTTTGACACATTTTTTACAACGGTTGACGCCAGGCCACTTTGCCGTTTCGGTTCGTTGGCCTTCGTTTGCGCTCTGCAACCGATACTGCGCTCCCGACATATGCTTCCTCGTCTCACACTTCGGCAGGTCTCGTTGACGAGATTCTCTCCTTACATCTCGAATCCCCGTATCATATCTTTTGACAGCCGTTTTGTCAACATGGACGTCGATAACCCTTACAAAACCGCCCGTTTTCATACATCAGTCGTCCTGGGAGGACATTCAATGTAAATCCGTGTTCGCCGAACTCGTCCGTAGCAGTAACCAGCATAGAGCGACTTGCCTAAGAGCGTCGGCTTCACCTTAAGGCGGTGCTTGGCTCAGTGACATCTCTTCAGCGACACTTGGAACTCTCTTGGACAATGACACTATCCGGATCATCGTCTCACAACGGCTGGGACTCCGTTTATTCCACCCACACCGGTGTCGCCGTGGTCACGTAGTTGACGAGTTTGCATTGCATCCTCTCTCTTGTCGATTTAGTGCCGGCCGCTTTCCTCGCCCCTCTGCCCTTAACGACGTAGTCAGGCGAGGTCTCAACTCGGCAGGTTTTGCATCAGTCCTTGAACCAGTCGGTCTGGACAGGAGCGACGGTCGCAGGCCTGCCGAGGTGACTGTGTTTGCTTTCCGAGCCGGAAAGACGCTCATCTGGGACGCCACTTGTTCCGACCCTTTTTCACCAGTAAGGATTGCGGAATACGCAGTGAAGCCTGGCACGGCGGCTCTGTTCGCCGAAATAAGGATGCGCAGAAAATACAGCTCGCTCACTGACCGTTTCGTCTACCAACCGATTTCAGTGGAAACGTCGGGTGTTCTTGGCCCCGAGACTGTTACATTTTTTCAGGGCATGTGACGTCTAGGTATAAGCCCCGTGAGTCATCCTAGTTGTTCCAACGCATCTCCCTTTCTATCCTTCGTGGCAACGCAATGTCAGTAACGGCGGCGTTACTTCCTTTCTTATCGTCATTTGTTGACTCTCTCTTTTATCTCTCAACTTCTCTATCTACCTATGTCTGTATCTGTCTCTTCACTTTCTAAGTTTTAAATATCGAGGTTGTTCTACTATGGGTGATTACTTCGTTACTTGGTGGTAATTGGTCGTTCTTCAGTGTTCATATCTGGAAGATCTAGACGAAAGATGATTTTTAAAGAACAATTGAAAGATTAATCAATATTAGGCTCGATACATTGCAGACATGCTTGGTATATTTTAATACAGAGACACGCGATGTTCATATTAGTATCGATCAATTTTTGTATTATTTTCTGTTATATTCTGTTGTGTCTGTTTGAAATTCTCATAAACTGATTAGTTAAAGGTGGTTGCGAATTCTAGAGACACTATTAACAGAAAGTATGTTTACTTCTTATAGTTACATCGGCTATATATATATATATATATATATATATATATATATATATATACTGTGTATATATATATATGTGTGTATATATGTATATGTATATGTGTATACATATATATATGTGTGTAGATGTACATATATTTATATATATATATATATATATATATATATATATATATATATATATAGATCTATATATTTATTTTCCTTTTACTCGTATATACATTTTATTTGTTGTTTTCGTCGGTGGTTGAACACTCTTCTCTTTCTGTCTATTCTACACGTTTAGATTGTCTTTTCTTTCTCATTTTATTGTCAACAAAATAGTAAGACTCAAGAGTTTAAGGGCATTTTAAGTAAAAATCTCTTTCACAGTATTAGATGACAAGAATTTTAAGCCTGAGATTTAGAGTGAAAAATGCACTCAAGTAGTGTTATTTCAACACATAGAGAACTAAAAAACTGTAAGAAAACATCTTGAACAAACTCGTTACCGTTCAGACGTTGAATTTTATCACGGTGGAATGCGATTTATTTTAATACTATCATAAGGACTGGAGAGTTCTGTTTCGGTAAATAGTCAACAGCTTTACGCAGAAGAGTTCGGATAATGGTATCGTGTTTATCCATCTAGAATGTGGCTCTGACGATAGGAAATAAGGCTTTTCAAAAAAAGAAAGATTTTTCTTCTGAATGAATTTTCTCATCGTATATTCATGAATCTATGTAACGTTAGTAATATGTTCATGTTTATACATGTGTATGTACATTCCGTACATCTTAACTAATTACACGATCATAATTAATTTTAGAACACCGTTGCTAGGCGTACTGTATCGTAGTATAGGCTATATTTAGTTCAGTTTTAGGAAAATCGTGAATAAAGAGGCTGTTTGTTTAAATTGATATATATATATATATATATATATATATATATATATATATATATATATATATCAGACATTATCACTAAGAAGTGCATCTATTTATAACTATGTCGTGTCTTCCAATTTCTTTGGAGTATATGAATAGATTTAAGGGGGCATACTATGGGAACAAGTCCTATTTAAACATTCAAATAGTTTAGAGTTGCATTGACGTTATGCGCGAATTAGCCAAGATTCCGTCAAATTATTTTTCTTTCACAAAATCCCTTGATACTTACATGTTCATATAAAATTTGTTTTTTGATTCAAAATAATTAATTTCTGCATATTGGACAATCAAAAATAGCATAAAGATCATAAATGATTTAAAATTATTGGTTTTATCATAATTCCAATGTTCATATTCCGCTCTTAAGTTAAATTGCGAAACAACCGGGTATTTTCAAGTTTGCGTAGCATTTATTCTTTGTGTTAAGGTGCAAGTTAGTCCAGGCGAAATCTCACTACCAAATCGCAATAACAAAAATAAACGTGTGCGCGTTCATTTCGCCGGAAAATCACATTAAAGCGAATGATTATGTAAAACCAACAATTGTTATTTAAAACATAAGTTCTTCTAAGTTTGTGAATTAATGATACAGATTCAAGACTCCAGCATCAGAGTTCAGACCGGTTTAGTGTGTGTTCAGTTGTATAATCAAGTGTGTTTGTGTTTGTTTGCGCACATGTTAACACAAGAATTAAGTGGCTGTTTAAATGTATACAATGTTATAGCGTATATTGAAATATCTACGTATAAGCTGTCATGGCTGGCTGAATAGTTGTTAGAATGTGAGAGTGATGTTACCCAGTAAATTAGGCTAATAACTTCCTGTACAATACCCAACTCTTTGAGGTGAAAGACTATGCATATTAGATTTAGATGAAACCGTACTTTTTTTTACATCAGAAAGTTTTAATTATAGAAAGCGAATTAATGTGGTATAAATATGATAGAAATATAAAAATCCACAAACACGTGTTCCATCTTTTGAAAGAAATAATAAGTGTGGTTTATTCCAATTAACGTACCTAAGCAGAGGTTTGAAACTCAAACCTTCGGATAAAACTAACCGTGGTTGTCCAGCGTTGCTGTTTCAATATTTATTTGTTACAATCTAAGGTACATTTATTCCCGTAATTAATCATTCTAAACATTTTCCGTTGAGGTTTAGATTCTATTCAAGGAAATATATATAGAGAGAAAGAGAGAGGCATGTCTTACATATTAGTATGTATCTTTATTTGTTATTATTCTGTCAAAATATTTGGAAGTGTTTAATTAATAAGACAAACAAACATGGAATGCCGTATTTTTTGGTTTCTGGTGAGAATAACTTACACTCTACGGTGTCATCTCTAGCCATCACTTAAAAATAACTTGTTTATTTTATTTCACTAGATATGTTCTAGTTGCATGTTTAATGTTAGTGAATGCTGTGTCTACAAATGAACAAAAAAAAGGTATTGTGTAGATGCACACGAATACCATATCGATAATCTTTGACAGGTCTCCCCTAAAGAATGAATATATTTGATGGGTGTAAACAATTCCCTCATTCATAATTTAAGGGGTTGAAAACGATATTCTGAGAAGAACTAATTTCCGTTACGGAATTGTCAACGAATACTCTCAACCTGAATATTATATGAAATGCGTGCGTTTGGTGTTACTCTTGAAGTCAAAAGCATTTCATATATAAGCAGCAATATACTGTAAGTTTTGAGTTGAATGAACCTGAATGATGGCTATCTCAATACATGTGTTTAAACTGAATGTGTGACTTTTTTTTTAAATCGATATTGAACAGAATAATTAGGAATGATTATTCGAAACAACTGTAAAAAGAACTCTTTTCTATGAATAGTGTGACCAATAATATTATCATTGTGTATTTCTTTTTTATAATATTTATAATTAGTTTCATGCCATTATCTTGTAATTTGCACTTTTCTGTAAGTAATGTTATTCTGATCATACAAGGTGGCATACTATTTATATATATATATATATATATATATATATATATATATATATATGTGTGTATTTACATAAAATTTATGTGAGTAATATAACATTTCATATATTTTCTTTAGTTCTACTGAATCTTGTTCATGATTGTAGCATTGGTCCGTGTGTTCAACATGCAGCCGTTTGCATAGTTCTCAGTGTATAGCTTTTCACACGCAGTCATGTCAGTTCTTGTATTGTGTTGGAACTAATTTGCTGCATCCACTTGTTATGTGATTTTTTGTTTCGTTTTTTTGTCTACACAATTTGTATGTACTGTTTTTTTCTGGGTCTTCTGTGCAGCTGTCAGTAGTAATTTCGTTTTCATGTTGGTGCGGTTCTTATCTTGTCGTTCTCATCAAACGTACATGTACTTATTTTGCTTCACACTTATCTTTTCTTGTATTATTGTTTCTGGTGTTGCTGCTTCCCGAGTTGTTCATACGGACGGTGTCACTTGCTGCAGTAATCAGTCTTACTGTGTTCTGGATTATGCCTTTTATTAAGCTATGTTTGTGTATACACGCTGTCTTCTATATCTACAGGTCTTTACACTCCTACGTTTTTTTACGTAGAGTATGTCTGTCTGTATCGTCTTTTTCGATGTAGTACATTTTGCATAATAATTGCTTTTCTAGTCTTCTTGTCAAGGTGGAAAAGTTTTTCTTTTGTCAAACCTATGAATGGTACAGAGTGGCTGAGTTGTTATACTGCCCATGTGTGAATTCGTTTTACTAGATTTCTGGTATATAATTTTGTTTCTAAGAATTGCTTTTCTTAACTATTTTTTTTTCTAATCATCTCTCTTATTTCTGTAGATTTGATGGTGCCTTCTTCCAGAACTCCCTACTATTTATAGCTATCTTATTCGCCTAGCGTCCGCATCTTATCTTGTTTGGGCTGTTCAAAGCCTTCTATTGTCTCAAGGTGTATCCGTTTAATCACGTGCAGTACACACCGTTATATTCCAAATTCTATTTTGATGTCATAGCTTCAAGTTTCTTGTCGTATTAATAAGATGTCGCAGTTATTTTATACATTTTGCAAATAGCTTTAGGTCGTCTATGTACATAGAGTGGTTTATTATTGATTCTGTGTCTGTTAACTTCTATCCGTCATTACATTTCGAGAGTATGTAGTATAGTGGCACCATGGCTATGATGAATAGTAGTGGTTATAATATGGGTTTCTATTCATTCTGATGATGTTCTCTATCTGCCAGTTCGTGTCTTCATATCTCTATTGCTTTTTTTTAATGAAGTTGTACATTTTAAGCATTCAATTATTCATAAATTGAATATTCTGTCGTAGGCTTTATTATGTGCTATAGATATAATATTTTGTGTTTCCATTGCGAGTAAGATGTCTTCTCTTACATCGTGTCCTGTTGAATGTTGAACTCACATGCTACCCTCAGCTATAAGCTATTTTGAATTTACAATTCAGAGTTAGCCTAAAAAACCCACCGGCCTATTCACACACTTTTAATTTAGTTTATTTTTTTCATTTAGCAAGTGATGCTTATTGTTTGTCTATCAAATACTTAACTTAGCTCAAAACTAATTCTCATTGTTAAATGTTCCTCATAAGTACTGCAATGTATATTTACTTCGCCTAAATACTAAGCTAATTTCAAAGTTATTATAATTGTTGTATTCCATTTAAATGAATGTGTTTATTTCATTCTCCAAACGATAACGTCAGTTTAAATACCATACGAGTGCTGTATAAAAAGTATCCTACCTTAGGCCAGAAAAAGTTTTGAAAATACCTGACGGTGTTGGGACGATAATACGCTTCAAAGTAGGTTTCTTCTTCTTGCACACCCACCTATCTATCAACTGCCGGAAACACCTCTGGAAGTCGTCTGTTTTAATGGTGTTAATCTCCGCCGTAGCCTTCAGCATTACATCTTCTCTAGTCTCAAAACGGGAACCTATAAGTGGCGTCTTCTATTCATTAAAAAAACAGAAGTCGCAAAGAGCCATGTGCGGAGAGAAGCGAGGTGGGCGGACGACCGGAATTTGATTTTTAGCCCATAAACGTTAGATGAATTGGGATGAATGTGCAGGCTCGTTGTAGAGACGCAGTTTCCAGTTTTCGCCGTTCACATGTCCAATATTTTGCGCTGAACAACGTCACGGAGACACCGGAGAACATCTTGATAATACACCTTTGTGACTGTTGTTATTTCCAGTGCGTATTTGTGATGCACAATTCAAGAGATATCAAGGAAGACAATCAGTATCACCTTGATTTTGCGTCAAACCTATCGCGCTTTTTTGGCCTTGGAGATTCTGGATGCTTCCATTTTGACGACTGTCTTTTTTGTCTTCTGGGCATTACTCATGACTCATACCAAGTCATCAGTGTGTTCAAAAAGCTACGATTAGTGTTGGCGGTTTCCAGAAGGTCCTGCACAACTTGAAAACGGACATCCTTTGGGCACAGATTTCGTAGCCACTCTGTGCATGTTCAAATCATCACACAACATTGCATGTGCGGAATGTTTACTCACTCCGATCTATTGGGTGATCTCCCGCACAGTTTAACGACGATCTTCCATCACAAAATTCCGCACCTTCTCAACAACAGCTGCACTTTGAGCAGTTTGGGGCCTGCCGGAAGGCTGGTCACTCTCCAGTGATGTGCGTTCATTTTCGAATCAGTTAAACTACTCTTTACGTTGTGTTCCACCCATCACATCTTCTCCAAACTCTACTGAAGCTTATAAATTGTTTTGATTTGAGACTCACCAAGCTTATGACAAAATTTGATGCAGTTACTTTGCTCAACACGTTAAGTACTTTTTAAGGAATTGGTTATCCAACGAACCAGTGGTGTAGTGGCCGACAGGCAACGACTAACACGCAGGAAGGCGGTTATAAACTCCACACATGCGCATGAAGGTGTATTTATTCACTGTGTAAAGTGAGGCAGACATGCCGTCTCTATTTTTCATAGAAATAAATTAAACGTCGGATACTTTCTAGACATGTCTCGTATGTGTCACTATCTAAAATATTGTGCATAGTCTAACCTTTATGCAAACAATTATTAGTGATGTTGACCTATTACACAATGGGTATCATTTTAAAATATCAACTTTCTAAATAAACGAATACCAAAAAAAGCTGACATGGTATATATGATATTTATAACGAAATAAATATTTGTCAGCTATTTCACCCTGTCAGATGCCAATTATCTACTAAAAGGTTACGTTTACGAGCCAATCAATATTTTATTCAATATAACATGTTAACTTTATTTCTCCTAAGTACCACCCCAACCATTACATTTAGGCTATCTAGGTTTTTCCGAACGTCTAAGTTTCCCTTTTAAATAATACAATAATCGATATTACCTGTAAGTTTTTCTCTGACTTCAAAATGTACGCCTCACATTAATTTCTCTCTTCTGTGTTCGTCTTATTTTCATTAACACCTCACATTATTTATGCCATTATATTGTAGTCTTATTTTCAATGTTATAGTATGTAATCTACTTGAAAAACTTACATATGTCAATCAACTGTGAAGTCAACTAATGTTGTATGTACCACTATTGTAGAACATTTAAAGGGCTGATCATGTGAGAATGTCTAGGTGATTTATAAGTTAGAGAAGATAGTTTTGATAAAATATTAGCCTCACCTTACTCTTTATACTTGCATTACCGGGCCTTAACAACACTAACCCATTTTATATCATGCATTTATAGGTTTACGGTCCAGAAATCAAATCCTTATAGAAAGACCTCACCTTAGTAGAGCAACATTTATGTCATCTAGTTATGGTAACATATATTATCTCAAATATTACAATAGACAGTTAAAGTCATTTACAAAAGGAGAATTCTCTCTATGAGTCTTTTATTTCTAGATATGAAACTTATAAAAAACTCACTAATTTTATAGTATCTATATTTCAGATTCATCTTCATATATTTCTTTGACCATTCTATTATCAAATGTGTTGTCTTAGTGTAAGAGGTGCTTTTGTCAATAAACACTTTCACAGAAGGCAGTGTGCAAAAAATCGCAGACTTTGTTTAGGTTGACAGCTCAGGATACTCAGCGGTCGTGAAGATTAATAAGCTTGATTGTCCAGGTTTAAAATAGAGTTAATTAGAAATATTTTATCAAATACTAGCCGGTGACAGACTTGCATATTCCACCATATAATAGTTGCTTCTTTGTGGACGGGTCACACAGAAGTGTTTTCACAGTATCTAAATGATGACTAATTTTGGGACAATTACAAAACAATCGTTGCTTTGAGCCGTCATCTGTATCATAATATTGAACGTCACATTGTTGTAAAGAAGTAAAGAAGCTATTAAATATGACCACGCTGCAATGATAGAACCCGTTAATGATTTTAAAAATATAAACAACAAATTGATCAAATATAACATAATCCGTACCACAAATGTTGAAATTGGTTTAGAGAACGATTGGTAAAGTTAATTGTATTAGTAAGCTACTATCGCTAGTAGCAGTATATATATATATATATATATATATATATATATATATATATATAGTCACTAAAATATATTTCGGCAAGTAAGCTGGATAGAAATGTCGCAGTTTCATCCACGTATACAATCGTCAACCTACGTTTCTTACGATTCCCTACGAGTATGAAAGCAGAACGCCTCTGTGCAGCTTAATTGCCACTAAATATATTTCATAACGTAATAGCTTTTCCTATCCAGGTCTATAGCTACGTTGAAGTAAATACTGAAAATCAATGAAAAATATATCATACGTCATCATGATATAACATTTGTATATATATATATATACGTCATCAGGATATAACATTTGTATATATATATATATATATATATATATATACATGCATACACGCACACACACACATATATATATATATATATATATATATATATATACTTTTGTACGTATGTGTAAGGACATTTTTATTTTTTTCAATCGATATACACACATTTCTGTTTTGATTGTTTCAGCTTTTTTTTAAAGGAATAGTTTGTAGGGTATAATATATATATATAGATATATATATATATATATATATATATATATATATATATACATTTAATTTAATTACAAACTAATATGAATCTTGTTGAGTCTAAGATCAAACAAATTGTGCGAGTAGAAATAACATTTCACTAAAGGAAATCTATAACATTTATCATGTTTTTCTTGTTTTCTGATTTCATCACACACATCGCCGAACTCCATGTTTCATAAACATTACTTGTTGATTGATTTTTATCATTATTATTTCTTTCCGAGTTTAAGTTAGGCGGTACGTAGTCCTTCTTTTTTGTATGTCACGCTCAGTTTTGCAATATTTCTTTTTCTAGATCAGGGCCCGCATCTGTATCAACATTTACGTCTACCTGTCGGTCACACTTTTCGTCGCGCAGATTAAACGGACGCATCTTACGAAGAGTTGTCCGTGTTATTTTATATATATCTTCATGACTATATCGTATTTATGCCAATAAAGCCTCACTTAGGAATCTAATGTTCTCACAAAGCGTTTGAAGACGCGTCTCTTTAGCACGTGACAACAACAACAAGAAAGCCCGGATGTAAAATACAAAGACAAAAGAGAATTGATCACTTTCTTTGAAGTGTTTATGATGTGCAAAAATAATTTCCGGCTTCAAAGAAAACAAGTGACGACTTCAAAGCGGTTCAGTTTTGAGGCGTTTCACATTATAATATTTATCAACATTGTTATTCATTTCTTGCTATTCATTTATCTATGCATTAGATGTGTCCACACATATCTACAATATATTTGTACGCAAGTCATTCGGTCACGCTCATTGGCAGAATCGTATTTCACTCACAAAACATTCAGGTTTGATGGATGCATCTTATTTTAAATGGGTTAATACATATATAAATGGTTTTGTCGGACAATCGGTCTGTCACGTTGACGTTAACATAGATTCGTTTTAGTAGATTACGATTAAGTGTTAAATAGCATGGTCGTCAGTGTCCTGCTTACATTTAAACTTACATTTCTGTCAGTTTCTCAGGAGTATATTCGAAACGCATTACTTTTTCACGGTTTATTTTCGCATATTTTCATTTCAAATTATGTGTATATTTAAATGAATATATCATGTGTTTACTCTGCCAAAATAAAGTTTCAAATAACCACACATTCAATAATGTTTGCTTAGATTAGAAATGAATGTTGCGTTGCCAAACGCTAAAACTAAATGGACAGATCTTACAAATGGTCATTTTTTTTTCTAAATACCTTTACATTACTTAAGAATTAATATTTACCCACGTTTGAATATAACATATCAATAACAAAGGTTACAGTTACATCTTTCCAAATACTAAATTATAAAAGATGAAAATATATGTATTTTGTTTAGTTTAACGTATACAGTAGAATATATTTTGTATAAATATTTCGAAGAGCAAATAGTCTTTCTTTTTTTGCAGAAAAAAGTGTCTACATAAATATATAGGAGCATTGATTTCTATTAGACATGCAGCAATAGTCTAATACCCAATAATGACTAGTTAAAACTTAGGTACATCTAAAAAGAAAACACGCCATTAAATAGGTCCTAAAAATAAGCTCATAAGCGACACAAAATATGCTAGTGAAAAGACGATCAGGAAATCAAATGAAAGTTTACGCGTAAAAGAAATATTGCAAAGAGATATGATTGATTATTTTCCGTGGTCACGAAACAGTGTGTTTAGTTTACCGTTAACACCAACGCTGTCCAACGTATAGTAGTTGTAAAACATTCATGGTTTCTATTGAATAGGCGTCGTTGACATGGACAATGGTGTTTCAAATTGAGGCGCTTTAGTTCGTCGGAAAAAATTAGCCTTTTACTAAGATTTCATGACAAATGCCAGTATACTGAAATCATATGGCCTTAATAGGGTAAAGATGAACATCTATGTACACTAAATGTACAAAAGCAAGGAAATTCCCAAATGTTTACACTATTATTGTCATTAATTAAGGGTATGACTACATATCAACCAAACCATTTCATTATCACATAACTACAGTATAGATAAATCTCTATGCATGAGTGGATGAAGTGTGTGAGTTGCGTTGATGAAAAATTCCTACCAATAAAATAAATAGCCCTGTTGTGCTCGCATACCATTAATTACAATTAAAGTGTAAACATTTGGGAATTTCCTTGCTTTTGTACATTTTCATCTTAACCCTATTAAGGGCACATGATTTCAGTTTACTGGCATTTATCATGGAACGTCACTACTTTTGTAAAGGATATGCCTCAATACAATGGCCATTTTAAAGGTTTTTGGAATTTTCTGAGAAAAGTAAAGTATACGCTAAACTGAAATTAAAATGCCATCAACTAGACCATAGAACCTCTATCTCATAAAATAGTAAATGAGATACGGGGTGGCACATACTTACCTACGTACGTACGTACGTACGTACACACAGATTACACGATTTTATTATTGAACTTTCTTGATCTCTGGGTTGTCTTGTGTAATGATGCTGAAATTCTACACATGCATAGAACCTATCAAATAAAATAAATGTGCAAAACTTTACCTAATTTGGTTCATTGGTTTTTGAGTTATGATTGACCAAAGAAATGAGATTTGCAGCATGGGCCATTTTTAACTATATTAAGGGATAGAGCGCTCTCGCGCCTGACTTGATTCTGGAACACATCGAGCACTAATATGTTAATCATGACTGCGACTGTGCGACTGATAATATATTTCAATTTAATTTGACACAGACAGAAAATTATGCGTAACTGTTATACGAAATCTACCCATGGAGCAGGGACTTTTATCAAGATTCTTGAACACATCTTGTAAATATGTGCATCATTGTAATACTTAACTAAAGTGAGCGTTTCACTGTACACGTGAATTGATTACTTTACATTATTACGAATTAAGGTTGACAAATAATCTTATTTATATATATATATATATATATATATATATATATATATATATATATATATATATGTAGTTCATGCATGGCAGGTGAAGCATGGTCATAGAATAAGTAGCAAAACTACCGATCCGAAAACACTTTTTTATTATACTTATATACTCTTGTTGGTCTACACTAGAAAGTAACTACTTATAAAAATATAGAAAATATATGACCATTGTGAAACTGTTTGGAAAATAGAAATCATGATGGACGTAGAACGTTAGAAAATTATGAAATGATGTAAATGTGTTCTAAAGTTGTTTTTTGTACAATATTGTGTCTGTTATCTGTAAAGGTAAATCTGTAGTCAAACTCCATTTTTACATGGCTTTTCCACTTGATTTTTCTCGTTATTTAATCTATCAATTATAGTAATTATATATATATATATATATATATATATATATATATATATATATATATATATATATATATATATATACACACACATATATATATATGTGTATATAAAGAAGAGTGATGAACATATACGAATGTCCAGATTTATTTACAACCTTCGAGTGTTCAATGCAAGGTATATTCTGTTATAAAGTTAGGTTTATTATTCTTTCCTTAAACCGAGGCTTTTCAAATATCGAACTCTTATCATCAGAGGAATGATATAAATAGATAAGTTGTCAAAATACAACATTTCAAAAAATATTAAGTAATGGAGAGTTGAATAAAAGTTCGTGTAAAAATATATATGGGGTTGTCCAGTTGGAAATTGTCCGTTAATAATGTGCCTAATGAAAGGAGATTTAGATGGAAATAAAGTATACTGTGAAGGCAGCATGGACAAGCGTTCAAAAAGGAAGTAACTCCAATAGTGAGATGTTAGGTTCAAATTGTAGGTGGAGCTCGGAATTGATATGAGAAATCGGGCCATTTCAAAAATAATTTCTGGGCCGGAGCAGAATTTTATATATATATATATATATATATATATATATATATATATATATATATATATATATATATATATATATATCGCTATAGCATATTTGTTGAAGCTACTGAATCAGCTTTTACATTTATTTACTTTACTATTTATAATTGTTTTATCAAAAGTAGTTGAAGAGGTTGCAGCATCAATGAGGAGAGTAATGTATTGAATCGAATGGACATGTTATGTTAAATTTGTATCGTGCACAATGCGCATCCGAAAGTATTCACGGATTCTTGTTCCCTGTGATCGGGCAACTACGATTCGTGAACGTTAATTGAATGTATTTTGTTTTCAGATAATGTAGTTGTGTTTCTCGTACTGTGTATCGTTTTGGGAGAATATCGTGTCATGTATTTGTAAGAGTACGCTCCAGATTAAATGCAGAAACGTGTAAGCTTATTGAGTGTTGCTATTCCCAATGCAAATATTTTCGAATTGTATTCGAACGTGAATGTTCATCAAAACAAGTTTGTGCTTTTGTAATAATGATTGGCTTTATTTAACACTCTCGTTTATTCTACATAACAGCGCGTCCTGTGTTCAGCAAATATTCTACATGATTCTATAATCGTTATGCTCCTATAAACTAAAAAAAAAGAATAGTTTCTTTTCGTACTGGCTTAATTATTCTGGTAAAACCTGTGTGAGTAGTTAGTTAAGTAACTTCTGGACATTGTTAGTAATTAGCATGACGCTACTAACTCTCAATACCGTAGCATTTTCTGACAGAACCGTATAGATATCAAAAGCAATACAGGAAAGCTAGATCTCCTAGTGTGTTCTTTTCCCGTCATAAACTTTCCATGCTTACTTTCGAAATCCACATGAATAAAAATCGCTTTGCTCAATTAACAGTGTAAATCAACACGCGATTAAATAAGGTGTGGGTTATGTTAATGCTTTCACGAAGTTCTTCATCAGCAGTTACGTATTTAAATTTAGACTGGGACAAGTTTAATGAAAAACAAAGAAAAGGGCTACAGGGTGCGCCTCAGTTACGTAATAGTACTATAGTATGCATCCGTTACCACAACGAGTTATTACGACTATGGCATAATTTGTGATGCGGTTTGTATTTTTAAATACATTCAAAGTAAGTTCTATATCAATGGAAACGATTAACTTGTAGAAGTTTACGTATCTTTTTGCAACTTTGTGTTTTGTGAAAACCTATGCATTGTGAACTGGAGTATTCTCATATTGTCACGTTTGAGCAAATGTATGTCATTATAGTTCCTCCACTCATTGCGTATGTTATGTTAACATTTATCCCCTGCGATTCTATTTAAAGAAATATGGTGCATACTTATCGCCTATGTTACCAACAGACGATTTTCTTTAGAACATCTTGGAGGAGCGATCTAGAATAAATATGATGCAATTTACCCTCGGAATTTTAGAACTGTGCACGTTATATATTAACATAAATCCTCCTATTCGCTCTATCGCTCTAACTCCCCTCCCTCTCTCTCTCTCTATCTATCTCTCCCGTACAATGTACATATTTAAATTCTGGTTACGTGATGAAATCCGTATATCTTTGAAACTAAAATATCATATTTGATAATCAATTCGGAAAACGGATAACTATGTAGATTTCAAGGAAATAAACAAAAACAGTGAAACTTTCATTGCAAAATATACATTATTTCATTATAATTTTCATTTCACGTGAAAATATTCAGAATTAAATGTATCTCTAATTCATTTTGCTTGAATTAAAACTTATTATTGAATACCTATCTGACTATGATTTTTGGAAATTAAGTGGTATAATATTATGGAAATGTGTAGTAGACACAGGTATGCTCTTTCGTATTTACAATCTATTTTAACTCCTTACTGTTGGTTATTAAGCTTTCCGTAAATAATTCTCATTTTTCACGATTTTGAGAAATTATAGCAAATCGTATCAATTATAGTAGTCTACTGTTATTTTTCATTCTATTTACGCTTTTAGCTTCTTTTTGTAGTTTGGTGATCTGAGTTTCCAGTCTAATGTTTCATCCAGGCTTTGTTTGTCTATTCTTTGGGTCAGTTTCTGTTCTTTTTCATACTTTCATATTTTCTTATCTTGTCGCAGCATGTATTAAGTTGTTTCGGTATGTGGTCTAATCTTTTGAGATGTATTGACCGAATCCGATTACTTTTTCTATTTGCATTTTAAAACCTATGTAGCTTTTTCCTCGGTAAGTTTTATTTTCCTATATGTCAGTGTTTCATAATGTCGGTTTTCTCTCCGAGTCGTTTTTCTATTGTCTGTTATATGATTTATCTATAGTTGGGTGTCTATCAGCTGCGGCTCTTAGAACCACATTATCTTATAGATATGTTGTGCTTGATCTGGAATCCCTAGTTCCGTTGTCGAGTAGGCACTAGCCATGTTACAATATTGTTTATTCATTTTCGACAGCATATGTCGTTAGCATTGCTTCTGCATTAACACTTATTTGTGGTATATTTCATCATCTACATTGTTGGCATTACATTTTGTTCATTGCTGCTATCCATTGTTCGGTCTGCGTTTTTGTCTTACCTGAACGTAAATAGATCACTTACCTGTTGATCGTCTGCGGTACATTTGTGCCTGAAATTAGATTATCAAAGGTTTACAGAATGCCGATCGGATGACCCATATTGTCAAAGAGGGAGCATCTGCCGATCACTACAATCAGAATGTTCTTGAGTCGCCACGGCTTTCCCATTGTTTATTTCATATTTTTCATAGGTTGGTATTTGTAGCAACACCAGTTCTAGGCTTATTTTACCTGGTATCCAGTCATATAGATAGTGTGTATTACTTATTAAAAACTATCTTCTTGTAAATGAATACTATTATTTATGTTAAACTAGCGGGGCTACCCGGCGTTGCTCGGGGTCATAAAAACATATAATTGAAGAGAAATCGCGTGTGTAACATCTTTATATTCAAACTTCTATTTCCCCCCTCCTCTATAGCCGTCTCTTTATCTTTCTACCTTTCTCTTCCCTGGTCGCCCCATTTCACCGCTACTTTCTCATTTTGCATTTTGCGAAAGCTGCTTCTTCCCCACCATTTCTCCTACGTTTTCCAGGGCAATAGTATGACATATTTCTATAAAAAGTACCACCTCTATCTGCGCTTTCTATATAGGTACTTATCTCCGCTCCGATATTCATACTATATACGTATGTATCGCCACAATGGTGCGCAGACTATATACGTACCTACTGTCGCCCCAGTGCACATACTATATACGTACCTATTGCCGCCCCGGTGCATATACTATAAAAGTACCTATTGCCGCCCCGGTATGCATGCTATATACGTACCTATCTCTGCCCCAGTGTGAATGATACTTACGTACCTATCGCAGCCCAAGTGCGAATGCGAAATACGCATCTATCACCGGCCCAGTGCGAATACTATACCGCAGAAGCCTCGTGGTCCTATACCGCAGAAGCACCCAACCCCTGGTTGCTATACCGCAGAAGCATCGTAATTCTATACCGCAGAAGCAACCCCCTGGGTGCCATACTGCAGAAGCACCCCCAGGGTGCCATACCACAGAAGCAGCCTCCTGGTTGCCATACCGCAGAAGCCTCAGGTTCCTATTCTGCAAAAACACCCCCCGAGTGCCATACAAACAGAAGCACCCCCCCCGTTGCTATACCAGAGAAACCCCCCCTCCCCCGGTTGCTATACTGCAGAAGCCTCGTGGTCCTATACTGAGGAAGCACCCCCACCAGGTGCTATACCGCATAAACCTCGTGGTCCTATACCGCAGAAGCACCCTACCTTTAGCTGCAATACCGCAGAAGCTTCAAGTTCCTATACTGCAGAAGCAACCCCCCGGGTGCTATACCATAGAAGCACACCCCTATACCGCAGAAGAACCCCCTGAGTGCCATACCGCTGAAGCCTCAGGCTCCTAAACCGCAGAAGCACCACCCTCCGGTTGCTATACCACAGAAGTACCCACCAGTTGCTATACTGCAGAAGCAACCCCCCCCCCGGTTTCTATACCGCAGAAGCACCCCCCCCCGGGTGCCATACCGCAGAAGCACACCCTGGGTGCCATACCGCAAATACCTCAGGTTTCTATACCGCAGAAGCACCCCTCCCCTGCCTGCCATACTGCAGAAGCCTCAAGTTCCTATACCGCAGAAGCACTCCTCTGGTCCCCTACCACAGAAGCCGCAGGTTCAATACCGCAGAAGCTACTACTGAAATAACCCTTACTGCCCCCCACTCCTTTTCATCTGCAAAATAGTCAAAAAAGGAAAGAAGATGGTGTTAAAATATTTTCCAAACCTATCACTACAGTAGCTCTATCTACGATATTGCGCACTTTTCTCCCAGACAACGCCGAGTACTTTGAAAATAAAGGAGGCCTCCTGAGCACTACTGAAATCACTTAGGTAATCTCCCTCCTTTTCATCTGCAAAATAGTCCAAAGGGAAACGAAGATGGTGTTAAAATATTTTCAAAACATATCACTACAGTAGCTCTATCTAGGATATTGAGCACTTTTCTCCCGGACAACGTCAAATACTTTGAAAATCAAGGAAGCCTCCTGAGCACTACTGAAATCACTTAGGAATCCTCCCTTCTTTTTTATCTGCAAAATAGTCCAAAGAGTAACGAAGATGGTGTTAAAATATTTACCAAACCTATCACTACAGTAGCTCTATCTAGGATATTCAGCACTTTTCTCCCGGACAACGCCGAGTAATTTAAAAATCAAGGGGCCTCCTGAGCACTACTGAAATTACTCTTATCGATTTCCCCTATCCTTTTCAGTGTAGATGCTGTTAAAATATTATCCAAACCTATCACTACAGTAGCTCTATCTAGGACATTGAGCACTTTTCTCCCGGACAACGCCGAGTCATTTGAAAATCAAGGAAGCCTCCTGAGAACTACTGAAATCATTTAGGTATCCTCCCTTCTTTTTCATCTGCAAAATAGTCCAAAGGGGAACAAAGATAGCGTTAAAATATCTTCCAAACCTGTCACTACAGTAGCGCTATCTAGGATATTGTACACTTTTCTCCCGGACAACGCCGAGTACTTTGAAAATCAAGGAGGCCTCCTGAGCACTACGTAAATCACTCTTATCGATTCCATATCCTTTTCAGCGTAGATGCTGTTAAAATATTATCCAACCCTATCACTATAGTAGCTCTATCTAGGACATTGAGCACTTTTATCCCAGACAATGTAGAGTACTTTGACAATTAAGAAAGCCTCCTGAGCACTATTAAAATCACTTAGGTATCCTCCCTCCTTTTCATCTGCAAAATATTCCAAAGTGGAACGAAGATGGCGTTAAAATATTTTCAAAACCTATCACTACAGTAGCTCTATCTAGGATATTGAGCACTTTTCTCCTGGTCAACGCCGAACAGCCTTGTGATTCTATACCGCAGAAGCCCCCGCCGTAAGTGCCATACGGCAGAAGCACCCCCTGGGGGCCATACCACCTCATGGTTCCCTATTGCAGAACCACCCTCCGGTTGATATACCACAGAAGTAGCCCCCTGGTTGCTATATTGCAGAAGAACCCCCCTGGTTTCTATACCACAGAAGCACCCCTCGGGTGCCATACTGCAGAAGCACTCCCCGGGTGCCATAGAGCAGAAACCCGAGGTTCCTATATCGCAGAAGCACCCCCCCCGGTTTCTATACCGCAATAGCACCCCTGATGCCATACCGCAGAAGCCTCAAGCTTCTATCCCGCAGAAGCACTCCCCTGGTGCCATACTGCAGAAGCCGCAGGTTCCTATACCGCAGAAGACCTCCCCGAGTGCAATACCGCAGAAGTCACTCTTACTGACCCCCTCTCCTTTTCATCTGCAAAATAGATTCTGTTAAAATATTATCCAAACCTATCACTACAGTAACTCTATCTAGGACATTGAGCAATTTTCTCCCGGACAACGCCGAGTAATTTGAAAATCAAGGAGGCCTCCTGAGCACTACTGAAATCACTCTTATGGATTCCCCCATCCTTTTCAGCGTAAATGCTGTTAAAATATTATCCAAACCTATCACTACAGTAGCTCTATCTAAGACGTTGAGCAATTTTCTCCCAAACAACTCCGAGTACTTTTAAAATCAAAGAGGCCTCCTGAGCACTACTGAATTCCTTTAGGTATCCTGTCTCCTTCTGATCTGCCAAATAGTCCAAAGTGGAACAGAAGATGGCGTTAAAATATTTTCCAAACCTATCACTACAGTAGCTCTATCTAGGACATTGAGCACTTTTCTCCCGGACAACGCCGAGTACTTTGATAATCAAGGAAGCCTCCTGAGCACTACTGAAATTACTTAGGTATCCACCCTTCTTTTCATCTGCCAAATAGTCCAAAGGGGAATGAAGATGGCATTTTAAAAAATTTCAAAACCTATCACTACAGTAGCTCTATTATGGATATTGAGCACTTTTCTTCCGGACAACACTGAGTACTTTGAAAATCAAGGAAGCGTCCTGAGCACGACTGAAATCACTCTTATCGATGATCCCATCCTTTTCAGCGTAGATGCTTTTAAAATATTATCCAAACCTGTCACTACAGTAACTCTATCTAGGACATTGAGAAATTTTCTCCCGGACAACGCCGAGTTCTTTGAAAATCAAAGAGGCCTCCTGAGCACTACTGAAATTACATCGATTTCCCCATCCTTTTCAGCGTAGATGCTGTTAAAATATCATCAAAACCTATCATTACAGTAACTCTATCTAGGACATTGAGCACTTTTCTCCCGGACAACGCCAAGTAATTTGAAAATCAAGGAGGCCTCCTGAGCACTACTGAAATTACTTAGGTATCCTCCCTCCTTTTTATCTGCAAAATAGTCCAAAGGGTAACGAAGAGGGCGTTAAAATATTTTCCAAACCTATCACTACAGTAGCTCTATCTAGGATATTGAGCACTTTTCTCCCGGACAACGCCGAGTACTTTTAAAATCAAGGAGGCCTCCTGAGCACTACTGAAATTACTTAGGTATCCTCCCTCCTTTTTATCTGCAAAATAGTCCAAAGGGTAACGAAGAGGGCGTTAAAATATTTTCCAAACCTATCACTACAGTAGCTCTATCTAGGATATTGAGCACTTTTCTCCCGGACAACGCCGAGTACTTTGAAAATCAAGGAGGCCTCCTGAGCACTACTGAAATTACTTAGGTATCCTCCCTCCTTTTCATCTGCAAAATAGTCCAAAGGGGAACGAAGATGGCGTTAAAATATTTTCTAAACCTATCACAACAGTAGCTCTATCTAGGATATTGAGCACTTTTCTCCCGGACAACGCCGAGTACTTTGAAAATCAAGAAGGCCTCCTGAGCACTACTGAAATTACTTAGGTATCCTCCCTCCTTTTCATCTGCAAAATATTCCAAAGTGGAACGAAGATGGCGTTAAAATATTTTCAAAACCTATCACTACAGTAGCTCTATCTAGGATATTGAGCACTTTTCTCCTGGACAACGCCGAACAGCCTTGTGATTCTATACCGCAGAAGCACCCGCCGTAAGTGCCATACGGCAGAAGCACCCCCTGGGGGCCATACCACCTCATGGTTCCCTATTGCAGAACCACCCTCCGGTTGATATACCACAGAAGTAGCCCCCTGGTTGCTATATTGCAGAAGAACCCCCCTGGTTTCTATACCACAGAAGCACCCCTCGGGTGCCATACCGCAGAAGCACTCCCCGGGTGCCATAGAGCAGAAACCCGAGGTTCCTATATCGCAGAAGCACCCCCCCCCCCCCGGTTTCTATACCGCAATAGCACCCCTGATGCCATACCGCAGAAGCCTCAAGCTTCTATCCCGCAGAAGCACTCCCCTTGTGCCATACTGCAGAAGCCTCAGGTTCCTATTCCGCAGAAGACCTCCCCGAGTGCAATACCGCAGAAGTCACTCTTACTGACCCCCTCTCCTTTTCATCTGCAAAATAGATTCTGTTAAAATATTATCCAAACCTATCACTACAGTAACTCTATCTAGGACATTGAGCAATTTTCTCCCGGACAACGCCGAGTAATTTGAAAATCAAGGAGGCCTCCTGAGCACTACTGAAATCACTCTTATGGATTCCCCCATCCTTTTCAGCGTAGATGCTGTTAAAATATTATCCAAACCTATCACTACAGTAGCTCTATCTAAGACATTGAGCAATTTTCTCCCAAACAACTCCGAGTACTTTTAAAATCAAAGAGGCCTCCTGAGCACTACTGAATTCCTTTAGGTATCCTGTCTCCTTCTGATCTGCCAAATAGTCCAAAGTGGAACAGAAGATGGCGTTAAAATATTTTCCAAACCTATCACTACAGTAGCTCTATCTAGGACATTGAGCACTTTTCTCCCGGACAACGCCGAGTACTTTGATAATCAAGGAAGCCTCCTGAGCACTACTGAAATTACTTAGGTATCCACCCTTCTTTTCATCTGCCAAATAGTCCAAAGGGGAATGAAGATGGCATTTTAAAAAATTTCAAAACCTATCACTACAGTAGCTCTATTATGGATATTGAGCACTTTTCTTCCGGACAACGCTGAGTACTTTGACAAACAAGGAAGCGTCCTGAGCACGACTGAAATCACTCTTATCGATGATCCCATCCTTTTCAGCGTAGATGCTTTTAAAATATTATCCAAACCTGTCACTACAGTAACTCTATCTAGGACATTGAGAAATTTTCTCCCGGACAACGCCGAGTTCTTTGAAAATCAAAGAGGCCTCCTGAGCACTACTGAAATTACATCGATTTCCCCATCCTTTTCAGCGTAGATGCTGTTTAAATATCATCAAAACCTATCATTACAGTAACTCTATCTAGGACATTGAGCACTTTTCTCCCGGACAACGCCAAGTAATTTTAAAATCAAGGAGGCCTCCTGAGCACTACTGAAATTACTTAGGTATCCTCCCTCCTTTTTATCTGCAAAATAGTCCAAAGGGTAACGAAGAGGGCGTTAAAATATTTTCCAAACCTATCACTACAGTAGCTCTATCTAGGATATTGAGCACTTTTCTCCCGGACAACGCCGAGTACTTTTAAAATCAGGGAGGCCTCCTGAGCACTACTGAAATTACTTAGGTATCCTCCCTCCTTTTTATCTGCAAAATAGTCCAAAGGGTAACGAAGAGGGCGTTAAAATATTTTCCAAACCTATCACTACAGTAGCTCTATCTAGGATATTGAGCACTTTTCTCCCGGACAACGCCGAGTACTTTGAAAATCAAGGAGGCCTCCTGAGCACTACTGAAATTACTTAGGTATCCTCCCTCCTTTTCATCTGCAGAATAGTCCAAAGGGGAACGAAGATGGCGTTAAAATATTTTCCAAACCTATCACTACAGTAGCTCTATCTAGGACATTGAGCACTTTTCTCCCGAACAACGCCGAGTACTTTAAAAATCAAGAGGGCCCTCTGAGCACTACTGAAATAACTTAGGTATTCTCCCTCCTTTTCATCTGCAAAATAGTCCAAAGGGAAAAAAGATGGCGTTAAAATATTTTCCAAACCTATCACTACAGTAGCTCTATCTAGGATATTGAGCACTTTTCTCCCGGACAACGTCGAGTACTTTAAAAATCAAGGAGGCCTCCTGAGCACTACTGAAATTACTTAGGTATCCTCCCTCCTTTTTATCTGCAAAATAGTCCAAAGGGGAACGAAGATGGCGTTAAAATATTTTCCAAACCTATCACTACAGTAGCTCTATCTAGGACATTGAGCACTTTTCTCCCGGACAACGCCGAGTACTTTGAAAATCAAGGAGGCCTCCTGAGCACTACTGAAATTACTTAGGTATCCTCCCTCGTTTTTATCTGCAAAATAGTCCAAAGGGTAACGAAGAGGGCGTTAAAATATTTTCCAAACCTATCACTACAGTAGCTCTATCTAGGATATTGAGCACTTTTCTCCCGGACAACGTCGAGTACTTTAAAAATCAAGGAGGCCTCCTGAGCACTACTGAAATTACTTAGGTATCCTCCCTCCTTTTTATCTGCAAAATAGTCCAAAGGGGAACGAAGATGGCGTTAAAATATTTTCCAAACCTATCACTACAGTAGCTCTATCTAGGATATTGAGCACTTTTCTCCCGGACAACGCCGAGTACTTTGAAAATCAAGGAGGCCTCCTGAGCACTACGTAAATTACTTAGGTATCCTTCCTCGTTTTCATCTGCAAAATAGTCCAAAGGGGAACGAAGATGGCGTTAAAATATTTTCCAAACCTATCACTACAGTAGCTCTATCTAGGATATTGAGCACTTTTCTCCCGGACAACGCCGAGTACTTTTAAAATCAAGGAGGCCTCCTGAGCACTACGGAAATTACTTAGGTATCCTCCCTCGTTTTTATCTTCAAAATAGTCCAAAGGGTAACGAAGATGGCGTTAAAAAATTTTCCAAACCTATCACTACAGTAGCTCTATCTAGGATATTGAGCACTTTTCTCCCGGACAACGCCGAGTACTTTTTAAATCAAGGAGGCCTCCTGAGCACTACTGAAATTACTTAGGTATCCTCCCTCCTTTTTATCTGCAAAATAGTCCAAAGGGTAATGAAGAGGGCGTTAAAATATTTTCCAAACCTATCACTACAGTAGCTCTATCTAGGATATTGAGCACTTTTCTCCCGGACAACGCCGAGTACTTTGAAAATCAAAGAGGCCTCCTGAGCACTATTGAAATTACTTAGGTATCCTCCCTCCTTTTTATCTGCAAAATAGTCCAAAGGGTAACGAAGATGGCGTTAAAATATTTTCCAAACCTATCACTACAGTAGCTCTATCTAGGATATTGAGCACTTTTCTCCCGGACAACGCCGAGTACTTTGAAAATCAAGGAGGCCCTCTGAGCACTACTGAAATTACTTAGGTATCCTCCCTCCTTTTCATCTGCAAAATAGTCCAAAGAGAACGAAGATGGCGTTAAAATATTTTCCAAACCTATCACTACAGTAGCTCTATCTAGGACATTGAGCACTTTTCTCCCGGACAACGCCGGGTACTTTTAAAATCAAGGAGGCCTCCTGAGCACTACTGAAATTACTTAGGTATCCTCCCTCGTTTTTATCTGCAAAATAGTCCAAAAGCTTACGAAGATGGCGTTAAAATATTTTCCAAACCTATCACTACAGTAGCTCTATCTAGGATATTGAGCACTTTTCTCCCGGACAACGCCGAGTACTTTGAAAATCAAGGAGGCCTCCTGAGCACTACTGAAATTACTTAGGTATCCTCCCTCCTTTTTATCTGCAAAATAGTCCAAAGGGTAACGAAGAGGGCGTTAAAATATTTTCCAAACCTATCACTACAGTAGCTCTATCTAGGATATTGAGCACTTTTCTCCCGGACAACGTCGAGTACTTTGAAAATCAAGGAGGCCTCCTGAGCACTACTGAAATTACTTAGGTATCCTCCCTCGTTTTTATCTGCAAACTAGTCCAATGGGTAACGAAGATGGCGTTAAAATATTTTCCAAACCTATCACTACAGTAGCTCTATCTAGGATATTGAGCACTTTTCTCCCGGACAACGCCGAGTACTTTGAAAATCAAGGAGGCCCTCTGAGCACTACTGAAATTACTTAGGTATCCTCCCTCCTTTTCATCTGCAAAATAGTCCAAAGGAGAACGAAGATGGCGTTAAAATATTTTCCAAACCTATCACTACAGTAGCTCTATCTATCTAGGATATTGAGCACTTTTCTCCCGGACAACGCCGAGTACTTTGAAAATCAAGGAGGCCTCATGAGCACTACTGAAATTACTTAGGTATCCTCCCTCCTTTTCATCTGCAAAATAGTCCAAAGGGGAACGAAGATGTGAATTTTACATAAGAATACGCTTTTATATGTTATGTATATTCTCTAACCTTGTTTTAAAAACCTAAATTGTGTTTTTAAACGTGAGTTATCGCTCTTCCTTAGCTATTCTCTAACAAATAAATTGAAGTTGGACTTGTAAAGCTAGCGCCCGAGAAGGTTAGCAATCTGGCCATTAAAAATTGCCTGGGCCGCTCCGTCGGGATTCCCCTGGTAGAGGCGCCTCAGTAAGCAATAAACTTACTCCTCCCCAAAGAGGGGAGACAAAGCCTGGGAGTGTGGACCTCCTAGAACTGCAAAGGACAGACCCATAGACCGGCGGAATGAAGCCCCGAAGGCCAAGACGATACCAGTCTATGGAGTGCAGTATCCATCGGAACAGATACTACACCTTGATCTTAGCCAAAAGAAGTGAATTACTATTTATCTACCTCCCACAAGGTAAAATGTGACACAAGGTCGGAAAGTGGGATTAGATAAGCCAGCGCTCGAGGGTTGAGCACTCTGACCATTTAAAAATTGCCTGGGCAGCCCCGTCGGCATTCCCCGGTAGGGGCGCCTCAGACAGTAAGCAATAAACTTACTCCTCCCCAAAGTGGGGAGGCAAAGCCTGGGAGGGTGCACCTCCTAGAACTGCACAGGACCAGACAACCCCTAATAGACCGGCGTAAATCCAGACACAAAGGCCAGGACAATACCAGATCATTAGGTGGGCTAAAAAGCCCGAGGTTGAATTAAATTAAAAGAAGTGAATTAATGTAATTTTCGGTTTAAAAAAAATGGCGTCTAAAAGCTATGTTGAATTAGAGAAAAACGGCCTTGGGGAGTCTAAAATTATTTTTTGATATTCAAAATTCATGTAATAAGTTGTTAAATAGTAATATACAATGTTTGTTGAAAGAAAATCATAGTTATTTTTACTTGTTAATTTATTAATGTAATTTAAACAGTGTATAAGTAGATAGACCGCTGTGCTGTCGTAGATTCCTAATAAATACTGATAGAAATCTCTCCAAAAATTTCAATTTCGGATCCTTTCTCAGCCTTTTGGCTAAGATCAAAGTGTAGTATCTGTTCTCGGCAATTTGCCTTGAGATCAAGTGTATTATCCGATAGGTGTCGGTTTTACACTGTCGAATCAAAAATCAGATTATCATTTTATTTTTTAATCCCTTTTCCTTTTGGGAATTTCATCTCCCCTAAAGTACAGGCTAATATCCTCGGTGGGGATCTCACCGACGATTACTTATACTCCTCCCCCTCCCCTGAATTTCACCTGGGGCGTTCACACCGGCGAATGCCGACATTCCCCCTCCCCAGATTTGGCCTGAGGCGCTCATACCGGCGAATGCCGACATTCCTCCTCCCCAGATTTGGCCTGAGGCGCTCATACCGGCGAATGCCGACATTCCTCCTCCCCAGATTTGGCCTAGGGCGCTCATACCGGCGAATGCCGACATTCCCCCTCCCCAGATTTGGCCTGAGGCACCCCACCGCCGAATGCCGACATTCCCCCTCCGCAGATTTGGCCTGTGGCGCTCACATCGGTGAATGCCGACATTCCCCCCTCCCCCCATTTGGCCTGAAAGGAGGAGGTAATGCCTGGGAGTATTATATCAGGATAACAGAACGGTCATAGTGAGGAAGGGAGGGGGGAAGAAATATTAGCGTCTATTAATAATTAAGAAAGAAAGGGTGGGAGTGAGAGGGAAAGAAGAAAGAAAGGAAAAAAATGGTTGTAGTGTGAGTGAATTTCCTCCCGCCACTCCCTTACTCTGACGTCATATCTAGTTTATCGTGACTTTGCATTATTTTTCTTCTCAAATTAGTATAAATAACGTTGAAAAATGGAGTTAAAAGCCATCCCCCATTGGAGAAAAGTGCTCAGTCGACCCCGGAAGAGTCAATTTTTTTTTCCGGTTCCGAGATATTAGACGCGCCTGGGCTGGCCGGTTGGAATGATGTCACCCGTGTGACCGTTTGTTGGGTACTTTCGGAGGAGAAGCTTTACATACATACATACATACATACATACATACATACATACATACAGACAGGTGGGATTTATATAATAGACTAGCAGGGCTACCCGGCGTTGCTCAGGTTATAGAATAGAAGAAAAATCGCGTGTGTAACATCTTTATATTCAAACTTCTATTTCTCTCCCTTTCTCTATAGCCGTCTCTTTATCGTTCTACTTTTCTCTTCTCTGGTCGCCCAATTTCACAGCTACTTTCTCATTTTGCCTTTTGCGAAAGCTGTTTCTTCTCCACCATTCCTCTTACGTGGGCCAGGGCAAAAGTATGACATATTTCTATAAAAAGTACCACCTCTGTCTGTGCCTTCTATATAGGTACATAATATATAAGTACCTATCGCCACTCTGGTGTGAATGCTAAATCCGTATCTATTGTCGCCCAGGTGCGCATGGTATGTACTTACTTATCACCATCCCTGTTCACATGCTATATACGTACCTATTACAGCCCCGGTGCGCATACTATATACGTACCTATTGGCGTTGCACGGCGATCACTTCTCCAGTCGCCCTCCTTCCACAGTTGCCAGGAGTAAAAGATGTCACGTACATGGTTGCCAATTCACCCTGGCTACACTATCTCCGGCCTCCCCAAAACTCTGCACTACCTCTCCATTCCCTGGAGTAAAAATGTAACATTTCTATTAAAAGTACCATATTTGTCTTCATTATTAATGTTAATAAGGGTGTTTGTTTATTTACTTCTTCATGTCCGTGTATGTTAGATAAAATAACCTAGGTCGATCAGGCCCCTCTGACAGCAGTCTTTGTTAATGATAATAATGGTGTCTATTTACTTCTTTCATGTTTGTGTATGTTAGATTAAATAACCTAGGTTGATCACCGATTAAATATTTTATATGAATATAATAAATGGTATCAATGGGGAAGAATAATTTTTTCTTTTAAATTCACCGATCGAGACATTATTTTATATGAATATAAATAATAGTGCTAACAATGGGGACCCTTCCTATACAATTCTACTCAGACTCCGTAATATACCATTCGGGTTGAACTCCAGGCCTTGACTCTTTCCTGAACATCAGGCTCTGACTCCTACCCGAACAATTAGGACCTGACTACTTCCTGAAGAGCTGGCTCCGACTCCTTAAACATCGGGGTGACTCTTTCATATACTGCAAGCTCTGAATCTTTTCCCGAACCTCCAGCTTTGACTGTTTCACGATTTCACTGCTCCCCGAACATCAGTTTTTTTTTTTTAATCCTGTGTTATGGTGTGTATAATAAACACATCTGCTCTATCTAGGATATTGAACTCTATTTAATTAAACACTCGTTCTATGTAGGATAATGAGTACTTTTAAAATAAGGAGGCCAAGAGAGCACTATCACAATCAAGCGCCTAGAACTTGTTAAATTTCAATGTAAAAAAATGCTGACTGATTTGCTATTCTCTTTTACTGGATAACATTAAAAGCAGTGTTTAATTATTGATAACATTAAAGGGAAAATGCCAATGTTACCTTACTGTAAAGAATTTACTATTTTATGTTAACCTTCCACTAACCTTGCTCAGCAACAAATGTCTTAGCTGGGTTATTTAACATATATATATTATTTTTTTTTCATATGTTAGAACAATGATGACCGACGACACTCTTTCCCACACTTCTGACTGTCTTGTGTCTAATTTGTGTTATGAGTAAATGTGGTATTGTGGTGACTAACATTCTAGTTATAGTAGGATATACATTTTTATTACTTTAGAACACTTTTGAAAGCCTTGTTTTGAATGTAATTTTTTCATATTTTCTGCAAGTAAATAATTCAAAGTTTAGTATTTGTTCAGATGGATGCTACAACCCTTAATTGGTAACTGAAGTCGGTACCAGTTTAAGTGTTTGGTTAACGTCCGTAAAAACTAAAAAGAATGAAAGTTTACAACTTGTTCAATAAAGCAAAAAGCAAATATAAGGTTATGAGTAAATGTCGTATTGTGGTGACTGATCATTCTAGTTAAAAGTAGAATAGACCGAATTTACAGAAAGCTGCTGTATTTAGGGTAAAGAACACCGACAGATTAAGCAGGTACACCTTACCAAGTGTTACACTGTTCTATCTAACATATTGAACAGTTACTGATTTAGTATATATCCATTAGTAAATTACACACATGCTATCTCTATGATATTGTGCACTGTTAGATTCACCATAAGACATACTAAGAGTCACACTATATTATAACACATACTTGCTCTATCTAGAGTATTAAATACATCCGAATGCAGCATTTACTATGTTTTGAGTGTCCTACTGCATTATTGCACACATCTGTTGCATCTAGGGAACTGATCAGTGTTTTCTACAAAATACAACATTTAGAAAGTGTCCTAGTGCAGTAATAATGTATTGCTCCTGAGTTTGTTTCAGATTATAAACCTAGGCATGAACAACAAAACAATAGTCAAAAAATGTGCTTAACATATTTAAGAAAAATTATTAGTTTATTGCTCAATATATTGAAACACATTTATTTTAAGTTTGTTCACCACTTTCAAGCAAGAATATAATGAAAAAAAAACAAAAACAATTTTATATTTAAATGGGTGATTTTTATTTTAATGTGTCTTTTGAGAATGTGTAATTGTGTCAAAAGATAAAAACACAAATTTACAAAAGGAACTGCAGCACTTAATGATATCAATCACAGAAACACATTGTTCAACCGTGATGTTTTAGTAATAAAACGTTTTTTTAACCGTCCTCATTTTGATTATTTGTAATAAGATTTTTGCTATAGTCTTCATTTTATATAAAAGAATATAAAAATAAATTTCAAGCTACATTGTCATCATCGAAATCTCCAGGTTGATTGTGTGGTTAATGAAACTAAGTAGGCAAATTCACTTAAATGAAAGATGTAATTGGGAAAAACAACCAAATTGTCTGAAATGGAAGATGAAATTAGAAAATATATTATTCAATTGAATTAGTACAGTAATCAAAATGATGTGGCTAAAAATGTACATCATTAATAATCACTTTTTAAAACTCAAAATATGAAAGTACTGAAATGTTTGTGTTAAGTTCTTATTAGTGACTTGCTATCATCAAGAATCCACCCCAAAGAATGTTCTTTCTTTTATGATTTTGAGGAATAGGTAATTAAAAACATGAGAGCTATGACGTAGTTATTATTGCAAGAACAGAGTCCTTCGTTTGTGATGATCAGTGATTTTTTTTTTTTTTTTTTACTAATCATACATCAAACTAAAGTCATGTATTAAAAAGAAATTGTTCATAAAGATTACACACACAAAAAAAAATAACTGAAGCAGTGAGTCCTGTGTTTATAAGAATAAATGGTGTCTATTAATCCATGCATAAGGTAATGAGTAGTCTGAATTTCTCTTAATTCAAATTGTGGTATAGCCGGACTCTGATAATCAAATCTGAAGGAAAGAAAGCATCAAATATATAGAACATAAAGGAATCTATTTCAAAGGTGTTCTGAATTGTGAATAGAAAAGGATAAAATGCAGTTTGTTTAAAAATAGATAGTTTTGTAGTAAAAGATATAAAATTACAAAGAACAAATGCTGTACTCTATTGAAAAAGGCTGCTTCAATTGAGATTTTCTGGTACTGGGGGGTCTCAGGCTGTTAAGCAATTCCAAACTTAAACAGAACTAAGATATTGTTTAGTAGTAAAATAGCTTGGCCTTTTGGCTAAGATCAAAGTGTGGTATCTGTTGTGATGGGTGCTGCACTTCATGGATCGGTGTTGTCTTGGCCTTCGGGGCTTGGTTTCCGCCGGTCTGTGGGTCTGATCTGTCCTGTGCAGTTCTAGGAGGTCCACCCTCCCAGGCTTTACCTCCCCTCTTTGGGGAGGAGTAAGTTAATTGCTTGCTGCCTGAAGCGCCCCTGCCGGGGAATGTCGACAGGGTTGCCAGGCAATTTTTAATGGCCAGAGTGCTCACCTTCTCGAGCGCTGGCTTTTCAAATCCCACTTTCAGACCTTGTGTCACATATTCCTATTGTGGGTGGGGGTTAAATAACGCCTTTTGGCTAAGATCAAAGTGTGGTATCTGTTCCGATGGATACTGCACTTCATAGATCGGTATTGTCTTGGCCTTCTGGGGCTTGGTTTCCGCCGGTCTGTGGGTCTGATCTGTCCTGTGCAGTTCTAGGAGGTCCACCCTCCCAGGTTTTACCTCCCCTCTTTGGGGAGGAGTAAGTTAATTGCTTACTGCCTGAGGCGCCCCTACCGGGGAATGCCGACGGGGCTGCCCAAGCAATTTTTAATGGCCAGAGTGCTCACCTTCTCGAGCGCTGGCTTTTCAAATCCCACTTTCAGTCCTTGTGTCACATATTCCTATTGTGGGTGGGGGTTAAATAACGCCTTTTGGCTAAGATTAAAGTGTAGTATCTGTTCCGATTGATACTGCACCCCATAAACTGGTATCGTCTTGGCCTTCGGGGCTTGATTTACGCCGGTCTATGGGTCTGTCCTGTGCAGTTCTAGGAGGTCCACCTTCCCAGGCTTTGCCTCCCCTCTTTGGGGAGGAGTAAGTTTATTGCTTACTGCCTGAGGCGCCCCTACCGGGGAATGCCGACGGGGCTGCCCAGGCAATTTTTAAACCCCACTTTCCCAACCCGACTTGTGGGAGTAAGATAAAAACTGGCCTTGTGCCTAACTCCTGGAGAGGAGTAAATCAATACTCTAGTGTAAATTTGTGTTGACGTTTTCCTTTGTGTAACTTTCTAATAGGAGATGTATTTACTATTGCCTGTTGGGTGAGGTGCTTTACTATATTCACGAGGGAGTCTCAATGGGACTATACAGTCATTTCACTTCTCACCAAAGTGCCATTGTTTTCACTAAGTTTCAGTGCTAATAGTTTTCAAACATTTACTTAGAAAGTGAAAATAATTATAAAAAAAAGAATGTGCACCAAAAAAGTAAACAAAAATATTTTCTCTGATAATGACTGTTTTCCCCTATCTGTCCGACTGTCTCCCTTGCTTCATCTGTGTGCATGGTTTGGTTTATATCATGTAGCAGTATTTATATGGTGTTGCATAGTTAATAGAATAATACACATGCTGTTTATTGAATGTAACATCGACAGACTAATAGATTAAATAGCAAGCAAATAAAAATACTTGTTTGAAACAAAATAGTTGAAGAATACATTGCCAGAGCCTTGTTAGCCAGGGTTATACAGAGTGAAACGGGCTATAAGAACTGGTGTAAAGTTACATCCATAACCTCCTAAGCATTTACACTGTTTTACCCTGTTACCACCTCCCAGAACAGGGACCAGAGGTTGGATTTTGGGAGGCATGTTTGGATGTTAAACAACCAAAACCATGTTCTTTTAGTCAATTCACAACTGTCATTCATTTTTAAGTTATTCTCAACTCTGGAGAGGTGTCATTCATTTTTAAGTCATTCTCAACTCTGGTGGATGTGTCATTCATTTTCTAATTATTCTCAACTCAGGGGGGGGACATCATTCATTATTTAATTATTCTAAACTCTGGGAGAGTTGTCATTTTAGAATTGGTAATTTGTATAAACAAAATGTAGAATTCTGAAAACTCTTGAGGAGTTTGAAATTGGTGACTTACTGAAAAAGAACATGATGACAATGAATATTGGTATTTTTATTGTGTTCTACACATTTCAGTTGTCAATTTTGTTTTGTTTATTCGTTTGTTTTAGATTCTTACGTACCTATTACAGCCCCGGTGCGCATACTATATACGTACCTATTGGCGTTGCACGGCGATCACTTCTCCAGTCGCCTCCTTCCACAGTTGCCAGGAGTAAAAGATGTCACGTACATGGTTGCCAATTCACCCTGGCTACACTATCTCCGGCCTCCCCAAAACTCTGCACTACCTCTCCATTCCCTGGAGTAAAAATGTAACATTTCTATTAAAAGTACCATATTTGTCTTCATTAGTATTGTTAATAAGGGTGTTTGTTTATTTACTTCTTCATGTCCGTGTATGTTAGATAAAATAACCTAGGTCGATCAGGCCCCTCTGACAGCAGTCTTTGTTAATGATAATAATGGTGTCTATTTACTTCTTTCATGTTTGTGTATGTTAGATTAAATAACCTAGGTTGATCACCGATTAAATATTTTATATGAATATAATAAATGGTATCAATGGGGAAGAATAATTTTTTCTTTTAAATTCACCGATCGAGACATTATTTTATATGAATATAAATAATAGTGCTAACAATGGGGACCCTTCCTATACAATTCTACTCAGACTCCGTAATATACCATTCGGGTTGAACTCCAGGCCTTGACTCTTTCCTGAACATCAGGCTCTGACTCCTACCCGAACAATTAGGACCTGACTACTTCCTGAAGAGCTGGCTCCGACTCCTTAAACATCAGGGTGACTCTTTCATATACTGCAAGCTCTGAATCTTTTCCCAAACCTCCAGCTTTGACTGTTTCACTGTTTCACTGCTCCCCGAACATCAGTTTTTTTTTTTTTAATCCTGTGCTATGGTGTGTATAATAAACACATCTGCTCTATCTAGGATATTGAACTCTATTTAATTAAACACTCGTTCTATGTAGGATAATGAGCACTTTTAAAATAAGGAGGCCAAGAGAGCACTATCACAATCAAGCGCCTAGAACTTGTTAAATTTCAATGTAAAAAAATGCTGACTGATTTGCTATTCTCTTTTACTGGATAACATTAAAAGCAGTGTTTAATTATTGATAACATTAAAGGGAAAATGCCAATGTTACCTTACTGTAAAGAATTTACTATTTTATGTTAACCTTCCACTAACCTTGCTCAGCAACAAATGTCTTAGCTGGGTTATTTAACATATATATATTATTTTTTTTTCATATGTTAGAACAATGATGACCGACGACACTCTTTCCCACACTTCTGACTGTCTTGTGTCTAATTTGTGTTATGAGTAAATGTGGTATTGTGGTGACTAACATTCTAGTTATAGTAGGATATACATTTTTATTACTTTAGAACACTTTTGAAAGCCTTGTTTTGAATGTAATTTTTTCATATTTTCTGCAAGTAAATAATTCAAAGTTTAGTATTTGTTCAGATGGATGCTACAACCCTTAATTGGTAACTGAAGTCGGTACCAGTCTAAGTGTTTGGTTAACGTCCGTAAAAACTAAAAAGAATGAAAGTTTACAACTTGTTCAATAAAGCAAAAAGCAAATATAAGGTTATGAGTAAATGTCGTATTGTGGTGACTGATCATTCTAGTTAAAAGTAGAATAGACCGAATTTACAGAAAACTGCTGTATTTAGGGTAAAGAACATCGACAGATTAAGCAGGTACACCTTACCAAGTGTTACACTGTTCTATCTAACATATTGAACAGTTACTGATTTAGTATATATCCATTAGTAAATTACACACATGCTATCTCTATGATATTGTGCACTGTTAGATTCACCATAAGACATACTAAGAGTCACACTATATTCTAACACATACTTGCTCTATCTAGAGTATTAAGTACATCCGAATGCAGCATTTACTATATTTTGAGTGTCCTACTGCATTATTGCACACATCTGTTGCATCTAGGGAACTGATCAGTGTTTTCTACAAAATATAACATTTAGAAAGTGTCCTAGTGCAGTAATAATTTATTGCTCCTGAGTTTGTTTCAGATTATAAACTTAGGCATGAACAACAAAACAATAGTCAAAAAATGTGCTTAACATATTTATGAAAAATGATTAGTTTATTGCTCAATATATTGAAACACATTTATTTTAAGTTTGTTCACCACTTTCAAGCAAGAATATAATGAAAAAAAAACAAAAACAATTTTATATTTAAATGGGTGATTTTTATTTTAATGTGTCTTTTGAGAATGTGTAATTGTGTCAAAAGATAAAAACACAAATTTACAAAAGGAACTGCAGCACTTAATGATATCAATCACAGAAACACATTGTTCAACCGTGATGTTTTAGTAATAAAACGTTTTTTTAACCGTCCTCATTTTGATTATTTGTAATAAGATTTTTGCTATAGTCTTCATTTTATATAAAAGAATATAAAAATAAATTTCAAGCTACATTGTCATCATCGAAATCTCCAGGTTGATTGTGTGGTTAATGAAACTAAGTAGGCAAATTCACTTAAATGAAAGATGTAATTGGGAAAAACAACCAAATTGTCTGAAATGGAAGATAAAATTAGAAAATATATTATTCAATTGAATTAGTACAGTAATCAAAATGATGTGGCTAAAAATGTACATCATTAATAATCACTTTTTAAAACTCAAAATATGAAAGTACTGAAATGTTTGTGTTAAGTTCTTATTAGTGACTTGCTATCATCAAGAATCCACCCCAAAGAATGTTCTTTCTTTTATGATTTTGAGGAATAGATAATTAAAAACATGAGAGCTATGACGTAGTTATTATTGCAAGAACAGAGTCCTTCGTTTGTGATTATCAGTGATCTTTGGGTCTGATCTGTCCTGTGCAGTTCTAAGAGGTCCACCCTCCCAGGTTTTACCTCCCCTCTTTGGGGAGGAGTAAGTTAATTGCTTACTGCCTGAGGCGCCCCTACCGGGGAATGCCGACGGGGCTGCCCAGGAAATTTTTAATGGCCAGAGTGCTCACCTTCTCGAGCGCTGGCTTTTCAAATCCCACTTTCCGACCTTGTGTCACATATTCCTATTGTGGGTAGGGGTTAAATAACGCCTTTTGGCTAAGATCAAAGTGTAGTATCTGTTCCGATGGATACTGCACCCGATAAACTGGTATCGTCTGGCCTTCGGGGCTTGATTTACGCCGGTCTATGGGTCTGTCCTGTGCAGTTCTAGGAGGTCCACCTTCCCAGGCTTTGCCTCCCCTCTTTGGGGAGGAGTAAGTTTATTGCTTACTGCCTGAGGCGCCCCTACCGGGGAATGCCGACAGGGCTGCCCAGGCAATTTTTAAACCCCACTTTCCCAACCAGACTTGTGGGAGTAAGATAAAAACTGGCCTTGTGCCTAACTCCTGGAGAGGAGTAAATCAATACTCTAGTGTAAATTTGTGTTGACGTTTTCCTTTGTGTAACTTTCTAATAGGAGATGTATTTACTATTGCCTGTTGGGTGAAGTGCCTTACTATATTCACGAGGGAGTCTCAATGGGACTATACAGTCATTTCACTTCTCACCAAAGTGCCATTGTTTTCACTAAGTTTCAATGCTAATAGTTTTCAAACATTTAGTTAGAAAGTGAAAATAATTATAAAAAAAAGAATGTGCACCAAAAAAGTAAACAAAAATATTTTCTCTGATAATGACCGTTTTCCCCTCTCTCTTCGACTGTCTCCCTTGCTTCATCTGTGTGCATGGTTTGGTTTATATCATGTAGCAGTATTTATATGGTGTTGCATAGTTAATAGAATGATACACATGCTGTTTATTGAGAGCTATGACGTAGTTATTATTGCAATAGAGTTATTATTATAGAGTCCTTCGTTTGTGATGATCAGTGATCTTTTTTTTTTTACTAATCATACATCAAACTAAAGTCATGTATTAAAAAGAAATTGTTCATAATGATTACACACACACAAAAAAAATAACTGAAGCAGTGAGTCCTGTGTTAGTCTGAATTTCTCTTAATTGTCGTAAGTGTTTATTAAAAAATTTTAGCAATTGTTTTTTTATTTTTTTTTTGTGAGTTTAATTTTATTTTTTTTTAAATTTATTATAATGGAAAATATCCGAATTTGTCAATTGTTTTTTTATCGTGTAAAGTTCTAATGCCTTAAAAAGAAGTGTATCATATTTAATTATCGACGTTTACGAATGCATATGTGATTGTGTCGGATGAGTTTTTATACTTAAAAATATTGTAATATTATTTATAAAAATATTGTAATATTATTTATAATGGGTGGCACGTTATTATGTAGTCGCTGTCGTATATATTTAGGTGGGGTGGGTGGGGGAACATTTAATCCGTTTACACGGATCTTTCATTTAAAAAAATAAAAAAAAAATAAAACTTTAAACTCTAAAAAATAAGAAAAAAAACAATACAAAAACTTTAACAAATTCTGATATTTTATTGTAATAAGTAAGGATAGTTCTGCATTTCAAACGTCACTTGGACTTAATAATTGAAGAGTTCCATTCATTCCACCGAGTCAACCGGAAGTGCCAGACTGAATGTAAAATCATCGATTTATCTTATTCTATGAATGAAAAGTTTCTGAAAGTAGGCAACAGTAATTTCTGAAGTGAAAATTTATCAATGAAATGAGTAGTTAGTGATTTTTTTTATTGTGGGAGTAAGATAAAAACTGACCTTGTGCCTAACTCCTGGAGAGGAGTAAATCAATACTCTAGTGTAAATTTGTGTTGACGTTTTCCTTTGTGTAACTTTCTAATAGGAGATGTATTTACTATTGCCTGTTGGGTGAGGTGCCTTACTATATTCACGAGGGAGTCTCAATGGGACTATACAGTCATTTCACTTCTCACCAAAGTGCCATTGTTTTCACTAAGTTTCAGTGCTAATAGTTTTCAAACATTTACTTAGAAAGTGAAAATAATTATAAAAAAAAGAATGTGCACCAAAAAAGTAAAAAAAATATTTTCTCTGATAATGACTGTTTTCCCCTATCTGTCCGACTGTCTCCCTTGCTTCATTTGTGTGCATGGTTTGGTTTATATCATGTGGCAGTATTTATATGGTGTTGCATAGTTAATAGAATAATACACATGCTGTTTATTGAATGTAACATCGACAAACTAATAGAATAAATAGCAAGCAAATAAAAATACTTGTTTGAAACAAAATAGTTGAAGAATACATTACCAGAGCCTTGTTAGCCAGGGTTATACAGAGTGAAACGGGCTATAAGAACTGGTGTAAAGTTACATCCATAACCTCCTAAGCATTTACACTGTTTTACCCTGTTACCACCTTCCAGAACAGGGACCAGAGGTTGAATTTTGGGAGGCATGTTTGGATGTTAAGCAACCAAAACCATGTTCTTTTAGTCAATTCTCAACTGTCATTCATTTTTAGTTATTCTCAACTCTGGAGAGGTGTCATTCATTTTTAAGTCATTCTCAACTCTGGTGGATGTGTCATTCATTTTCTAATTATTCTCAACTCAGGGGGGGGCATCATTCATTATTTAATTATTCTAAACTCTGGGAGAGTTGTCATTTTAGAATTGGTAATTTGTATAAACAAAATGTAGTTAAAATGAATTTAGAATTCTAAAAACTCTTGATGAGTTTGAAATTTGTGACTTACTGAAAAAGAACATGGTGGCAATGAATATTGGAATTTTTATTGTGTTCTACACAGTTCAGTTGTCGCTTGAAGAGCTTAGTTTTACTGTCCCAGGTATAATAAAGTGGAACTTCCGAGTAAAAAAGTGTACGTGCAAAAAAATCTGTTTGACACAATTTGAAGAAAGCTGTTAGAGTGGTTGTAGGTGGATTTGCAACTCTATCTGCTGCAGTACTTTCAGTAAAGTATATCCGCTGTCAATTTTCTAGAGTAACTGATAGGTGAATAACTGGGGGATGATGTACATCTATGTGAAAGTTAAGTATTCTCCAAATGGCTTCATTGGTTGATATGTAACGTCCTGTTTCGTATCTCTTTACTTCATCATGAGCATTACTTTCAATTGTGAAGATAGCTTGATCACTACCTTTATTTACATATTTACAAATGTATTTTATTGATTTCACGCTGTTGCAGTATTCAACATTGATATGTGCATCAAAAATCTTACAAAGCAGTTTATTATGTGGTACAACCCATCGGTTGTCTACAGGAACCGTTATGTTGCCAGGTAGGGTAACTGTCGTCTCAAAACCTCCAGCTAAAGGAGATAGTCGATATTGTGGGTAGCCATTTGTATCCGATTGAGTTTCACTCAAGAAGTGTCTGGGATATCTCTTACTGTAGTGTCCATCTTTGAGACAGAGTGAACATCTGTTTATGTTTCCACATGGTCCATGAATCATATGGTGCCTAATGATATCATGTAAAACCGGATCTGCCACTGGATCCGGAATTTCCGCACTGATAACTGAATCTATGTCAGAGGATCTCAATTTTTGTTGAAGCCAAACCAGACAATGAGCATGTGGCAATCCTCTTTTCTGCCACTCAACAGTGTACATGTATGCTATGACCACTCCTAAAATGTTTCCTTTCATTAGGAGTTGGATACCTAGCTTTAGATGGAAAACTCTTGCTATGAAAATCTTGAAAATGTGGCAGGTTAGTCACGTCTGATTTGCAAGAAATTAAACCAATTTTGATCTGAACCATGTATTGTGTTAAAAGTCCAAAGGATATGTTATTGTATGTAATATGTTTCTGATGTGTATCAATTGGGCAAATAAAGGGGGGGCATTAATAACTATTTAAAGCATGTAAATTCTATTTCCGTATGGAGCTTGAAAGGCAAACAAATCTGATGTGTTGGTCAGTAAATACTACTGGAAGTTATTGTAGTAAGTGTGAAACAGAAATATTGTTGTAGTCGAGTGGTGAACACTATCGACAATATGTCGCTTGCCACCGCCTCACGGGTAAATCTAAGTCTAAATTAATGTCAATTAGTGTATGTTGAAAAAAGAAGAAAATGTATTTAATATAAGGGCAGCAGTTTTGGGAGGGGGGGGGTGATTGTAATGTGGCTCTGTAGGCCTCTTTAATTTTCAAAGGCCCCCTTATCACAGACAGAGTAAGTGTTTATTAAAAAATTTCAGCAATTGTTTTTTTATTTTTTTTGTGAGTTTAATGGGTTTTTTAAAAAAATTTATTATAATGGAAAATATCCGAATTTGTTAATTGTTTTTTTATCGTGTAAAGTTCTAATGCCTTAAAAAGAAGTGTATCATATTTTATTATCGACGTTTACGAATTCATATTTGATTATGTCGGATGAGTTTTTATACTTAAAAATATTGTAATATTATTTATAAATATATTGTAATATTATTTATAATGGGTGGCACGTTATTATGTAGTCGCTGTCTTATATATTTAGGTGGGGGTGGGTGGGGGAACATTTTTTATTGTAATAAGTAAGGGTAGTTCTGCATTTCAAACGTCACTTGGACTTAATAATTGAAGAGTTCCATTCATTCCACCGAGTCAACCGGAAGTGCCAAACTGAATGTAAAGTCATTGATTTATCTTATTGTATGAATGAAAAGTTTCTGAAAGTAGGCAACAGTAATTTCTGAAGTGAAAATTTATCAATGAAATGAGTAGTTAGTGATTAGTCAATAGTGATCGTTTAAAACGATTCTAAGAAAGTTCAAATTCTGTATAAGTAACAGTTGTTTTAACTTCATGTAAATAAGTAAAATGTAAATCTTTATATTAATTGTTAGGTGTTTTTTTTTTTTTTAATTATTATAATATGAAATATCGGAATTATTCATTTTGTTTTTTGTAGAAGTATATCATATTTAATTAGCGACGTTTACAAATTCGTATTTGATTACGTCGGCTTAGTTATAGGTAGTCGATGTCCGTTGCGTGTAATGATGACGAAAATAGAAAATCCGTGTAAATTGAATACATGTCCACGCGTATTTATTACAATAAAATTCAAGGATGTCGTTTTTTGAATATTTTTTTCTCATAGTCGTTAATGGAAATCCCATTTGTAAAAAGTATTTGCTTAGTTTACGAACGAATTCTACCAAACAGGTCGGTCCAAATAGTATAGAAGTCACAGATTTGTTTTTAAAAAAAAAAATGAAAGGATAATTGAAATCCCATTTGTAAAAAGTATTTGCTTAGTATAAACTAATCAGTCCGGTCCAAATAGTGTAGAAGTCACATATTTGTTTGTTTATAAAAGAAGTGAAAGGTATAATTATTGGTATATATTGATTCTTGAGGTGTATATTTCTTAACAGAAGGAAAACGTTAAAAAAATTGTATCTTATATGTTAGAGTATAATTTTTTTGGTAAATTTATAGAAGTGCACCTTTCGTATTTCGACCCCTAAAAAAAAAAGTTTCTACTTTTTTTGGCAAATTACATGTAAACAGCCTCAAAAAATATCTGCTAAGAAAAAAATGTATGAAAATTGTTATTATTTTAGAATTTAGGAGGGGGGGTATTTTATTATATAAGTTATACGTAAAGTGAGCACGCCTTTCTGGTCCACCGAATCTCAACTCTCGTATTTCGACCCCTAAAAAAAAAAAAAAAAGTTTCTACTTTTTTGGCAAAATTACATGTAAACAGCCTCAACAAATATCCGCTATGAAAAAAAAAAATGAAATTTGTTATTTTAGATGTTAGGAGGGGGGGGCACTTTCCTATATAAGTTATACGTAAAGTGAGCACGCATTTCTTGACCACTTAGAATCGCACCCTAGCGAACACGTGTTGAAAGAAATATTCAACAAACGTTATTTTAGATTTTATTTGGGGCGAAGGGGGGGGGGGGCAGGTACACATTTGGGCATTTTGGTACTGATATAGCTTTTGAAACGGACAAAAACAGACTTATTCTTTTTAAATGCTTACATTTTTGGGGGTTAGGGTTAGTGTTTGGTTGGATATTCCGAAAAAAGAAACTTTTTAAAATTTTGAGACTTTTCACAAATACAATTTTTTTTGTAAGGGTTAGGGTTAGTGTTGCTTTGTTCGGAATATCCAACTAAGCAAAAAAATTAAGCATTTAAAAGAATAAAACTGTATAATAAATAACACATTCTTATTTTTTCTGCGACATTCATTTTGCAAAACGTGACCATAAGCGCCCAAAATGCATAGAATAAAAAAAAACATTTAAAACATTAAAAACATTCAAAAACATACAAATGCATAGATTAAAAACTCTTAAAACAGTGACCCCCCCCCTCTTAACATCTAAAATAATAATTTTAATAATTTTTTTTTCATAGCGGATATTTGTTGAGGTAGTTTACATGTAATATTGCCAAAAAAGTAGAAACTTTTTTTTTTTAGGGGTCGAAATACGAGAGGTGCGATTCTAAGTGGTCAAGAAATGCGTGCTCACTTTACGTATAACTTATATAGGAAAGTGCCCCCCTCCTAAAATCTAAAATAATAACAATTTTCATAAATTTTTTTCATAGCGGATATTTGTTGAGGCTGTTTACATGTAATTTTGCCAAAAAAGTTGATACTTTTTTTTTTAGGGGTCGAAATACGAAAGGTGCACTTCTATAAATTTACCAACTGAATTCCCCCCCTACGAAATATAAAAGTTATTTGGAATATTGTTTAGTATGTATTATAATATCATATGTTTGATGTGTATTCTTTGTGCAAAATAAATTAAACTGTTTGCTAACGTGAAAATGCTACGAAGAAAGAATAAATAATAGAATAACAATCGCTAAATCTGTAAGTGTTTTTTTGTTTCTGAACTTATTACGTTAGTATTGTAGCAACAATGATAAGAGCTGAATTAGATGAATAAAATAAATATATTTTAATTTGTTGTGTTTTTTTTTGGGGGGGGGGAATGAACAATTGTCAGTCAAATGTTTTACCGTTTTATTTGGGGTTGGCTTACGAAGAGAAAAGTAAATATTTACTTGCGTCCCCACGAAGGGAGATTGCATAATAAAGTCATATCGTGTTTTTTTTTTTTACGATACGTTTAATAAACAAAAAAATTAAGTTATAGAAATATTTGTAAATAAAATTATCGATCTTAATTGTTGATTATGGATGGTGAGGCCAATGTACGGTTATTTTTTGTTTATTTATTAAAATATATTGCGTTTCACGTTGGAAAACTAAACAAAAATGTTTTTGTGTCAGTTATTACTTGCCTCCCCACGAGGACAGAATGCATAATAAACTCATATATATATATATTTTTTACGATACGTTTAATAAACAAATAATATTAGCAATAAATATATTTTAATTTGTTGTGTTTTTTTTTTGGGGGGGGGGATGAACACTTGTCAGTCAAATGTTTTTATTTAAGTGTGAAAATACCGTTTTATTTCGCTTACGAAGAGAAATGTAAATATTTACTTGCGTCCCCACGAAGGGAGATTGCATAATAAAGTCATATCGTGTTTTTTTTTTTTACGATACGTTTAATAAACAAAAAAATTAAGTTATAGAAATATTTGTAAATAAAATTATCGATCTTAATTGTTGATTATGGATGGTGAGGCCAATGTACGGTTATTTTTTGTTTATTTATTAAAATATATTGCGTTTCACGTTGGAAAACTAAACAAAAATGTTTTTGTGTCAGTTATTACTTGCCTCCCCACGAGGACAGAATGCATAATAAACTCATATATATATATATTTTTTACGATACGTTTAATAAACAAATAATATTAGCAATAAATATATTTTAATTTGTTGTGTTTTTTTTTTGGGGGGGGGGGGATGAACACTTGTCAGTCAAATGTTTTTATTTAAGTGTGAAAATACCGTTTTATTTCGCTTACGAAGAGAAATGTAAATATTTACTTGCGTCCCCACGAAGGGAGATTGCATAATAAAGTCATATCGTGTTTGTTTTTTTTACGATACGTTTAATAAACAAAAAAATTAAGTTATAGAAATATTTGTAAATAAAATTATCGATCTTAATTGTTGATTATGGATGGTGAGGCCAATGTACGGTTATTTTTTGTTTATTTATTAAAATGTATTGCGTTTCACGTTGGAAAACTAAACAAAAATGTTTTTGTGTCAGTTATTACTTGCCTCCCCACGAGGACAGAATGCATAATAAACTCATATATATATATATTTTTTACGATACGTTTAATAAACAAATAATATTAGCAATAAATATATTTTAATTTGTTGTGTTTTTTTTGGGGGGGGGGATGAACACTTGTCAGTCAAATGTTTTTATTTAAGTGTGAAAATACCGTTTTATTTCGCTTACGAAGAGAAATGTAAATATTTACTTGCGTCCCCACGAAGGGAGATTGCATAATAAAGTCATATCGTGTTTTTTTTTTTACGATACGTTTAATAAACAAAAAAATTAAGTTATAGAAATATTTGTAAATAAAATTATCGATCTTAATTGTTGATTATTGATGGTGAGGCCAATGTACGGTTATTTTTTGTTTATTTATTAAAATATATTGCGTTTCACGTTGGAAAACTAAACAAAAATGTTTTTGTGTCAGTTATTACTTGCCTCCCCACGAGGACAGAATGCATAATAAACTCATATATATATATATTTTTTACGATACGTTTAATAAACAAATAATATTAGCGAATTTTTTTGTTTAAATAAAAATTAAGTTGTTTATAATTGTTGATTACAGAAACAAATAAAAAAAGTACGTAAACTTACGTTTTTCATATTTGGCGCGTTCAAAATGGTCTTATTGAGGAAGTGACATATATTTCACGCATGCGCAAATCGTTTTTGTACTATGTCTTGATTTTTTAAAACATCCTCCCCCCCCTCAACGTTTCGAGCCATTTCTATACGAAAATATGAACGTTTCCCCCCAATTTTCAGAGATTGCACGTCTGGGGACTGGCTGGTTTTAATAAAGTCATCTGCGTGAGTTTCTGTTGGGTAGTATCGGAGGAGAAGACCAACATACATACATACATACATACATACATACATACATACATACATACATACATACATCCATACAGACAGGTGACGTTTATATAATAGATGGGTATTACTTTTGCTGTTTATTTTATTGTAAGTTTATTTTTTTATATATATATTTTTATTTTATTTTTTATTTTATTTTCAATTTTTAATTAAAATTAAAATATTGCATATACCTCTCCTGCTTGGCTCGCGGCAATACGCGTTTCGTATACTCGTCGCGTAGAGGGTTCTCGGGTCGTCTAGTGGATGAATTCTTTCTTCTCTGCCGTGAACAACGCCGTATATTGTCTGCAATACCAGCGATGTAGTGCACTCCGAAGACAAACACTTATTTTGAAATTAATTCATTTATTACAAGCGCTGTTATTTCAACTAGGGCTACCTCGAGCGAGAGAGGGATCACTAATTTATCATAGTTAGTAAACAATGTTTTCTTAACTATTCATAGGGAGAGCGGAAAGGATTTCTCGCGCCTTCATTTCCCTTATCTTTACATTGAAACGCACGCCCGTCTCAGTTCGCTTTCCGAATCAGACTGACGAAAACTCGCTTCTCACGAGAACGAGTGACATCACAGAGCCTTTGTTTCCCACTCAAGGGCCTGTGACGTCACAGCCTCTCCAGATGCAGACTGACCCTTCATATGGGGTCTGCCAGCTCCGACTGTGAGAACCAGCCCTATTCTGCACTCGACTGCTCCCGCGTTAACTCGCGCAAGTCAAACCCGACTTCCACTTGATACGTCCATTTAAACAGGGCTATAACCCAACATTTCTCCCCTACCTACACAAAAAACAATCCTAAGATTTGTATTTTTACACACCCTTCCGCAGGGTCTGGTCAGAACCAGGAGACAGCGATGCTGGACATCTCAGTTCTACCCTCTTGACCCGGCTGCCATAAATCGGCCTTATGACCGTTTCTGTTGTGTAAGGAAATTCCCCTTACGATCATATCGGCTCTATGGCTATCCCTCTCATAATCATTATCGGACGACATCGCACCATCACCTGCTCAGTTCACCACTGAACCCACAACGGTCTTACACCTGACCCCGGGGCATTTACACCAACACATAGACATACACTTACCTTATTTCGTACTCCATAGCATCGATTTAAAACCGATGGTAATTTTTCTAACTAGCGGACATTACCGCGAATTACGGGGAACAAAAAAACAGAAACTCCTATCTTAAAACATATAATCTATTATGGTCAGCACACGAATGTAATCTTAGGTGCCGTTCTGTCCCTAAGCACTATATCTGCACTCGGTTCAAGACACCTCTGTGGAAACGGTATGTCTTTTGGAGTGGTATCTCCGACACTCACAGCGGGACTCAATCCGATCACATCCAAAACCTAGGACGGACCCATTCCTACAAATTAAATATATAATCAGTCATGCTTGATTGGCCAATACCAATGCGGTAACTCCGATGTCTCCTCAAAATATACCCATATTCATGTCATTCTTTTCATGGCTACAACTCGCTTTTCTTTTCACGCGTGTGACACCGAACAACTCTTTGTTCGTATGAGCGCAAGCTCACCGGCTACCTAAACGGGTCACGCGTAGCGAACAGCACTCAATCCCAGCCCGTTCACACTGTAAGCGGGCACATGACAATCTTTTCATGGCTACAAAGTCGGTTTTTCACGCGTGTGCACCGAAACAACTCTTTGTCCGTATCATCGCAAGCTCATTAGCTACCTCAACAGGTCACGCGTAGCGAACATAACTCAATCCCAACCCAACAGTTGGAATTGACACAGCCCCACAGGCCTCAACATCGGACCTTCTCAACACTTTTACCTCATCGCTAAAAGGCCAACTCTCTCATTCTAACTCCCTTTAATTGGCTAACCTCAACTTAATTTTTAATTAGTTACTGTTTTTTATATACTAATAGTTTAATATGATGAGGGGCAAAATAAAAACAAAAATAACAAAAAACAAAACAATGTTTTCGGCCAACCCGAAAAAAAAACAAGGAAAATAAATGCAATCAGTCTCTCTCTCGAGGATACATTTAAATCAAACAAAAAACATTCAAAACAATCCAACTTGATGAAAAGCACCCCACCCCAAAACAACAATCAAGATATCAGTTTCCCCACCCATCGAATGCATTTTTTTCAAACGTGGACCGAATATGTACTATTTGTGTGCATGTGTGTAAGTTCTTTACCGTCTCTTTTTCTTCCTCTTTTTACAAAAGTTAAAACTGCTGTGTGCAATATCACCTTGTTGTTTTGTTCCAAATGCATGTGTGCTGTGTCACGAAATATTATTATTATTTATTCACTTTAAAACATTTTTTTTAATATTTGATTTGTGTGTGTGCGTGTGTTTTTAAGTTTTCTATTCAGTTTTGTTTCTAACTAAATTCGTTTATTTTATTTCTTTTCTTACTACAATACGTTCATAATTGTTTCATTCTTTTCTTTCTGTGGTTACTTTTACGGCACATCAACGTCTTTTTTTCTCAAACAAAACAACAACTATCTACTTACTGTTTGTAGTTCTCTCTCTGTCTTTCTTTCTTTATTTATTTTTCGTGGTTACGATGGTTCGAAATCAGCCCATTCCATGCTCGAAATGGCAGGTCACTTAGCACCAACAATGTATATGTTTCATAGACCTCCCCTGCTTGGACCGCGGCAGAACGCGTTTCGTATACTCGTCGTGTAGATGGTTCTTGGGTCGTCTAGTGGATGAATTCTTTCTTCTCTGCCGTGAAACACGCCGTCTGTTGTCTGCAATAACAGCCATGTTGTGCACTCCTAAGACACACTCTACTTTTGAATTTAATTCATTTATTACAAGCGTTTTTATTTCAACTGAGGCTACGTCGAGAGAAAGAGAGGGATCACTACTTTATCGTAGTTAGTTAACTATGTTTTCTTAATTATTCATAGAGGGGGGAAAAGCTTTCTCTCGCCTGCATTCCGCCAAGTGAAATATCTCTTATCTTTACATTGAATCGCACGTCCTGCTCAGTTCGCTTTCCGAATCAGACTGACGAAAACTTGCTTCTCACGAGAACGGGTGACGTCACAGGGTCTCTGTTTCCCACGCAAGGGCCTGTGACATCACAACCTCTCCAAGTGCAGACTGACCCTTCATCTGGGGTCTCGTCACACGGTAACCTTGTCACGTCTGCCAGCTCCGACTGTGCGAACAAGCCCTGTTCTGCACATGACTGCCCTCGCGTTAACTCGCGCAAGTCAACCCCGACTTCTAACAGATACGTCCATTCCCACAAGGCCATTACCCAACAAATATAGCTGTAATATATACTCTTTATTTATTTAGTTTTATTAAATAGGTAAATAGAGGTGGATATAATTCATCTAATATGTTACTTGTATTCATAATTTTTTTCTAAATTTAATTAATTGTTAAGGACTTGTTACATCAATATTCCGACATATATCCACATGTGTGTATAAATATTTTAAATGTGTATTTCGTAACAGCATACATTTAAAAAAAGTATAAAAGGCAGATAACGAGAACGGTAGATGATGTCTCCTGCACATAAAGCCAAGACAACCCAGGCGCGGCTCCTCAAAATATTCCCATCACTGGCTTGTGGGTGCCCTCCTTGTCACACTGCACATCCATTTTTTCTGGAGCGTTACTGAGGGAAAAATCGTACAGCCCGTTCACAACACGTACACCCTCTAAAGGCTGGCATCGTGGAGGCGTTGGCCGTTATTTACGGTAACATGATCGCTAAACCGTGTGACTTATTTTGCGGCCTTTTTGAGATAATATTCTCCGCCGCCGGCGGTTGAATTGACAAAAAATGTAGTATGGGGATATCGCCGTTGTTATATCAAAAGGTCAGGTCTCTGCATATAACACTTTTGTGTAATTGCCTATCGTGTATTCCATTAGTAAAGTGTCGATTTTTTCTGCAACACTCTGTATAGAAGTGCACATATACATATAGACAACACTCTAAATACTTAAACGATTCGACCAAGAGACATCATATCCGATTTGTCCGCTGTAGAATTATGTCTATAAATGTATTCATGAATATACATCTTTGTATGTGTTTTTCTGTAATATGTCTTCATAAAATATATTGTACAAGTTTATCGTCTAGTATGAATACATATATTATAGTAGAATTAGGAAAAATCTAGACTCGTTGTGTCATACCTTTGATTTAACAATAAATCACAACGTTGCATAGGATCAACGTTAAGTCCGAAAAGTTTTACGTTCTTAAGTTACAAATAGCATTCTATTTTCTCACTGAAAGTTCAGTTTGAAATGACATGATCATCGTTTGTTCATGCTTTCCTTTGAAATATACTTTTCAAGGATGATCAGAAATCTCCGTTCGACTTATACTCCGTATCTTGTTGGTTTATTCGTCTGTGATTCTTCAGTTTCAAATATAAAATTGATCGGGAATCGCGCGAATTGAATAAGCAATTGTTTACAATATGATAATTATTGATGAGTTTAATATTCGTATGTTGCACTGCTAAAAAGGTTCTAGAAGAAATATAAAGAGAAATACAGCTAAGAGAGATATGCTCGTGTCTTGTCGTGCCAGTGAAAGTGAAGCGATATTATTTTTATCTTTTTTTACGTTATTTCTACTATTATTATTCAATAAATCCATTAACCCTGTATTGAACTCCGTCTGAGGTTCAGACTAAAGTTGTTTTCTTGGTGTGTGTACTCAACGTTGGTATTCGTCTTTATTTTGTAAACAACTGTGTGTTGTTATCTCTCAATTTTCAGCATAGTATAAGTCCTGCTGCTATGCACACCATGCGAATTGAAGCGATTAATGTGACGTATTTGCCCTACGAATGATTGCATAAGACAGTATATTGTATGTTGTACGTGAAACAAAATTGATTTTTCCAGATTAGTGTAATTGTACACTTTTAATATTTTTTTACAGATAACGCCGGGTACTTGGCTAGTATGTGTGTAGGTGTAGGTTAAGGGGAACTGTTCTATATACATACACGGTAATACCCATCCTTATCTCAAACTATTGTCTCATGTGTATATGAAGGTCGATCTGTCTGTTTCAGTTGCAAAATCCGTATGCTCTTCACAAACAGGATGTGACACTTCTGCCAAAGCAATTAGCAATCGAAAGCCTTTTGTCATGAGAATCAAAAAATTGAAAGCGCTGATGTCAAGAGATGTATCGGATTTGTTTTCTGTTTCTGTTTCGGATGTGACTTCTCTTTTGTTTTCCTGTCAAACGAAATTTTCTTTAATAATTCTGTGTGTCCATTTATAAAATAAAATCCTAAAGCAATAAAGAATTTACCGCATGATTGGATTCGTTAGATTTTGAATCAAAGGTTGAGATTGTATGTTTGTAAAGAGTTAGAAAGATAAAGGCAGGCAGCAGGAGTCGGATAGATGAAGAGGAAGAAGCATAAAGAGTGTGTCTAAAACAAATTGATAGAAATGAAGAAAAAAGAAAAGACAAGAAAGATTATGAGATAGATATACTATATATGTATATATATATATATATATATATATAGAGATGTGTAAAAATATAAAATAAAACAATTTAAGAAGAGATAAACAGTTGTATTTATTTATTTCATGTGTTTTATTGATTTTCTTTTCTGTCTTCCATGCATTCTGTATCCACGACTTTTAATGTTCTGATATACAAGCCGGCTTTGCAGCTCGCTATCGCTTCGCAAAGTTTGCTACTTGAAACACTTGGAACTAAAATATTAAATATAAAACAATTCATTCATAAGATTGTTATAACCACGCATTTATTCATATAACAAGATGCACCTAAATATTTATTGATATAAATAGTTATTAACATTTTGGTATGTTCAATCTTTTAAATAAAACCGAATAAACAAAGAGAGGAAATCAATTTGCTGTGTCTACATGCATGCACTTCGTCTCCCTGTGTGCGTGTGTGTGTGGGTGTGTGTGTGTGGTGTGTGTGTACGTGGGCATACTTTACTTTGACTTATTAAAAACTATAAAAACAAATGTGGCGTGGGTCGCTAACGGTGGCAGTCGCACACACTTTCCACCCTCTCACTATTTGGCGTCGTTAACGGGGGAGAGAGGGGTGGTCATCTACCATCCATTCCTTGTGTATGACTCCCAGGCCGCGTATATCTAGTTTAGTTCAAATTACTTACCCTGAAAATCAGCTAATATTTCACGAAACGTTTAATACATTATCCTGTTTTATTCAATTACTTCAATTAATTACTGTTAATATCGAGAAAAATATCGCATATATATATATATATATATATATATATATATATATATATATATCGATACAATAGACGATCAAATTACGAAAAGATGATGGCAACCATGAATAAATTCTGAAGTTTTAGGCATGGAAAAAGTTATTAGAACCTTCGGTCTCTACGATATATATATATATATATATATATATATATATACAATATTTTTAAATATTGTGTTGTATTATTGATTTAAATAGTCCTAACCCGTTTTTAACGTAATATAGGAGTTATAAATAAAAAAGTGTCGCATATATATATATATATATATATATATATATATATATATATATATATATATATATATATATATATATATATATATATATATATGGCGAACGTGTGTAGATGATGAATGTGGCAGAGTTGAGGCTAAGCGTATAGAGTACTCGATCTTCAAACGTAATTTTCGGATGCAATCAGTGGTAAAATTCCCAGACTGCCTTTCAAGAGCTGGTCAACTATGGTGCATAATATTCTTCATAAAAAAGTGTCAAACAGGAGGTCAACAAGATACATACAAACGAACACCAGTGGCCGTGTGTGTCATTCCTGCAGAACTACGTGTAAAAAAATAAGTCGGGCCTGCATGAAGGAATGACCGTGTTATTGTTTGTTATGTCCTTTTTGTGTTCATTCAATCTTTTTTTCTAATCATGTTGTGTTTCTCCCACGTAAATTTGATGGCAGTCACTTTTTGTTTCACTCAGTTTCTTCAACATTTATTTTCATCTCTCGCAACTGACTTCACCAGGTCACGGTATCTACTGTTTTCCAGTAGTGGCTACTATTTCCTCCCTTAATCCCATCATGTCAACCCTATATGTTCACTTACTTACATGACATTTTTCTTTATATCATCATCCTGAAAAAGTCTTACAAATAAAGACGAAAAGTTGATTAACACATAAAAACTCTCTTTTTGTTTTTTCCTTTTTAATTTTCTTTTTCATTTCATATTTCTCTCTCTCTATCTCTCTCTATCTCTCTCTCTATCTCTCTCTCTCTCTCTATATATATATATATATATATAGAGAGAGAGAGAGAGAGAGAGAGAGAGAGAAATATGATACTTTAAAGATATAAACAATATTTTAACTAGTAGACAATATGGATGAAAATAGAGCTCAAGATAGTGTATAGAACAATAATAATAAATTAAATAGCATAATAAAATTCGAAATTAATCATATTGTGTTAAAGTTTAAAAACAAGGAGTGATACTGCGCCCTTAACTCAAAAGAAAGTCTTCTCCTTCCCTACCTTAATTACATTTAAGTTGTGGTTTTAGTTGGCTTCTGCTTATATTTTACTTAATCGAACATTGAATATCATAATTTTTTTTTACAATCCCTAACTTATTAACCATTGTTTTTTGATCGGATCTAACTGTGTATTTCTACTCCATCATTTTCTCTATATACCACATACCAGGAAGTTGTGGTTTGCAACACTCCTACTATCAGTTCTGAAGAACCTTTAATTGGACATTATAATATTCAACAGCGAGTGAGTCTTCTGAACTTTTTGCATGATTTCGCTTTTTCTTTGGTTCTGTTATTAATTCACATACACCCTGAATACACTCTTCATTGTAATCTATTGCATTGATAGCAAGCAAATTCCCCGCCTGTATAACATTTCTGTTTTGTGGACCATCTAGAGTGTTTTTTAATCGACTGTTTTGATATTTTTCTTGGAATTGTTTAAACACTTTATTACTTGGATAAACTCTATAAGTGTAACAAAACACTGTGTTGTCAGCCAATATAGTTAATTTTTTATATATTTTAAAAGCTTAATTTTTATTACCCGCAGTAATCGCCCTCCTTTGAAAACTAATAAGTTAAGGACGCAGTATAACTCCTGGTGGTTGAACTTTAATAAAATTTGATTAATTTATCATTTTATCATGCCATTCAATCTATTAATATACATACACACACACACACACACACACACACACATATATATATATATATATATATATATATATATATTATTCGGCTATAAATATTCTGAAATAGATATAAAGTACGACAAGACAGCTAGGTATACGGCGTTTAAGTTTTAAAAAAAATAGGCAATTTATTTTAATCAAAATGTTATTTTATATGTTAAACATTGTGTATTTTATTATTGTGAACTAAATAAGTACATACTTTAAAAACAATGATGTTGATAAAATCATGAACGGTATCATTATTATAAAGCAAAACAGAGAAAAATAGAAACAGTACCTAAATTGGCAATATCAACACAAATGTTATGAGCAACGTTGAAATTAACCAAACTCATAACCACAGACCTATGCAATTGTAAATATGTTATAATAAACCAAAATAAAATACTACACCATTATTAATTTTACTCATAATAGTTTTATTTTAATATATATAATCACATAAAATATGTGTCACTTCATATGACATTATCTTAATATTCCATTTTCAGTAACAGATTACAATACTAAGACACGCTACCGGATAAAAGAGGCCTGGTGTTGTGGAGAAACAAAATAAGAAGAAAGTGATAATAAAAAAATAATAACAACAGCAGCTACATAAACCACAACAGCATGAAATGTAATAAGGAAAAAGACGAACAATATCTAAAGAGTGTAAAAAAATCGATTCCCAATGATCAGCGTTGATGGCAGTTCAATCAGCCTAAAGGAAACATTGGACAGGTTGCATCGATTCGTAGGAAATTCGGTCGGTTGGGAAGGAAAAAGCGAGAGGTTATTCAACGCAGATTTGGTCGACAGATTTTCTGAACTAATCTCAAAGACTATTCCACCTCCAGACAATTTACGTAGCTTTCAATTTTTTCTCATTCTACGAGTGCGTAAAATGTATTTCACGCTTTAGGTTCAAAGTAAATGGAATGTTATCCCCAAGACGCGTTCGGAATATTGACGCAACCTTGGACTTTAAGAAAGTACGAAGGGTTGAACATTCTTTTATTATTATGCATCTTTTCGTCCTATACGATTTCTATGCTATTATTATTTACTCACTATGAGTTATCACACTGGTCATCGTCAGTGATCGCCCACTGCCAACAACCTTTGGTATTCCCTGGTATCTGAGTGACACCAAGTCTCCTCAAACTTTCTAGTATGCTCCACGTCTTTTCGTTCATCACCGCTGATAACCTTGCGGTATCGCAACAGCCACTTACCATCGATTTCCCGCTGATGAGGGCCATTGGTCCCCTCTGGGTCCCGAGTGGCAACAAGCCTCTCCAGGGGCCCAGAGCTGTCCGCGCCCTTCCAGTTAAGGTCTGGTTTGCGCTTTCCCTCCTCGATCCTCTGTCCATAATTTTCGTGGTGTCAGCCTATGCATGCGCCTCTCTCGTGCAGTTGTTTTTTCCCCGGTTCTGTTTTCTTGTGCTTCCATGTGGTTGTTCTCCATTCGTTGCTTATGTGGGTTGGTTTCCGCATTCGAGGAGATTTCTCAGGATTGTAGCTGTTTTGATCATTACTGTCCTTTGTATGGTCTCAGTTATCCCTTTGATTCCTATTTCTCCTAGTCTTTTCTCCATGTTTTTAGGGGACTGTTCCTAGTGCTCCTATGATTATTGGTGTTATACTGACTTTCTTCATGTTCCATATTCCTTTCAGTTCACTTGCAAGTTCAGTATATTTGCTTCTATTTTCCGTCTCTTTGATCTTCACTCTGTCGTCCGCTATAACGGCAAAGTCTACGATTTTGCAGGATTTTTCTTTCTTGTTGATTATTATCATATCCGGTCTCCTTGCTGTTATGGGTTTGTCTGTTTGCACATTCATATCCCATATGATTTTGTGGTTTTCGGTTTTTAGTACAGTTTATGGTTTGTGTTTGTACCGTTTTTTAGCATATCTGAAATTCAGTTGTTTGCACATTTCCTGGTTTACTTCTTTCCCCACGCTGTCATGTCTGTTCTTGTATTCCTTTTGGGCTAGCTTGCTGCATTCACTTATTATATGATTTATCGTTTCGTCTCTTTGCCCACACAATCGGCATTTGCTGTTTTCCTGGTTTTTATCTATATTTGCTTTAATAAAGTTTGTCCTAGTCGCATTGTTATGTGCGGCCGTCAGCAGAGATTCCGTTTCTCTGTTCAGGTGTCCTTTTCTTAGCCATGCCCAGCTATTTTCATTGGTTTCATCGCTTGTGAGTCTTATAAAGCGTCCATGTAGTTGTTTTTCTTCCCACTTTTCCTTTCTTGTCTTTTTGTTTCTGGTTGCAGTGCTTCCGGAATTGTTTGTTGGGATGGTGTCTCTTGCTGTGGTGATCAGTCTTTCCGTGTTCTGGGTTACATATTTATCCGGCTCTTTTTGGTGTCTTCCACACAGTCTTCTATACTTAGCAGTCCTCTACCTCCTTCATTTATTTTCATGTAGAGTCTGTCCGTATCGTCTTTATTATTATTATTATTATTATTATTATTATTATTATTATTATTATTATTATTATTATTATTATTATTATTATTATTATTATTATTATTATTATTATTATTATTATTATTATTATTATTATTATTGCTATAATCAGTATTATTTCATATGCACATTACCAGATCACACTGTAGTCTTAACGGTAATGTTTTATTATTATGTTTATTATTGGTTTACTTATCTATATAATAGTTGTATTAAAACTATTTTTTCTAGATTTGGTTATTAGGGGAAATGGTCATTTGATAAGTTCCACTGGAAAGTCATGCATTGTATAGATATCCTGTTTTAAAACCTCCGAAACAGTTACATAGTACACAGCTGAAGTCCCCCCGTTTAATATTTAACAATTCAAGTTAAAGTCTCCTGTTTTTGTTTCACTTGTATGTACTTGAATCCCAGTTTTTTACTTGTAAATTTTCCAGCCAGAAGTCGGCGTTTACAAGTTCTAAGTCTGCGATATTTTGGATTCAGTTAGTATCCCTGGGAATTTACACTGCGTTTTCTTTCTCTTGATTAAAATGCTTCAAAGCTTCTTTGGACGATATATATATATATATGTATATATATATATATGAGGAATAAACGAAACAATGTTTCAGACAAAATGTAAACATAAAAATGGAATAAAGGATAAGCAAATTAACTATAAGAATTCCTATAATGACGTTACCAAAGGATGTCTACAATGTCTTTCTTTCGCCGCTTCTACTACACCTCAAAAACGAACCCTTCCCAAACGATACGTTACAGCCTTACTTTATTTAGCCGTCATACCAAACATCGTCACATCTCCCGCTGATAAGACAGGTGGCGTTGTTATCCTCAACAAAAATGATTAGCATAACAAAATCATGGATATATTTAATGACGGTTCAACATATTAATACATCGATCTTAATACTATCAACAAAAACCATTAAAAATTTATCAAATTTTTTCAAAATCTCTTCTAAACAATCCAAAGAATGAACTTTCATACCACTTCAACATACCAACACTTTATGGTCTTCCTAAAACCCACAAACATAATATGCCCTCTACGTACAATTATTTCCAGCATTGGAAGTTCCTTATACAATATCGCTAAATCATTTGCAAAAATTCTATCGCCGCTACTAGGTACTATCAGCAACGCACATATAACAAATTCAGGTCATCTCCTCCAAAAATTGCAAAACTGTAATTCAGGAAACCATACTCTAAACTGTTTTTGGTAGTCATTCGAGACAAAACAACCAACTGAAAAGATCACCACAAATCTGATGTAGTAATAAGCACCTTTTTCTATTTTATTTTTTTATTCTTTATTCTCTATTATATTTTCTCTCCATTACTTTTATTTCAATGTGTCTTATAAGAATGTACTTAATTCTGTTTGACTTTAATGTGTTAAATTATTGATATATACTGCCATTTGCCTCGTCTATTGGTTAATAGACATACATTTATAGAGTCAAGAAATAAATGCAAGACCGTGATAGGTGCAGCGAAGAGAAGGTATAATGAGTTTACAAAAAAACGCATCCAGTCACAGAAACTAGGTATTCGTGATTTCTGGAACATCTACAATAGTGTAGTGAATAATGGTCAATCAACGATTCCTCCACTATCAAACCACAATGATGTCGTATGCACGGCCACTGATAAGGCTGGACTACTTGCCCAGCGCTTCGCTTCTAACTCTACTTTAGACACAAAGAACCACCCCTCCCCAAATTCCCATTGCGGACCGAAGCCCCACTTTATAACCTGGTCGTCACCCCATCGCAGGTCAGAGACATCATAAAAAAACCTTGACACCCCCAAAGCGTGTGGGCCTGATCTTATACCAGTAATAGTAATAAAGAAATGCTCTGCTGAACTGGCCCCTGTCCTCTCCAAACTCTACAATAAATGCCTAGCTGAATCTTGCTTCCCCGACAGCTGCAAAATTGCCTCTGTGGTACCTGTCTACAAGAGTTCTGGGAATAGAACCGATCCTCACAACTATCGCCTAATCAGTCTGCTGCCGATCTTTGCTATAATCTTCGAATCTTTAATCAACCTAGCGATAGTACGGCACTTAGATAATGCTAGACTTCTATCTGACCGCCAGTATGGATTTAGACAAGCACGATCTACTGCGGACATCCCCACGGTCATCTCTGAACGCATGTATCATACACTTGACAAGGCAAGGGAAGCTAGGGCAGTAGCGCTTGATATATCATAGGCCTTTGACAAGGTATGGCATAAAAGGGCTTCTCCTGAAAATACGCTCATACGGTATTACTGGACAATTACTTAATATAATCAGATCCTTCCTAGACAAAAGAAAAATCCAGGTTGTCCTCGATGGCCGTTCATCTAAGCAACATGGCATAAATGCTGGTGTACCCCAGGGATCTATCTATGTTCCTCATCTATATAAACGATCTCCCTGATGACATAGTGTCTGAGATTGGTTTATTTGCTGACGACACCACGCTTTACTCTCGCCATGTTGACAAAACCGACGCGATACTATCCGAGGCATTGGCTGAATCTTTAGAAAATTACATCCAGGTTGCAATGGATTGGGGTCACAAATGGTTGCTAACTTTTAATGCCGCTAAGACAAAGCTCCTTTCCTTCAATAACTACAAAGAACATCTCCAACCACCGATTGTCATGGCAAATAACACCCTACCTGAGAGTTCATCATTCAACCTCCTCGGCCTAACCTTCACAGGTAACATGAATTGGAACAAATACATCGAAGACATTGCCAAGACTGCCGCAAAGAAGGTTGGCTTCCTCTACCGTGCTAATAAACTCCTCTTACCTGACATTATCCTGTATCTCTACAAAGCCACCATCCGTCCATGCATGGAGTATTGTTTTCACATCTGGGCTGGTGCATCATCTACTAGTCTCTCTCTCCTTGACAGGGTCCAAAAAAGAATCGCCAACATAATAGCTCCCTCACTGTCAACTAAGCTCCAGTCCCTGTCCAATCGCCGCAATGTAGCATCCTTGTGCTAGTTTTACAAATACTTCAATCTGATGAACTGGCTACTCTGGTGCCCCCTCGACGTAAATTCACTAGACTAACTCGACAATCAACTAAATCTCATTCGTTCACTGTGGAGGTCCCCAGATGTTGGAGAGCTTTCTACTCAAATAGCTTCTATTCTTCGTGTTGCCGGCCTCTTGAACTTCCTCCCTGCCCCCTGTTTCCCCGACACTACAGCCATGCAGAAGTTTAAAACTAATGTAAACAGACATCTCGCTGCGCAGATCCCAATCTAGGTTTACTGTCCCTACCTTCTCCCCTCTTTTTTTTCAGTAGCCCCTTACGTCTACAGTGGTGTCCTGCCTTGTTTGGGGTGAACTATGTTAAAAGAAAACAGCCTTGATATCACCTCCTGATACACAAATATACCCGTAAAAATGCATTAACTTACTCTACAAATACTTAAACGAAATAATTTTTCTTGTTCTATCCCAATTAAAAGCATTATAGATATAATTAGGAAAATAATTTCTCTTACTTTCTTTATATATAACCATATTATAGACAGAAATCTGGCAAACCTATGGTTAACCCATTTAGTCCCGTATTAGCTTGTTTGGTTTTAGAATTCCTCGAAATCGGTCCGTTTTCATACCGGTTGTCTAAAACTGCTACTTATTTTAGATAAATTGACGATAGTTTAATTTTTCTACCCGTTAGTCATAAAATAGAAACATTAGCACAAGCACTCAACAAAGTGTAAACTTCCATCTAATTTACTTCTGAGAATGAACACAAGCCTTCTTTAGCTTTCCTCGACATTCTTATCCTCAAAAACAATAATAGGCTCTCATTTCAAGTCCATCGTAAACTAACCAACGAAAATGATTACTTGCACTATTACTCACATCATAATAACTACATAAACACCAGTATGATAAGATAGAGCTTTGCGTTTTTTTAAAGTAATATTAAACATATATACGGCACGTAAGCTACACATAAGCGACCCTGTTTTATTCCAGCAGAACTTCGTATTATTTAGCATTATTATTTCATAGTTGAATTAAACACACACGAATCTGTTTAGCTTACTAGCTATTGCTCTTTTAACCAACATATATATTTTAGGCCATATTACAAAGATGAAAGTGATCCGTCCAAAGGTCTTGGATTCTCCACACCTTGTATTTTATCTTCTTGTGCAAATATTTATAGACATTGTGGGGAGTCTACCCTTGAACATACAACATAAAACTGGGCATGGCTATAATAAGTCAGATATAAACCTACCACTTCCAACGTTTGCCCTTGGGACTAGTTAATTGTCATTAAAGAGCAAAAGTTAACTTCAAACTGAAGCCATTTAAATTAATTTGCAGAATCTGACGGAATAAGTGGTACTTTACGAAGAATGTCAGTTCGCCCTTTGCCATACCAGTTTCGATAACAGCTTCAATCACACGAGGTTGCATGCGTTTAACAGACGATCCCGCTCCATTGATTCGGGAAAAACATAATTGGGCATTTAGCTTTCAATTTTAATTTGGGTGTTCGCATACTAGACTATTCTAATTAAATTACAAATGATTTAGATCATCGAGAGTAGAATTTGGAAAACTGAAAGTGCTTCTTCACCTGGAATGTCATCAAGCAGTTATTTATTGATGACATGCACCATGCTATTCAATAATCTATGATTGCTCAAATTGTTAGCCATTAAGGAGTCTAATAGATTTCGGTTATGTTTGGGTAAACTTTGCTACTAAGTTCTTTAACTGATAAAACAAGTGATGCAATACATACAGTAATAACAATATCGCCATGGTTGTTATTTTCTATCTTTCCATCAGCTATTTTTAAAAAATAAATAGTCAAACTCACTAGCTATTACGTCACTATTGATATGCACACCCATGATTCTATACAATGTTACATTTTTGATAGACTTTTACATGTATGACAATTTACTGCAAGCATTGCGCTCGTCAGTGACACTTCCACGTACAACAAAATGAATTGGTTGTCGAAAGGGACTAAATAATAAAAGTGGTATGCCACTCGTTACAACATCGCGTCTTTTGAGATCACGCAATTATTAATCTTGAGCTTCGAAGTCTTTGTATGTTCCATTGTACATTCATTCTATACGACTAAAGAACTATTCTGTAATACATTAAATGGAAAATACGCATTTTCTACTTAGCAAATCGGATGCACATCTTTTGTTAAAGATACGGCAAATTAAATGTCGAGTGCACTGTTTTACCACCAGGAAAACAAAACAGTGGCTGCAATTTCCGATGACAATACAGCCACAGCTATGTTGCCTTGTTACCAAACTTAAGAAATAACATTAGTAACAAATATCTGACCTTACCTCAATGTGCATCAAATGATGTAATGTCACCCTTCTGATCTTTTACAGTATTAACCACAGAAGAAAACACAGTGATCTACTCATTTTTGATGTGCGATACCATCCCGAACATTTGATGCATGATCATGTACTTGATAAATCATTTCACGCGTCAATGAAGTAATGACCGAATATGTAGAAGATCCATAATGTGGGATAAGACCCAACATTGTTAATTTTTAACCATTTATCTTATAAGTAATATGTTCAATATACACCAGAGCCATATTAAATATGATTGTAAAAGCGATAGGAAGCACAGGGGTGTTGACTGTATTGCCTACTAATGTGATTTACTTAAGAAAATGCGTCTACGCGTGCCTCCGAAAGTTGTTTTATATGTAGTTTACATGATGGCGAATACATATACCAAATTACACGCTGATTCAGATGCAGATGATTCTTATGATGTAGAATTTTCGTGGTAATCATCAGCAAGTAGTCTATGTGATCTATATGCCTGCCTGATGCCTAGCTTTAGCATTGATAGTTTTTGTCATCATTCAAGCTCTGTTGAGATCTAACATAAAATCAGACTCAAACATGAACCTTCAAATTGATTACAATGCACTTTGTATATCCTTCCCAAAACTGTTTTGTCTTTAAACGCACAGATTGTCTTGACCCAACATACCATCCAATCGTCGCTTAACGATCTTTCTCTGAGTGTGTCAGGTAGGATAAATTATAACGTTAATGTACAAAAGTGCACGTGGAATTGCAGAATGATTGCAAGTGGATTTCCACTCTACCTGCTGCAGTACTTTCATATATATATATATATGTATATCAATGTTTTAAATAGGATGAACGGAGTCATAGTGAGTCGAGGACACTATGATGAGAAAAAAGAGAGAACATTTGTAGTAATATATTTAATCATCGGAAGACATTCGATTAAAAACATTTAAAGAGAATTAAAAGATCCACTAAAATAAAAAGACTAAATCCCAAGGTACCTTTCTACCGACACATAGTCATGGGAAACATAGGCAAATATCGCTTAGAAACGGGGAAAATAGTAACGTGGAGAAAATACCCCCAAAAACATGGACATTGAATACGCCATTATAAACCGATAAATAATATATGGACATAATAGGCATATTTTCCCCTTTTAAATAAGTGGGGTCAGTTTGATAATATATAAATTCAAATGCCAGTGTGAAGCTGACTATGTAGGTTGTACTCTTCAGCGTTTGGCAGTCAGAGTGGCCCTGCATATCCTTGCATGTTTTCGCAGATCACGTGTTGTAAATAGAAGTATATCGACGGACACATCCGGGTTTCTTTTCTAAATCATCCGAGCGTATACAGGGCACATCCGGGCGCTCACAAGTCCACGAGTCATCCATTGGACAGCACTTGTATGATAATAAAAAGTGCGGTGAGGTGTACTACAACGGATGTTTTCGCATTGTAAACAAGGCCCGTTCCAAACACCATCTCAAGGTGTTGGAAGCAGTGAGTATAACAATGCGAAAACCATCGCACTGTAAGCAAAACTAATTGTCTTACAAATTGGACTTATTTAGAGACTTCTTAAAGGGGAGAAAATACTTTGCCTGTTATGTCCATATATTCCTTTTCGGTTTATAATAAAGATATTTAGTCTCTATGTTGTTTTTTATTCTCTCCACGTTACTCTTTTCCCTGTTCCTAAGCAATATTCGCCGAGGTTCCCCTTAAAAATGTGTCAGTTGAAAGGTACCTTGGGATTTAGTTTGTTAATTTTAGTCGATCATTTAATCATTTTAAATAGTTTTTAATCGAATGTCTTCCGACGATTAAATATATTACTACACATTTCTTCCCTTTTTCTTTCGCGTGATATTGTCCTCGACTTGCTATGAATCTGTTCATCCTATTTAAAACCATAATACCATTCTGTACCACGAAACATTTTTCAAATATATATATATACATATATATTTATGAGTGAGAATGTGTTATCACTCAAGAATCATGCGGTTGCGACGTTTTAGATTGTTAAAGCTTCCCAGACAAACCCGTGTGGGCAGTGTGTGTATGTGGGATTGTGTGTGCGTTTCGATGTGTACTTTATATTGATGAATACAGGGTTTGTATATGTGAGCTTGCTTGTGGTTGGTGCAGTTAGCAAGAATACAAGACGTACCTTAGTGTAATCGTGCTAGCGTCGGTATACAGCGGATCGTATGTTGTGTAAGCGTATTGATTTTCGCACACGGGACATAGTTGATGTTGCCATCACTCCTTTAAATAATATTTTTACTTTGGTTTCATACACGTTTCATTTCAAGACTTGGGGTGTTTGGATGTTAAAGAAAAATCACTTAAATACTTTTTTAAATCAATTTTACTGGAAATTAGTAGGTATAGCTTTTGTGTGTGTGTTGACATAGTTTGTATATTCCAGTTTTCTGCAGCTAAAGCATGCTAGCAGGCTTATACCATAAGTTTCTACATTTGTAAGTCCGCTATTGTTTCATACAAAACACAGTTAATAACATCACGAAGACTGATATTAAAGTTCATGGACCAAATATTTAGGTCCAATCCTGAATACAGACACGCAGTCCGAATATAGAACTCAAACGCACACTGCATCGTTGCACCCGACCAACGATCATTACTTCTCATGCAACTAGCAAAACTACTTGCTAAAATTGTATATTTTTATGGAAATCGCTCCAGACGATCCATGAAGCCACTTTATGTAAGGAGCTCAAACTATTAATGAAACTCAAAAACTAGCAAACGATAAGTGTTGTATGAATCGGTTCTGACCCAGAAAACAGCAATTATTTCCTCCTATATCCGAAACATTGCTCATGGAATGTGAGAACTAAAAAACAAAATAATGGAAGATGCAGTTATGAGGCTATAGAAATTAAACACCATATACTTTCTACTGTCGTTGATACATATGACAGCTAAGTAGCATGCCACCAAAAATATACTAGTCAACTATGAGATTAGCATAAGCCTGTATCAACATAAAACAAACACCACACTATCTACAATAAAACCGCTATAATAAAACACACAGAGCTACCTATAAAAGAGTTAATTGATATCCACCGACAAAGACCCAACTACTTGTCAGCCAAATAAGACGTAGCGTGAAACAAAACACGATTGAACAATAAGCATCTAATATTAATATAGACAACGTACAAAATATAAATAAACCCCAACATCCAATAATATTTCCTTACAGTTAAATTAAATTATAACAACAGAAAAAGTAATCACCTAAAATAATTTTCCAATGAGGCTAATGTCTCATTAAGGATCAACCTTTATACGAACACACAACATATTTTAAATAAACAATCGCACACAAAGAATAATCATCCTTCGAAATAATCAAGCATAACATTCACACTTTTTTATATACAGTAAAAAAATGACACAAGGTATTTATCTTTAGAAAATGCAACAAAAGTATAGCAAATGTTATTTATCAAATAAGATTTGCCACACAGCCGACATTAGAGAAGGATGTGATGGCGATTGGTTTTCTTTCTCTTGGTCTATTCTAAAAACTAGTTTCAGTCACCAAAATACCACATTCACTGTATGGGTAAGACCTACTTGACATTATCCTTTATATGTTTTCGTTTTATTTTTATTTACAAAATAATATATGTACAAATATATCAGTTGGGACTGCTAAAACACACCAGCGACTGCTGGAAAGGTTCCAAGCGTGGTAGTTAGTAAGGCCTATTCAAATATATCTAAGTATGAGTTGGTCACTGTTTTCCAGATTGTTTTTTTGAGCCGAAAACAAGCGAGACAGTTCCGAAGTAGAAAGAGAGTAGTAGGACACATTTGTACTAGTAGCTAAACGACTTTAGTAATTGATTGAGTCTAATTATACTGAAATTTTGTTATTCAAACACACATTAGTTAGCGGTATGTATCAACCTCCTTTTAAATAGTCCAGAGTGCAATATTCTCTTATCACATTATCTTATCACATTTGACTTAAATATGATGTTTACCGTGCCAAATCAGAACTAATCAAACGACGATTTCCCCATGTTATGTTTTAGTTTTGTTTTTATGATATTCCACCCCAAACAAGTCAGGACGCAACTGTAGAATTAAATGGCTACTGAGAATTAGGGATTAGGTTTAGGGTGTCCTTCTAAGTTAGGAGCTGTGCAGTGAGGTATCTGTTTACATTAGTTTTACACATCTGCATGTTGGTACTGTCGGAGAAACAGGGATCAGGGAGGTAGTGCTAGAGGCCAGCAACACGAAGAAAAGAAGCTATTTGAGTAGAATGCTCTCCGGCATCTGGGAACCTCCTCAGTAAATGGACGGGATTTAGTTGATTGTCGAGTTGGTCTAGTGAATTTACGTCGTTGGGAGGAACCAGAGTAGCCAGTTCATCGGAGCATAATCAATTTGCGTAATTGTAAACCAAGCACAAGGATACTACATTGTGCAATGGAACAGGGTCTGGGGCTTGGTTGTCAGTGAAGGACCTATTCAGTTAGCGATTCTTTTTTGGGCCTTGTCAAGGAGGGAGAGACTAGTAGATGATGCACCAGCCCTAGTGTGGTAACACTACTCAATGCATGGGCAGAGGGTGGCTTTGTAGAGATGCAGGATAATGTCAGGTAAGAGGAGTTTACTAGAACGGTAGAGGGGGCCCACTTTCATTTATGTAGCCTTGGCAATGTCTTCAATGTACTTGTTCCAATTCATCTTACTTGCCTATACGTTATACTAGCAACAACTAGGATAGTAACGATAACCATTCGTGTTTCCCTGGACCACGAAGAAATAACAGTGTACACTACATATGTTATATCAAGGAGTAAGATATGGGCCGGCACCTCGTTGATATGCTTCTAAAATACACGCAGCTTGCTGCAATTGCAAAAGTCGTAACTGGCCGCATTTTCTTGAACATTCGTGCTACGCAGAAAACAAGGGTTTTTTTTTTAATTTTAGCCTTGAAGAGTTTGATATTTACGAGAAGTTGACGTCGGGAAACTTGCTAGGTCAGAGAAAATGAAATTTTATTGAGAAAACTCTAGTCTGGCGCTCATCTTCCTTGAGAGCGCGTCTCCATCTCTGACTATCCCGAAGTGGCCCCAGCAACTAGGCTCCGACATAGCGTCTTACGAGGTCGTGCAAGACAATAGACTCCGACAGTGATCTGAGCGGAGCTCGGTATTCGTTGAAGAACTGCGTTTACCCAGTTAGCTTACGTCGGCCTAAAACCATGTTGTCGGGGATGAAGCTGGAAAACGCCGTCTCAGCCCCTGGGCTTCACGCACACTCCCCTATAATGTTTCGGCTCAGGAATTAAAGTCCCACAGCATGTAAGGTACTTGCCAAGTCAGGTAACCCCTGACCCCCTCATTCGGATGTTGACTACACATTTTTTTACTGACTACCGGGTTCTTGCCCTACTACAAAATTGGAAAAAGTTGACGCGTATGCACCACCAAAGGGGTGCAGGCAGAGGTAGTATAGACAATCGGTAAATGATGAGAGGAGACACGTAAGCTATGTACACCGTAGCTCTACTTTTAAGGGGTAACCGCTTTTAAAGCCAAACTTTCACTGACGTGTCGCCCTTCAACTATACTTCAAACCAGTTATTTTGAAGCTGAATGGCCGATCTGAACTATACCCTAATGATGCAAATCGGGCCATCCGAACTTTTGAAAATGCCTTACAGCGCAACTGCGCCGCTACAGACAGCACACTTCATGACATTTCATATACTGATCTTGACTGATTCCCTGCGGGTTTTCGTACCAAATGATTTATTTAGTCACCGCGGTAATGGCATAATTGAACATTATCGCCATATGCACAGACCTGGGCCTGCGCACTACCAGATAAAGATGGTATCGTCGCAATGTGTTTTAGCTTTCGCAGGAAATGCACCAATGCGAAAACATAAAGCAAAGGCAATAGCAGGCAACCCTGACGTACCGACCGGGAAAAAAGTCTATATTGACCGCATTTCTTTTACCTGCACTACTGCGGTCGGCTGCCGATTCAAAATGAAGATCTATTTGTGAAAGTCCAGATTTAAACCTGCGGCCCCAGAACAGATACAAGTAAACGATGGCAGACTTTGTTAGGAGATAAGGGCTGATCTAAATTTATTATCGCGGCTTTTATATCGTTCTCTAGTCCTTCGATAATCGGGCAAGTCAGATGCATATGTCCTGGCTCGATCTCCCCTTCACAGTATAGTCTTGATCGGCTTCAACACAGTTGGTAATAACAACCTGCAAACGGTTCTCCATTGCTAAAATCTTTTCACAATAATTATTCACAGAAATAAAAGTGTTCATCTGGAAAATGTTAAATACAACCCGTACTTGATACTGCTCACATAATTCCGATTATTATCAATAAATCAGCGTATTGATGATACAGTTTTCGTATACATATATATCAGATCGGTCAATAAGCTATATTCATATTTAAAATTTCTGAAATGTAACAAGAAGTTGTAATGTCTAATTGAACAAGATACTATTTATACATCCTGGGAGGTATTTAGACACACTTTATTTCGTAAACCGCTTTTATACGAATAATTAATAAAGAGTTCACTCTTATAAAGATTGGTAATGAATATTTACCTATGTGGTTATCGTAAACTTACACACATAAAAATTGCTTCCACGATTTGAAACTTCGCATCTCAGGAATTGGCTGCCGATTCTAAGACGCGATTTACAGTATTCGTCTGACAATTCAGAAAATATCGATTGTCTAAGATTCGTTAGATTGACAACTTGTTAAATGTAATGATGAAAAATTCTATGGTCCAAAAGCAGCTTAATTGCCAATTATTTTATGATATTTTTTCTTTAATGATATTCCAATTAGTTGTACACCAACTTCAACCGATTGTACTCATTAATTGTTATGTTAAATTGCGATATTTGAATTTCTAAATATTGTTAAACATCTTCTGTCGGTTCTCTCATTAATACCTTTTTTTACTAAGCAAATGGAATATTTTAATTCGCTTCAGTATTAACATGCATGTGTCTACCATTGTACAGGTCGCGATGGCCGTGATCGCCGCGATTGCTGTACCGGTTCAAAGTTGTTGTTCTATTCAGTTTGTGCTGCAACAATTGAATTATCTCTTCACTTAAAACCACGACGTCAGTTTTAAAACAATGAGCATATATTTTCTAGGAGGTTACACATGGTACTTGATTTCTACACAATAGACTTACAGCTGAAATCCTTTTGCCGACCAAACTGTAACATAAGTCCGATATACACAATCCGTCACGCGTGTCCATCTGGCTTTTAGACGCACACATACACAACTGACCACTCGAGCCTGGAACAAAAAACTGAGTGTCTCCCGCCCAGAGAGCAAGTTCGTATAATCTTGCAATGTTCATAGTCTGGTATATATCTTCTTAATACCGGAAATCTTGCATTCTGGTTTATATTTCAGTCATCCCTATTCGGCCACTCAGAGGGGCAAACCCGATGTCAAATAAAGATAATGACTTAAAACGTATCGGTAGACAATCTGGGAGCATTACTGTTCTTAAGACGATTTCTCTCAGCATGAACCTTCCTGTATTAAGGCACTGATCTTATTTTAAAAAAAAGAGTTTCTCTGTTGGCTAAATCACAATCATATACGTTCTCAATTTCTTTATGAGCCTCTCTTTATATTGGCCAAACATCTCTTATCTGCTGCAAGTCCACTATTCGCATGCACCACTAAACATGCCGCCAGTGCATACTAGCATTCGCATAGAAGTGTAATTGATACATTCCTTAAGGATTATATGACTAAATCATCGTGTTCATGGTTTCAATAGTAAAACTTAAGTTACTGTTTCTCAGAAAATAACTTTCATGTAAAGAAGTAAACTCTTGAGTGAATAGGATGACATCATTGTTTTATCATTTTTCAAATACTTTGATATATAATTTTTATATTTTTCATATCGTTTTACATGTTATACATTATAAAATTATATATTTTATTATTTATTTCATGTATTTATTTTATCATATTATCATATATCTGTTTTTTTATTATTCCAAATCCAGATACTGCATGGGCATATTCCATTTAACAAATGGCAATACAGCGGTCACGGTATTATGAACCTACTGATAGGACATTCTCCTTGCGAGGGTATTGACTAACAGGCAGATCACGTCATTTCAGAAATTTCTTTAGTGGCACAGTAACAATATTAGAAAGACAGAATTACACAAGTCAACTCCAGTAACTGATTATACTCAACTGCCACCGATATTGGCAAGCGTTTTCTTCCAACTTTGTCAGAAACCTCGCTCATAGAAATTGAAGACTGAGGTAGCAGTGATGCCGAAATTGCTTGCACAACGCATTGTGTACTTTCCATTTGTTTGGGAGAACATAGAGAACAATCGTTAAAATAAATAAAAACACTTTAAGTATCTACTTAGTATAACTTATTTTGACTCGTTTTAATCAAACAACATTTAAGGTTCCGCTCACATTGTTTGTGTACTGCGTAGGAACGTAATTAATAATAAATATGCCATGCGACACGTATGACACACACTGACAGATAGCCTAATTAATTTTATTTTTAAATATCAATCCAAAATCATCCGATTTCCCAAAGTTAAAGTATATCAATGTCAAGGATTTTGCAATGAAACATTTCTTTTATTTAAAGCGGGACAGTTAATAGATTATCTTTCGCATACATATATATATATATATATATATATATATATATATATATATATATATATATATATACATTAATTAATTAAGTCCAAATATTAACTAAATGAACAAAAACATTATTTTTCAAAAGTGCTCAATATATATTAGAGCTTTTATATAAAAATAAACATAGTTGGAGTATCCGACAATTGTTTCAGAATCGGTCGGCTCTTCTTCAGGGAAGTATCTCGAGAGATACTTCCATGAAGACGAGCCGACCGGTTCTGAAACAATTGTCGGATAGATACTTCCCTGAAGAAGAGCCGACCGGTTCTGAAACAATTGTCGGATACTCCAACTATGTTTATTTTGATACATATATATATATATATATATATATATATATATATATATATATATATATATATATATATATATATATATATATATATCGATTATTGATGTCATCTTTAACGGAAATTGGAATGTTATAATGGCATACATGTTTATGAAGTAGTACGGTGTTCTCGCTGGAAAAGTACAAAATAAGAAACATATATTCGGACAAGCGAGATAATGACACCAGAGAGACTGAATTATATATATATATATATATATATATATATATATATATATATATATATATATATATATATAGGGAGAGAGAGAGAGAGAGAGAGAGAGAGAGAGAGGGAGAGAGAGAGGGGGGAGAGCGATGGAGAGATGAGATTTTAAAATAACAACAAATTACGACCGAAAATAGCATATATTTGCTACTATTACATCTACTTGTAGTTATAGGTGCATTAGTAGTAGTAGTAGTAGTAGTAGTAGCAGTTGTACTACTACAACGAAAATTACTACAAGTACTTAAAACAATAATGATCATCATAAGACCATAGTTCGGATCGATTTAATTTTTTTGAAGTGAATTGCTATTGAATTGTTTTATATAGATTCTTGTTTTATTTGTTATTCTATATTTTTTCTCATTAGTTATTTCGGATAAAAACCAGAGATGATGATTTATTAAGAAAGCTCTCCCTCTCTCTCTCTCTCTCTCTCTCTCTCTCTCTCTCTCTCTGTCTCTCTCTCTCTATCTCTCTCTCTCTCTCTCTCTATATATATATATATATATGTGTATATACATATATATGTGTATATACATATATATATATATATATATATATATATATATGCCTCAGTGTGTGCTAGCGTGAGTGTGTATCGCTTCCATTGCTCTGTATCACTCTGATATATTGATTTTTCTTGAACTCTTTTAATAGAATTATCGGCTTTTCTTTGTCCACTTTTCTTAGGTTGTCTTTTGTTATGAATCACCGAAAAGGCCGATGGCGCCAATCTATTGTTCGTCTACTTACCAAATTTATACAGTGGTTTTTACGCACAGACGCGACATTTAATATTTATATATCTATATATACAAATATTACTATACTACATGATGTACTTCTATCATCGCATAATTGCTTGTGTGCATATATATGTTTCGATATTTGTTTACATGGTTCGATACGCATGTTAAACGCCAAAAGTTCTTGAGTACAACGCAATAGTATAGAAACATACATTCACAAATGTACACGCTTTTCCGGACACATTTAGTAATTTTTTATATCTATTAAATGTAGGACTATTAAACAGTTCTACTAGTTGTAAATAGTAACATATACTTGTGTATGTGTACAATCGATAGGATGATGTAGCCTGATAGCATAGCTTAATAGAAAGTACAAATAGATTGTCCTGTTCTGTAATAGTTTGCGCTGTAATCAAATAATTCTAGACAAAAAAGCCCCAATAGTTGATATGCTAGCTGGGGAATAGCGGCTAATCTGTAAACGGGGTAAATAGACAACTAACAGGCGTTGGTACTGTGTGAACACAATAACATTCGAAGTTCCAAAGGTGCGGCAAAATTTAGCCCCGCCAATGCAAACATTGGTGAAAGGGATCAGCGTCGGAGTGAGTAGTTACTATGAAGAAAGAATTAACGACTCTTCTTTGAATACACAAGTTGCAAGGCCCAAGGACGCACAATAAATGACTAGGAAAATGAATCTCTGAAATCCTCTACAATGTTAAACATCCAGTCGAGCTGAGGATGTGCTTTTTTTATAAGGATCGGTTGCACCACGAACAGAATAATTGGTGAATAGTCTACAGTCTACAAACTTGCCTACACGCATAAAGATGTAGTTTCCTTAAACCATGCTTTCGTTAGGTGTGTTACCATGTAGCCACATCTTCCAAAATTGACTCAAACACAATTAACATGGCTACATTAAGTTGGTGTCCACTGTTTTCATCCAATGTATGGGAATGTGTATGTGGGGTCGTTATACTTTTGAAGTGGGACTAACCTCCATGTGACAGCTCCGGAAACACCCAAATGTGGCTTTCTGAGGACTTCTGCTGACACATCTTTTTTTTCTTAACGAGCCTGGGTGCAACTCCTTAATGTACAGTTCCAAACGATAACAACCATACCAATTGTAACATGAAGACCGACTTATTGTTAGCATCATCCTGGTGGTCAGACGTGCCCGAAACACATGTTAAAAACCGCATGTTACATGTACATTTCCCGTTTAAAAGCTGTGATGTAGGTTCAAAAAGAATTCATTCGTATGGGTTTATCGGCACATCTTACAATTAGATATGTTCATACAATTTCGTAAATATTAGTATGTGAAGTTTTATTTCGTTTTCAAAAGGTGTCATATTGTCATGAACACCGTAATATAACTACAACACAGTGCTATTACGGAAACAAAAAACATTATAATTAACCCTCTCGTACTCTCTATATATGAATAAAATTATACTGTTTCAAATAATACTATTAATGCATATTATCACTACCCGATGTTGCCTAGGGCGATAATAAAACAAAATATCAGACATATTGAATATTTAAACTATTTATATTAACACTTATATCTCTCTATCTACCAGTCTCTTTATTTTCCCTCTTTCCAACCCCTTTCATTGTTCCGTCCATATCCTAATCATTCTCTTTCTCTGTCACTCTCTACTTTTTTTAAATGTTGTAACAAATGTAATTTATTTACTGGAGCTATTCCTTTTTAATATAATATAGTAATCGTGTATTAAATGCTAGTGCATATCGCCGGGTAAAACAAAACACAATGCCATTATTGATGACGGATAATCCTGTTCCACCTACCAGCTTCCACAACAATACATATTAAGGTAAATGATGTGTGTAATGAAATAGTCCAAACAGATTTAAAAGAGATTTGTAATTTACATGTATTTCTTGCAGAACCAATCCAAGTATGACAACATAGTTGTTTAATCTACACCAATCAATTATACAACAGTAATGTTTATGATTTAAATAATGCCAATTTTATTCCACTCGCATAAGTAGAACATATCCTTATTTAACCTCCTCGCTTCACTTACCAAGTATAAAACTGTAATGTTAATTTAGAGACAGTCAAAGCATTGCCAAATTTAATGTTGACATCAAAGTATGAGTAGAAATTATATTAATAATTACTATTGCATTTCTACCGTACAACGCCGAGTCAAAAAAACGTCTGTGTAACCCCTCGATTTCAATTACCAAATATACTACTGCAATGTTAGGTAAAAGTTATTCACAACATTACCAAAAAATATTAATAAAATAAAATTAGGAAGAAAAATTATATCAATAATGATTATTGATCCCGCGCAATATATATATATATATATATATATATATATATATATATATATATATATATGTTATTGTTTATTATATATGTACGTATACGTTTCGTCTTTTTAAATCTGGGATCATCATCATAGAGAGATGACTATTCACTACCGGTCAGGCGATTCGAAACCCTAGATATCATGTATTTTTCATCTCAAATAAAATGTCGCTAACCGCTCAGCCAATTTTAAATAACTGATAAACATTGATAATTTTAACACTTTTTAAGCGGCTTGACGTCCAGGCATTCGTCTTCTATTAGGGAAGGAATGATGCATCATGAAGCAAGTGGCGTACTGCTGTGTTAGTACTACCATTACAGTGCTCATTTTTTTTTTACGAGGAGCGACAAATATAAATGTTTGTTATTGTTTATTATCTATGTACGTATACGTTTCGTCCTTTTTAATCTGGACTCAGTAGTATATATATATATATATATATATATATATATATATATATATATATATATATATATCATCAGCATGAACGTTAAAAAGGAAGAAAGAAATATATAGCACAGCAGAATTAAACAACAAAGACGAAATTATTTAAACATATTGAAAGAAAACTGAACGGCACCTGAAAGAAAAGCTGAAAGACTATTTATTTTTTAATTATTGAAAAGTGCTTTGAGAAAATGAATAAACAACGAATGAAAAAAAGGAAGGTAATGAACATGATAAAACATTAATGAAAACGAAATAATAAATAAAAATGAATAACACTTAAATGAAAAAAGTGAATGTAAAAATGAATAAAACAACATAAAATCTGAATTAAAAAATTATATTAAAATAGATGAAAAAATTAATGAAGGAAAAGAAAAGTGAAATGATGAAAAAGTGAATAAAAAAACTTTAAGAAGAAAATAATCAAATAAACATTAAAAGTAATGAAAGTATTGAATGTAGAAACATGAGTGTATAATGAAATGAAAAGTAATTAAAAATGAATAAGAAATGAATGAAATGATATGTTTTAAAATTAAATGAAAGCAAACGAATTAACAAATATAGATTAAAAATGAAGGAAATGTTGAATTAAAACATAAATTGAAAATGTAGATGTAAGTAACTGAATGAATACATTTATAGAAAAGAATTTGATGACAAAAATGAAGTAAAATTAATGAAAAACCTGAGAGAAAAAAGTTTATGAAATAAATCAATAAGTAATAAATGAAGAAACAATAACTAGAATGAAACAAAATAGTTTGAAGAAATATTTAAATAAATGATAGATAACTTAAATAAAGAAAAATGAATCAGAAATAAACGATAAAAAGTTAATGAAAAAAAGAAAGTAAAAATGAATTTAAAAAATAATAAAAGACGAATAAAAATATGAAACATAAAACATAAACTGGGCAATTTGTATTTTTATTCCAATACAAGGTGCATCTTTTCGTCGGTACTTATATTTTCAACAATAAAAATTCGACCTTTGGTGTAAACATTAACAAAATATCGTATGTGGCATATTTACGGTCGGTCGGCTGTTTAATTCATTACTTTATATCCATCCCGAGTAGCGCCAGGCACCGTCTGACACCAGATCATGCAAGTAAATTAAATACAAATAAAACGCATAGTAAACTACAACATTACGACTAGCGAGTAAACGAAACAATAACAACAAATATTTCAACATTAAATTGTGTGTAATTTAGAAGTATTACTTAAAAAGTACGAGATATGTCTAAAAAGTATCCGAACTTTATTTTTCCGTGCAGAAATAGAGACGATAAGGAGGCGTCACTATACACAATCAAGGAAGGTACATTCATGCGCATGTGTTCATTTTATCACCGCATTCCTGTGCGTTAGTCGCTGCCTGTCGGTCGCTAAGGGACGTGTTAGTCGGATTACCGATTATACCAAAATGACTGAACGTGTTGAGCAAAGATGTTTTTTTTATCTACATCCCACAAGGTAAGATGTGACACAAGGCCGGGAAAGTGGGATTAGAAAAACCAGCACTCGAGAAGTTGAGCACTCTAGTCATTAAAAATTCGCTGGGCAGCCCTGTCGGCATTCCCCGGTAGGGGCGTCTCAAGCATTAAGCAATAAACTTACTCCTCCCCTACAAAGGGGAGGCAAAGCCTGGGAGGGTGCACCTCCTAGAACTGCACAGAACCGACACCCCCGAATAGACCGGCGTAATTCCAAACCCAAAGGCCAGGACGATACCGGTTTATTAGGCGGGGTAAAAACCCTGGGTGTTGAGCAAAGGTAATGCATCAAATTTTGTCAAAGTCTAGGTAAGTCTAAGAAAACAATTCGTACGAGAAGATGCGACGGGTGTAACACAAATTAAAGAGTGGTTCAACCGATTCAAAAATTGCCGCATATAAGCGTAAAATGAGTAGTGTACTGTCAGGCCTCAAACTGCTCGGAGTGCAACTGCTGTTAGGAGGGTGCGAAATTTAGTGATGGGAAATCGTCGATTAACCGTGCGATGGATCGCCTAAGAGGTAGGAGTGAGTAAAGATTCCGCACATGCAATTTTGCGTGGTGATTTCTGTGTACATTGACAGAGTAATTGCAAAATTCGTGCCCAACTTGTTGTCGAAGAAACAAAATAACCTTCATTTTCAAGTTGTGTATTACCTACTAAAAACCACTAACACTGACCCTGCGTTTTTTGAACACCGTTATAACTGGAGATGGGTGTACGTGTACGACCGGAAACAAAAGACAGTCGTCACAATGAAAGCATCCCAAATCTCGAAAGTCAAACAACAGAGTATTTGATTTTGGACCTTGTCTAAGAGCGAGAGACTAATAGATGATGCACCAGCCCTGATATGGCAACAATACTGCATGCATGGGTGATGGTCGGTTTGTAGAGATATGGAATAATGTTAGGTGTGAGAAGTTTACTAGCACAGTAGAGAGATCCACCTTTTTATGCAGCAGCCCTGCCAATGTCTTCAATGTGTTTATTCCTATCCATGTTATCTGTGAAAGTTAGGCCGAGGAGTTTGAATTATGAATTCTCAGGTAAGGGTGTTATTGTCCATGACAATAGGCGGTTGAAGAGGATTCTTGTAGTTATTTAAGGTAGAAAGCTTTATCTCTGCGGCATTAAAATGTACCATCCATTATTGACCGCAATCCACTACAGACTGGAGGTGATTTTCTAAGGTTCAGCCATTGGCTCAGATATGTGCACGTCGGTTTAACCCACATGACGAAAGTAGAGCGTGGTGTCGTCAGCAAATATACCTATCTCAGTCTCAATGACATCAGGGAGGTCATTTATGAAAATCAGGAACAGTAGAGATCCAAAGAGAGATCCATCGGGTACAGCAGCATTTATGTCATGTTGCTTAGATCAACGGCCATCGAGGGCAAACTGAATCTTTGTTTTTTAGGAAGGATTTTATTATATTAAATATGTCTCCAGTAATGCCATCTGAGTGATGTGTTAGGATAAGCCTTCAATGCCAGACCTTGTTAAATGTCTTGGATATATCAAGCGCTACCGCACTAGTTTTACCTGCCTTATTGTATATATCTTCGGAGATGACCATTAGGATATCTGCAGTAGACCATGCTTGCCTGACTCCATACTGATTGTAGGTCAGTTCTATTTCCAGAAATCTTGAAGACTGGTACCGCAGAGGCAATTTTCCCATTATCAGGTAAACAACATTCAGGAAGGCATTTGTTTTATAGTTTGGAGACGACAATAGGCAGCTCAGCAGAGCATTTCCTTATTACTATTACTGGTATGAGATCAGACCCACAGGCTTTGGAGGTGTCAAGGTTTGTTTTTTGATGTATTTGACCTGAGATTGGGTGATTACCAGGTTCTCAAGTATGGTTTCAGCCCGCTATGGGTATTCAGGTTTTGCTGAGTCTTAAGTGAATTTAAGGCGAAACTCTAGGCAAGTAGTTCAGCCTTATCAATTTCCGTGCAAACAACATCGTTGTGCTTGGATAGTGGGGGAATTGTAGATTGTCGATTGTTCACCACAATATTGTAGATTTTCCAGCAATTACGAGTACCTACTTTATGTGACTGAATGCGTTTTTCGGTTATTACTGTATACCTTCTCTATGCTACTTTGCAATTATTTCTGCTTGTATAAGTTTCAGTCTATCGTAGTTGACTTATGGCGGCCGAATTTTCGGAATCCCTTCTGCCTCTCAGCAATAGCAGCTGCACATTCTCAGGGTTACCATTGAGGAGAGTAGGGTTTGCTTAACAATTTTCGCGTGCAGACATGAACATCACTGCCTGCTTTAACCCATTCGGTTTCACCCCATGGATAGTCGCTGATGTGATTTCTGAGACATTCAAAATCAGCCTGCTCATAGTTTCGCGTCGTTTATGCAACGACTCTTTAGCTTTGGGGCGGGTATTTTTAAGGTGATAAGTATTCTTACCACAACGTTATCAGAGTGGCTTTTTCTGTCAAATCCTACATAACAGCATGTGTGGGATCGGCTGTTTGTGTGTTGTCCGGATGATAATAAACAATAAATTGTTTAATATTTCGGGAAAATCTACATCTGTCAAAAACAGTAAACATCAAAGTAAGGATCTTTCTGTGCAGAGAATTCACCAAAATGGATGCCAATATGTAGGGTTGGAGCAAACCAGCCCCGCAGAGCATAAATATTAATCAAATTTAAAAGTATTTTGTTTATATAAATGGAGTGTTCTGAAATATATCTGTAATATTTTCCTTTAGCCTTCATAACATATTTCTACTATTCCCAGGAATGCCTCAAGCAAACAACTATTATCTCTCTATCTATCGCTATATCTCCCTCTCTCTATCTCTATCTCTCTCTCTCTATATATATATATATATATATATATATATATATATATATATATATGTTTAAATACATATATATATATATATACATATATGCCAAACTAAAATTATATTCTCAAACAAACTTATAATCATAAGATGCATACTAAGATTTCTAATGGATAAGTTCTCGAAATATTTACAAGCATTGCTAAAACATTCTATGACTCAAATTATGCAACACTTTTATTTAGTGTTATTTTAACATAGGATACACACATATAGATATACCCTCGTTACTTTTACGTTTAGGTAAATTAACTTTTACATACCGAGGTAAAACGTGATATGCCAATTTTAAAACACTCATGGAGCTCTTGAAAGTTTAAATAGGTAAGATCCTCAATAAATCCAGGTGAATAAAAAGAGTATTCTATACAGAAAAATTATATTTAACACCTGTGCATAGAAAGGTAGATTTAATGAAATTAAGTATTCCGGGAGACGATCAATAAATGATACTACCATATTTTGTAATATTTATTGAATTTCGTAGGTTTAATCCATAGTTATAATGTAATAGGAGCAAGGGTTCAGAAAGAAGTTCAAACATGGTTAGATGTTACACCGAAGTCTTATTTATGTATATACGCCGGCCTTGTTTACGTACATCGGAATATGTAGGAGAAGTGTGCTGCCAATTCTAACGCTTGAATTCATTGCATCCTTTTATTTGCATATGTAGTAATAATATTCCCGTAAAGACCAGCCTTGCGTATACATATTTCCACTAACACTAATAGAATAGCATTTCCTTCAGATAATTGAATCTTCTAAAGTCGCTGATGTATTTGTAAAGTCTTGCCCCATTGGAATGACTTAAACTTATGATAATGTATGCAGAATTTAATAGGTCACAGTTTACACTTCATTAAAATCTGAGAGTAAGAGTGTATATTTGGTGTTCCATGCTTCATTGAAGTCACCATTCAAGCAATAAAGACATTATCACTCACTTTTATTGCATTGGGTATAGGTGTAAAGATAATTTCTATCAGCTATCCAGTACGGAGTGCTAATAATCAAATGTTATATACTGTTCATATAGTGTTTTATTGTATTATATTTCAGCAATAGATAACAAACAATTTAAATACATAGTTACTTTCACATCACTCTGTATATTTGCGCATACAATAATCTATGTATCAATATATAAATCTATATACATCGGTTTTTCGTTATATTTTACTCCAGTTGAAGTACTCAGACTAACATCTGATCTATACACGAAATACACATGTATTCGAATATTCCATTAATGTTATCCTTTACCGCTCTAATGTTGAGTTAGTAAATAAGTTAATAATGCTAAGTATCTTCTCCCCGTTTTATCAGTTAACTATGTTATAGTATATATTTCCTGTGATATCTTGCTCTTACAGGATTCCAAGACAAGAACCCGTTCAGTCGGATGGAGTAAGAAGCCAAGTACCAAACCTTGAGGTAACACGACTTGGAAAAAGAGTAATCCATTTCTCGTATGAGCCAGTGTATAGCTGTGTCGAGGGGAGTATATTTGGGCTGTGAATACTATGCCCGTTTGAATATTTGGTCAGGGTTTTACTTGTAGGGGAAGTATCCTGATGCCCGGTTATTCCGAGCGACTGAAGTAACTGGATGGACGATAGGTGCTAGTAGGCGATTGAAACTCCTCTCTCTCTCTCTCTCTCTCTCTCTTTCTCTCTCGCTCTCTCTCTCTCTATATATATATATAGAATTATATTACGAACACTTACTTCTAAATAACTCTGTGTATTCACACATACAGTGATATATATATATATATATATATATATATATATATATATATATATATATATATATATATATATATATATATATATGTTTCTATATATGCATATGTGTGTCATTGTGTATACGTTTGTGCATTCGGCTGTATATGTGTGTTTGTATTTGTACTTTGTTACTTGTTCGTATGATTTACGTATGTTTCGGCTTCTGTATAAAAAAGGCCTCGCATTATCTGGCATTTTTCTTTTCTTTTTTTTTCTCACTGAATACGTTAAGAAAAAAACACCTTTATAGTTTTCAGATGTTCTTTTGCATCGACATATTTCACCTTTCTGACAAGTTGCTTCAATCTCAGCCATAACGTTCTGCAGAATAACTTTTGTTTTATTCCATTTGATTTGTTATATTTCCCTATTTTTCATCCTTAATTTCTTTATTTCCCCTAACGTTTCTTCTTGTGGCTTGTCCTTTATCCAAATATGTTCATAAAAATACGAATAATACGAAAAGCACGTTTGGACCAAGTTAGTGCAATGTAATTCTTCAAGTATTTTCCTTAATAGAAACCACAAGTTCCACCGAACATGCCATTTTCAAAATAGCATTAATGCTGCATTCAAATGAAATATTATTTCTGGTGAGATATTCAAAATAGTTGCATCTAAATGTACTGCCCTACCTGAACCGAATGTTGTAAAGTGCTTATGACAAATAACACATTAATCACGAAAAATTAAACTCCACAGAGTACTTCTTGGAATGACTGACCGGTTTTCTAGAAACCGAAATTGATCTTAGTCGCTATGAATTAAGAACCAAATCAAATTTCGTTAGTAAAGCTAAATTGGATGTTCCCTCATTAAGTAATGTATCTACCTGGCTTATATTTTAAGAAATAAAAATGAATTCAACAGGACTACTTACACTTTTATAAAGACAGTATTTTTAAATATATGTGATTTTATATACAAGAGAAATTCTGGTAACTGCGGTAAAATAGAATGACAAGTTTGTTGATCGTTTCGAATCGAAATTGCATTCATTTGTATATGAGGAGAGCGACTTAAAAAAATAACACTGGGAAGACAACAGTTTGGTTAGTGACAGCAGAGTGTGAACAGTGAATATTTCTATTGATATTGAGAAGTGTCTTTAAATTCAATATCGTATTACAAGCTATTTCGGCGCAGAACTATTCATTATATTGTACGGAAATTTAAGGAAAAACAATGCGAGTGCACACATAACTAAACGTACAAGTATAGTCCGAAAGAATTACTAAGCATTTAGTGCACTAGGTATCAAGGGCTACATTTAATTGAAGATTGCACGGAACAACCTGGAGCTAAAGTACGAATTAAAGTGGGCATGATTATAATAAATTACAAGATTGACGGGATCGATGTCAGAATTAGAATAACTGCAATCAATGAGACTGGAGGTGCGACTATAAGAAAGATTAAGTCAAGTTTGGAGACATACACTATGTTTAAGCTGCGCATCAGCCGAGTGTATGGAATATCGAAGATCAATACTTTGAGACAGATTTTGATGAAAGAAATGTAAAGATAGAAAGAAATCGCTCGGAGCATCCAGGGTTACAAAACAAAGTAAAATATAACAAGAATTTCTTGGAGAGTTAGACATATCAGTTCGAGAAGGAGATGAAGAGATGGATAGCGGACGTGTTAGACTTTACGGCAGTGTTATGAGGGCAGTATATAAATTTCGGGAACCGAAACGTTGTGTAGCATGTCATACGGGGAGCGACATAATATATTCGTGTTATTAAAAGATGAGAAAGTGGAGGCGGTTGGCAGAGAAAACTGCAATTGGGGCCTTAAGTCTGCCAACTTGCAGCTACATGTGGCACATTTATTGTCAGTACTAGCTGGTATGTTATAAATTAGTGTCTTACTGCCTAACACGGTTAGGATTTGCACTTAATGTGTCACCAATTATTATGGCAGTTATTCTAAAAATTCTGTTACAAAAAGTAAATTAGACAGAAAAAGTAATTTATACATACATTGATGACATAATTGTAGATGTGGCAAAGCTATTGAATCAGGAGCTTGTCGAATAGCTTAAGGGATTCAGGCTAGCAGAAACCCGCCAGCATTCCTGGACGGTAGAGCGGCAGTGAGGCGGGAATCTGATTAAAAGAAAATATGGATTAGCTGATGTTTAAAAAGGGCAACTAGATTCTGGTGATTGCAGAATATATGAGTAGACGACAGTTTTTCTATATATGTGGCAAGTTGTGTCGGAACAATCCAGTGTTTACATATTTGCGATTTGCATGTAGTTATGCGAAAAGAGGAAGTAGAGCAGACAGGGCAGGTCGAGTTGACGACAAAACTGTTAAAGTAATACAAGAGAGTGTAGCTTATTTAGATAAAATTGCACCCTGTTAATGGGGCTTGGTACATACCTGAAACTTAAATAGCGTGTTCTTGGTGTGATGCAAACAGTATTGAAACATGCGTTATTAGGATATTGGTGGTTTGTCGGCGTAAGATGCAGAATGACCAAGAAAAAATGACTATAATCACATTAACTTAGCGAAAGTAGATGTTGTTCTGAAACGCATCAATTTAGCTATGAAATGGATATTGAGAGAAATCGAAATACGAACTCATCTAGCGACTGTACTAAGTTGGGTAACCTCTATAGTTGAGTAAGTGAGAATTGTACAACAAACGTTAAGAATAGTGTTAAAGTTAACATCTGAATTTGGATTACAAAACAAGGTAGTGGTTGAGCCCTCAGGGAGAAACAAAGAAACGCACTAACACGAATAAAACATCGAAATTGACATCGGTATGCTGTCATAGAATCGGAGAACTCCCGCCCTTAATATTCACACTCCTGGTTAAATTGAATCTGCACTGTACCCACATACAGGCATTTAAAACTAATGTAAACAGACATCTCGCTGCACATATCCTTACTTAGGATAACACCCGCCCCCCCCCCCCCCCCCAAAAAAAAATAACCAACCCTAATTCTCAGTAGCCTATTATGCTTGGGGTTAACTATGATAAAATAATAATTCGACAATATTATATATTGATATAACACACTATCGTGGGGACGCATACACGTCAATGATTGCTTGTGAACATGGGAGATGAGCAATATGGAGGAATCTATATGCGGAGTTGGCAGCTGAGGTTGCAGATGAATTATAGAAGGTTGCCATTGAACGAGGAACAGTACTAGAAGTGATAATGGACAATGGCACAGTGTCTTGCTCATAACTTCTCAACATGATGATATAACATTTTATTATGAATACGATGTTTATATAACGAATACATCATGAAAATAGATGACTTATTTTGTAAAATGAAAGCAACCCACTTGGTTGCAACGAATGACTAAATTAAATCTGCAAATGATATATGTGTTATTAATGAAGCTAACTACGATCGAGTGGGATTAATTTAATAAGTATCTGTAAAAAATGTATGTCTTACAAATAGCATTTTATTTTATACATGTATAAATATAAATACCTATTAACTCCTATTAAGAAAAGTATGACAACGTAATGTAATGTATGATTGTGTACTCATAAATGTTTAAAATCGTTGCTCAAAAGAATGAAAGTGAGAGGAACATAAGGCGTGTAGCTGCAACATTTTACGTTACCATACAACTGATAGACTTTGCTGCATCGCGGCAAGAAAGGTACACTGGCACCCGTTGTCAATTTCGACAAACGTAGCAGTGTGTGGTATCAATATAAATGAATTAAGGGTACTATCTTTTATTAATTGACTCCGTGTTTAAAAGCAGAGAATATCCCTATAACTGTTTTGTTAAACCTAACGTCTGGGGTAATATAATGAAGTTATATCTCATATAGAGAGTATAATGACTCGGAGAGACAGAAGGGTACATGTTTTTTTAAGACGTATGACCGCTAGTTACAGCTAGACTACTTAAAAATATTGAATGTAACGTATACGGAAATCAGAGATGTTGAAAATGTTTTATGAATTTCAACCGTTTATAATTATATTCCAAAATAACGAATTATAAAAGTTGCTAATGAATGAACGTTCTGTTTCAGTTCGATATGTTGTACTCCGTTAAAATCGATACTTTATGAGGGGAAAATAATGGGTTTACTGTAACAGGCGATGTCAGTAAATCAGTTATCTTACAGAAATAATGTTTGCAAATTATTATCATTGAATGTATCTGCTGATTTATATAGAACCAAATCTAAAGTGCATGGTTAAAGTTGTCAATCTGAACGTTTTTGGTTAAAAATGTTTATGTTCAGAGAACGTCTCTTTTATGCTAATAAAATAAAGTTAATAGATTGCAATAAAAAAGAAACACATATTGAATGAATACAGTACAACCGATGAATGTACAATGAAAAAGTATTTCGTGTGTCAGTAAGACGCAATGCAGGTATATATGAGCTTGAGAATGAGAGTAAATGATGTCTCTGCATGTTATAATTCTCTGAAATTCAATAAGCTTGAAATTCTTTATAGAACTCTAATGTATGTAATATAGCACACGTATTTATTTGAACACATTTAAATTTACAACATATTATGGTAAATGAATTATTAATTATACTTTACTAATCGTATCATCATTGCATCCCAGCGGTAAAGACTATTGAATTCGGTCGCCATTTTTAATAGAAGACGAGTCATTATTTTTTTATTTATATATAAATATATATATATATATATTAATTAATTTTGGCGTGAAAAAAAGGAACCCATAGAAACGTGTTTTTGGCAATCAGCCGGCATAAGCATAGAAAACTTAGGCTTAGATCGACACTCCGATATTAGTGTTGGCAGTATGACATTTCACTCCAAGCCCACACACTCATTGCCGAAATATATGCGTCTTTTTATCACCATTATGTTTGTTACGTATTTTTATATATATATATATATATATACATATATATATATATATATATATATATATATATATATATATATATAAATGTTATTCATGTGTACGAATACTTATGTTATTAGAGGAAATAAATAAGTGACAGAAATACATGACAAATCGCTGTAACTTCCCGTTTATTTATTACACTTATCCACTTATGTAACATATTTAGAAGCGTACTTATTATATTATCAAAAGGTGCTTTGCATATGTTATCTTCACAAGACATTTCGATGTATCTATGGAATAAAACAAACACAGTTGGGCCGTATTGTTAACACAAATGCAAGACATTTTTAAATCACGGGAAATAACCATTTCTGTTCTATTAATTGGTATTTAGCTTACCTAGGCGACAGAAGCAGCCGTAAATTACTAAATTCTCTGGGAAGGAAAAGTGTCTATACATTTAACATTGTATTACATATCATTCTAAAATGTCAAAAAGGTATTTAATCGTTGTAAGAAACAAAACGATGAGTAACAATGAGCTATAATTAATTTGTTTTCTGTATTTCGTTCTGATAATATATATATATATAAATATATATATATATATATGTATATATATATATGAGCGTAATATATACATATATTTTTTCATAGCTTACTACCTAACCCTACTCGTTGAAGTAAATACTAAAAATTCACACAAAAAAGATGGTATGTGACTACATGAAATAATAACAATGATAATAATAACAATGATTATAATGATACTATTATTATAACATATATATATATATATATATATATATATATATATATATATATATATATATATATATATATATGTATACAGGGTGAACCAAATTAGGTGGACAGTAAAGCACGTTTTCCTTCTTTATTTACACAGCTTTGAAGTCTGTGTCTTACACTTCGACAAAAAATCTGTTTTACTGTCCACCTACTTTAGGCTCACCATTTATATATACTATTCTATTCTATTTCTAATTCTAATTTAACATTATATTTCAGAAAAATTGTATAGAGTTGTGGGTAATCATAAATATATATATATATATATATCATAATACTAAAAATGTAAAAATAATTAGATTCTCGAGTTTCACCGTCTATTTGAATGTAAATCTACCTTCAAAATTTACTTTACGTTTATTTATACGACAAAAAGCGATCAATAATAATTTAAATATTTTATAAACAGTAAGTGATTTTTTAAATTAATTTTGATTCACAAATGTCAATACACGGCTAAATTTAATTTTTATTCACGAATTACGAGGCTTCATAAATTTAAACACTTTCCAATTGTTACGGAATAAAGAAGGTGGCCACTTTAACTAGCTGAAAATTAAAGTGCCAGACATGTAACTGTTTATTTTTCAAAATCTGGGTCACCTTGTGCATGAACACGCCGGGAATTATTTCTTTTGTAATATATATATATATATATATATATATATATATATATATATATATATATATATATGTATATGTGTGTGTATGGGTGTGTCTGTGTGTGAGTATGTCTGTGTGTGGTTAAGAAATCATAGCCAGTTAAAAGATTCACCATTGATAGGTTGCTCTGTGCTGATACACTCCCCAGTAGGTCTGCAAGTAGAATTTACCAAGCGCTTTTAAGTATGCCCCTATTTATGATCGCAAGTCAAATATGGGAAACAGTCGCTTAATTTTATAGCGAATGTACAAAAAGGCGACGGAAAATTAACTTCTTAGTAAAAAAGAAATCTTGACAAAGAGTCAATATTATGCCCGGCAATTTTATTTTTAGTGAAAACCAGCGACATTTGCAAGTGTTCGAACTCAGAATTCCAGAAGTTCAGACGACAAACTGTTAGATATTAAAGTGTAGACCGACATAAACACTGTCAAGCAATCGCATTAAGAAAAGAATAAGCGGCATCCGTAGTTGCCTCAATTAAAACTGTACCAATTTATTTAATAAGCGGCAAAAGGCAGCTGACCCCTTCAGTGTAACATTGGTGGATGAGACGAAAACACCAATTTCCGAGCTGACAGACCGCACTCAGTGTGGAATTTTAGAAAACTGATACACAAAGTACCTTTCCTTTCGCCGTTCCTACAGCAATATATATATTTTCACTTTGCCGGATTTTAGAAAAATTAAGGTCATATCAACAGGCGACTGATTTGTGTTTCATTGACTTCGCTGCACCATTTGTCTTCATTTATCGAGATAGTATTTGGGAATTAATAAGGCATGGCAGAGCCCCCCCAGATGTTATGTCTACTGAACGCATATTACTATCTCATATGTACAAAAGTCCGTTGTTACGGAGATACATAATAATTATTTAATGTGAAAGCAAATTTTCCGCCATGGTAGAGCTTTTCTCCCTGTCTTGTTCAACACCATTATCAACAGCATAATTCACTTTACTGGTTTACAAATAAGACCTGATAGTTCAATTACTTACCGCGACAATACGGGTAATGTTGCTATCCTCTGAAAAACGTACTTAAACTCAGGCAGAGGATAATATAAATACAACCGTCAAACGCATGTGGATGATAATAAATTAATCTAACAAAAAGATGTTTCCAGCCAACTACTCCCTTTCAAACAGAGTTCATATTATTTTCAACATCATTATTCTCGAGGAAGTCGAACAGTTCGACAATCTTGGCTTAATCTTTACAGCTACAAGGACAGGATGCAATTGAAATTCCTATCGATAGCACTCGCACAATTTCCTGCCTCTACCAATTTACATTCTGGTCTTGCCAAGAGATAGAATTGTCAGAATAATTGAAGACACTATAACAAGCGCTAATACAACCAATACTGTTGTTAGGCTACGAGACCTGGATCATGTACGAAGTAGAATTTAACGCACTCGAGGTATTCGACATGTCCTTCGCACGACGCACCCTGCCCATCTGTTTCTCCGACGAAATCTGAAACTGCACCATATGTGCAAGATGCAACACGGCTAAACCCGCAAAGACATTTTTTACAAAAAAGTGTTGCTGATTTAGTCACATTCTTGAACACCCTGAGGAGGTATCCATCCGCAACTTGTTTTCCCTATTAACATCAGACGAATGGCCAACGTAGATAGACATGGAGGTGTTTGCTGACCTTCGCGTTTTTAATGTGTGTCGCTGGAATGTTGATTATTTTCTTTCGATAGAACATAAGCGAAGATGGGCTTTGCGCAGAAATCTTTACAAAAGAGGGTTGAATAAATCTGAAGTAAAACATTTAACTAATGTACTACCGGATAAAATAAACGTAAACAACTGCGCACTGCTCCCAGCTTGACCCAGCTTTTTATCTTAGATTATTGATAGGTTAAGATAACAGGGTGACGATTTGTTTTTCAATATACATAAAGTGGAATGAAGTCATTTTCTTCAATCTGAATCCGTCTTCCGAATTAAATGCTAGTGTGCTAACATACTATGTACTTCCCCTCACACACACATCCAAGTGATGTTTAAAAGAATATACAAAAATGAATAGTAATAAGAAAGAAGGATAATGAGGAGAATCTATTGTATTCTGTAGATGAAATTGATCCTAAATGTATATTAGTATAGTTTCTGAGTGGTAAGCTGGAAATGTCTGATGAGACTGGATATCTGTTATATATTAAATAGTAGAAATGTAGAATCGGCAGTTTAGATGGAATAGACCCGAAGTGTTAGTCCGTTTGTTCAAGGAGACGAAGAAGATCGGTTCGATCTGACGAGTAAACGACGTCTAGTAAATAACTTGGCAGAATATGATCGTAGTTCGGTCTTAGATGATATACTGGGGAAACACCAAATGTTGACGCTAGCAGGGGGAGTCCAATTGCACACACACGTACTTCACGAGCAAGTAAACTCCTCAATATATATATATATATATATATATATATATATAATTAGGATTTCGTTGTCGTTGGATTTGTTCTTATGTACTACCTGCATGTGCTTTTGGAGATCGCCAAGACGAACGACGACATGGAGAGAGCAAAAGGAGGAAGAGCAAGAGAAAATCTCGGAACGAATGTTGATGTCGACACTTGTTTAGGGACCTATATGCTTCTACAGTACAATGTAGATTGACCTGATTTATTGCAACATTTTCATAAATAAATAGTATACACTTATTATTAATAAACGTGTACATTCAGATTCATGTTAACAACACAAAACGAATAATGCATATCTATCTATCTATCTATCTATCTATATATATATATATATATATATATATATATTTATAAATGTATATATAAATGCATATATATACATTTATATATATATATATATATATATGTATATGGATATATGCATATATGTATATATATATATATATATATATATATATATATATATATATATATATATATATATATATATGCATATGTTTAAGTACTATTGTTTGCACATTTACTTTTGTAAATGAGCGGATATGTATGATTGCACCTTCAAGAAGAAACAAATAGTGTACCATCAAATCAAATGTAAATATGGGCAACAATAATAAACATGATAACATTATCTCTGAACTGATAAATAAAAACCGTGATAAAATTTGGCTACATATGTTACATGAAACGAAAAAAATGGTTCCAGCACATGGTGTTTCCTTTTTTCGATGGAAAATTCGACCTTGAATAATGTTTTTACATGGGATGTGGAAATATTCATTTGTATCTAAGCTGAAAAAAACGTTTTGCAACATTCTTGTAAATGCCGGAAACGGTCAGAAAAAAAAGTAAAGTAAGAAAAGTAAAATAGAATTACGGTGCGCATGTAATTAAAACAGAGATAGCCTAATAAGATAAAGTGATTTATTCTTTATCGGAACTGTTTTTAATTAATATGTTCTTTATTTAAAGAAAGCTATAGTAACATTTATATTTATTCGAGCTTTATATATGCATATATCATTTATTTGTTCCTTCTTTGTTTTCTTGCTTATTTACGAAATTCTTATACGCGGTAATCGAATACATTCAGAAAAATACCCTATACACCTTACTTGTATTTTTCATTTTAAACAAAGGGGGTAGAATACTAGTGTTTGTCTGCGTTTATGTCGAACAATTATATTTTATCTTATTCATAGTGTACAAATTAGATGAGTAAAATTGATGGCCGATCTTTTAAGAATTTAATTTATTGACACGTCCCTAAATTTAAAAAAAATCACAAAGATTAAGGTCATTTACACATTTTGTTGAGTAATGATGAGAAAAAAACATTGAATTAAATATTTTATAACGAAACTTTGTGAATATAGATTATTTCGTGTAAAAAAACACACTTCTACAAAAGTTGTATGGCAGTGTACTTAAGAAAAACAATGATTAGATTTTAATTTTATGAAACTAAAACACCGTAGATGTTTACATACAGTGAGTTTATATTACGAAAAAGTATTTCCGAATTTAATGATAGTATGAATCAATAAACCATTTATTGTTAAATATTTTGACGAGAAATAAACATAATTATTTCATGACTATTATTATAATAATTAAGAAAACATTTTACATGTTTTTACTACGACGCGATTTTTGATAGTTCCGTTTTGCATACAAAAGTGCCAGTTATCAGCGTAGGTTATTTTGTTATCATGAAACTAAAAACAAATTGGTAACATTAACAGACTGGCGTTTTCCGAAAACTATATTGAATGTTGGACTAAATTTTACGAACGTTCCACTTCACATAATATGAAAGCATATTATTATATAAGCATACGGAAAGTGGACACAACGTCAATATTTATTTTCATAGATCGAAAAAACGCGTATGTTTAACATCTAAATAATACGTCAACATAATTTGATAAGAATACAATTAAAGTTTGTATTTTTTGTATTTTTTGTATTATTTTCATTAAAAATGTATTTTCTTTCCAATTTGCTCTTTATTTAATACATTTTTTTTTTACATGGTTCACCCCAAACAAGGCAGGACGCCACTGTAAACGTAAGGGGCTACTGAGAAAAAAGGAAAAGGGGGGGAAGGATTGGTGGTTCAGCTTAAATTGGGATCTGAGCAGCGAGGTGTCTGTTTACATTAGTTTTAAATTTCTGCATGTCAGTACTGTCGGGGAAACAGGGGGCAGGGAGGGAGTTCCAGAGGCCAGCAGCACGAGGAAAGAAGCTATTTGAGTAGAATGCTCTCCGGCATCTGGGGACCTCCACAGTGAATGAATGAGATTTAGTAGAATGTCGAGTTAGTCTAGTGAATTTACGTCGAGGGTGCACCAGAGCAGCACACTCATCGGAGCATAATCCATTGAAGTATTTGTAAAACAAACACAAGGATGCTACATTGCGGCGATGGGACAGGGGCTGGAGCTTAGCTGACAATGAGGGACCTATTAGGTTGACTACTCTTTTTTGGACTTTGTCAAGGAGGGAGAGACTAGTAGATGATGCACCAGCCCAGATGTGGCAACAATACTCCATGCATGGGCGAATGGTGGCTTTGTAGAGATACAGGATAATGTCAGGTGTAAGGAGTCCACTAGCACGGTAGAGGGAGCCAACCTTCTTTGCGGCAGCCTTGGCAATGTCTTCAATGTATGTGTTCCAATTCATGTTACCTGTGAAGGTTAGGCCAAGGAGTTTGAATGATGAACTCTCAGGTAGGGTGTTATTTGCCATGGCAATCGGTGGTTGGAGAGGCTTCTTGTAGTTGTTGAAGGAAAGAAGCTTTGTCTTTGCGGCATTAAAAGTCACCAACCATTTCTGGCCCCAATCCACTACAGCCTGGAGGTCATCTTCTAAGGATGCAGCCATTGCCTCAGATATTATCGCGTCCGTTTTGCCAACATGGCGAGAGTAAAGCGTGGTGTCGTCAGCCAATAAACCGATCTCAGACACTATGTCATCAGGGAGATCGTTTATATAGATCAGGAACAACAAAGGTCCAAGAATAGATCCCTGGGGCACACCAGCATTTATGTCATGTTGCTTAGATGAACGGCCATCGAGGACAACCTGGATTTTTCTTTTGTTTAGGAAGGATCTAATTATATTAAGTAGTTGCCCAGTAATACCGTATGAGCGTATTTTCAGGAGAAGCCCTTTATGCCATACTTTGTCAAAAGCCTTGGATATATCAAGCGCTACTGCCCTAGCTTCACCTGCCTTGTCGAGAGTATGATACATGCGTTCAGAGATGACCGTTAGGATGTCTGCAGTAGATCGTGCTTGTCTAAACCCATACTGGGGGTCGGATAGAAGTTTAGCATTAACTAAGTGACGTACTATCGCTAGATTGATTAAGGACTCAAAGATTTTGGCAAAGATCGGCAGTAGACTGATTGGGCGGTAGTTCTGAGGGTCGGTTCTATTCCCAGTACTCTTGTAGACTGGTACTACAGAGGCAATTTTCCAGCTATCGGGGAAGCAAGATTCGGCTAGGCATTTGTTGTAGAGTTTGGAGAGAACAGGGACCAGTTCAGCAGAGCATTTCTTTATTGCTATTACAGTTATAAGATCAGGCCCACAAGCTTTAGAGGTGTCAAGGCTTTTTATAATGTCTCTGACCTGGGATGGGGTGATGACCAGGTTATCAAGTGTGGCTTCAGTCCGCAATGGTAATTCAGGGAGAGGGTGGTTACCCGAGTCTAAAGTAGAGTTAGAAGCGAAACGCTGTGCGAGTAGTTCAGCCTTATCAGTGGCCGTGCAAACGACATCATTGTGGTTTGAAAGTGGGGGAATCGTAGATTGACAATTATTCACTACACTATTGTAGATTTTCCAGAAATCGCGAGTACCTAGTTTCTGTGACTGGAGTTTTCTCATTTTTCATGATAAAAAAAAATTGTCAGTATAGTGATCAAATTTAATTTACGTTTGTAACGCTTAGAATTCGTTTTTAATGTTAAATTTGAGAGGGTTAATTATCGCCACTAACGTTTATGAATATTTGATTATGATTTAAGTTCTAAGGGTTTTAATACATTTTACACATATAAATTCAATAAACGAGTTACGCGCCGGGTAAACGAAGAATACAGACGATAAGAAAGCAAGGGAAAACTAATAAATTGAAGACAGCAAAAAATATCAAAGCAGAACATGTTATATAAGCTACTATAGTATAGATCTATAATTAATCCAGCTCTTCTCTATAAAATTTAAAGTCATTAAATGACATATTATTGCAGTTATAGGCTTTTCATACGTGGCATAATATTAGCAGCCATTTATTTAACTCCTTTCATCATTTAAAGTAAATGTTACGTTTTTCGATACTTATGCATATATTAGTAAAAAGTAAGTAGTTTTATAATTCAGTATGTGAAGACTTTTATTTATGATATATATTTGAAATCGCTCCATAAAACTGGTAGAGATTTGTTTAATTAATTTCTTAAAATGTCAAATTTCACTGAATTGTTCTTTTAGCCACGGTCAGCACAACTTTTATTTTAATATGTATTTAAGTGAAAATACATTTTTATTTATAATCAAAGACGCCTGTTTCTGCAACCATTGCCCCTACATTCCAGAGGAGAGTTCGTCTGAAGATATCTATCTCAGTAACATTATTATTTCATGTTTTCGATCTTGATAATCTTGTTTTAGATTCTTACAATTATCAAGCTTAAAAGTAGACGTTTCCTTTAGGTAAACTGTATTTGTTTTCGTTGGTCCTTATTATTGGCTATTGCAAAATGCGTTCATTTAGTTATCTACTGAGAGATCAGCAGATTAGCATTACAGAAAAAATATAGTTACACAAATAATCTAGTTTGCGTAATTATTATATAGTATATGTAATATGTTTCGAAGAATAACAACATATATATTCGGGTCAAATAGTGTAATTAATGCATTATTTCCATCATTAAGTATACACATATACAGCCTTTTACCTAAACCCTAGTAGTATACGTAAATAACAACGATCAGCTTTAACGGTCTTAATCTTCTTGAATATAAGTTTATAGTATTTTTATTCAGTAAATACTTTCTGAATTCGTTCATTTTTATGGTATAAGTTGCCAGATCGGATTAAGAACAGCAATAACGTGGATCAGTTTAAGATGAAGTTGGATAAATTCAGAGAAAGAGGTAAAAGGTAGAAATTGAAAGGGACTTTTGAGAGAATCTGGTCTTGATATCGATACTGAACTAAGAGTTTACTTATTTAACAGTTGAATTGAAGAGATAGTTAAAGAGAATATGCTCAAGGGGGTATAACAAACAAATAATAATAGTTGCAATCCCATTCTATCTCTCCGTATATGTACTTCTTAACATTATAAAAGGTATACCAGAAACAATGAGCAACTATTGTAAGTTAAATCACTTTACATGGAGCTATCTTACGATATTTAAAAAAGTCGTTAAGGAATACTACTTCGTTCTATTGCTTGTAACATTGAAAAATTAACGTTCTTACAATATATATTTAAATATACTTTATCAACTTATACAAATGTGTTTATATAAAGAATGTAAGCAAACTGCCTTATTTTTCCATGAAAACCAAATTGGCTTCATTATTTTTTGTTCTTTATCTGTTAACGTTTTGATGATAATGGCTGTCACTGTTTTAAGTGTCTTATTGTGTTTGTATCTTACAGATGTGTATGTGTATCATCTGAGTGCCCCCTCTTTTACTACTGTACTTTATTTACTAGTCCATGTTCTTGATGTAGTCTTGAGGTTATTTTAAAATAAGAGGACCCTTTTTACTTTTAGCCAGGACTCACACGAAATACTCTGTCATTATTTAGGTGTTTGGGAGTATGTCATTTTTAAAATAGTTATCGAGTGTACAATTTAAAGTTAAGCGTATTATGCGTATTGCTATTGTCGGTGTTATACATTATTCTTATTAATATATATGTCCTTGTAATTATAATACACCAGGTACATTGATAAATACACCGGGGCAAATGGAAAATAAAACAGTAACGCTTCAAAAGAGATGTTATTGCGAAAGATCAGAGAAAGATAGTTAACAATTAGAAAGTGCGTCCTTAGAAGTGTATACACATACTTTATATACAATAATTGACATGGATTATTTAATATGATTAAGGAAGCTATTAAAAGGGTGCATATTCGTCAAACCATGTACGGTAAAACGTTTATCGTATAGTGTGTTGCTAATATCGTGAATTCACTCTATTCATGTCATGAACTAACATTTAAAAAAAATCAACACTATTAGTGGGGGCATACGTCGCGGTGTTCGGCAACAATGAAGAATAAGATTATTTAGCAAACATGATCTTATTCGTTCAAATAAACCCTATCATTGTCGATCGATATGAGGCGAAAATGGCTCGACGGTGGCGATTATCTATATCGTTTATGTCTCTTTGATGAGATGAGTCAACATTTTTAAAGCAGCGGGATGAGAGAAGAAATGATAAAAGAGGCAATAACAAACTCACTTCGATCTGTGTTGATAGACGCCTTTGATAACCCGGACTTTATATGAAGAATAGCAATCGTTTAATGTAACCAAAAATCAAATAGAAAATAAAACGATAACCGCGTGAGAGTATGAAGCTTTTCTCGTGAATACACTTGATAGACACAGTAATATAGTCTTCATAAAGGTTCATCATTACTGTTTAACAAGTGTGTTGTCATCGTTTCTATGTCTGGCGAGAATGTCTCCAGTTACAATATCATAAATAAAATAATAACATTTTTAGAAAATGCATAATTATCATCCTTTACACATTATTAATTTTGTGTTTTAGATATTGAGAGGTAAGCCTTTGCAAATCTCGGTGGTCACAGTTCGACAAAACATTAACTAAAAAAATAAGAATGCTAATATTGAAAATATATACATTAAATTACACATGGATACTAGGTGTATGTGTCAGTTTTCGACGAATAGTACCGTGGCATGATATAAATCATGGACGCACTGTGATGCAAACGTAGAGATGGTAGGGTGTTAACATCTACGTATTTTCTACGTAAACACTTTTTAAAAAGCCGGTGCAAAGTTGCCAATCCTTTGGAACACAGTCATTATTAGATTGCAGTTATTATTAGAATGCCTTAATTATTAGAATGCAGCCATTATTAGAATGCATTCATTGATGTCCCTTTATTTAGTTCGTATCAGTTCATTCGAAAATTCTTATTATATTATCTTCAAAATTAGAGACTTGAAATAATATCAATGTGAATATCGACAACATAGGTTTCGCGTCTATATCCGTAACGCCGTTCTCTTGACAAGATGATCAGGTTTTCATGTGCTTTGAAGAAAAACTTACCGCACAGTGTTAGTTACTAATATTTCCTCTTCCGTTATCTTTCTTTCTATGACTGTGCATTGCTTGACTATGTGTCTGGTGGTGTATACGCAGTACTGCCTATAGATCTCAGCACCTTATGCTATGTATTTGGGGATTTAAATTTTCACTCAACAGAGTGGCTTGGCTTCATGAGCTAATCACCCGCAGCTGGTAACAACACGCATAGTTTATCTACTACACATTCTCTACACGGTCACTTTCCAGCCTCGCCATTTGATCGAGAAAATCAGAACACCTCATTCATCGGCCTATCCTTGACTACATTCCAAGGTTTTGTGAACGTTGGCCATACCCCATGCAGCAACGCTGACCGATTTTTAATAATGGTTGATATCATGCTAAGCGTCCAACTTTAAGGCGAAACATTCTTACTCAAAACGACGATACACTATCTATGGGCTAATTGGGGATCAATTAAAGACTCATAAGAAGTGACACATTTTGTTATTTCCATGCTGATCAATGCCCGAATAAGATAACAGAATCGGTCGAACAGAAATAGAAGCTTCTGCTCCCACGCGGAAATTATATAGTAAGTCGACATTCCCAAATCTTCAGATAGATATGTGCAGCTTTTTTTGGTTGTAACGCAGAAAGCATTCTGTAGATTAAACGACTATGAGGCAGTTATAAAGAAAATCATTTTGAGAGTGTAAACATCGCAGATAAAATTGTGTATAACGAGATGACTACACATTGATTTGCAGAAACAAGAAACTAGCGATGTCTAGGAAATCTTGAAAAGTGTTGGAAAAAAGCGAAATAAACCATTTCTCTACTATAGAACTACTATGATGTCACTTACACAGCAACATATAAAGCAGAACTGCTTTCCCACCGTTTCTATTAAACTCCACCTAGGACTCCACAAACCACTCCTTCCCACATGTCTTACTAAAGATACAAGATATTGTTTATGATTAGTTAATCACTGTTTTCTAGAGAAATGGATTACTGGAGAACAAGAAGTCAGAGACTTGTTCGCGTTTTAGATGAAATTCTTCAGGACAATCCTCAAGATTACTAGGAATTACAGACTTAGTAATGCTTACATACTCAATGTGCTAAGCCTTAGGAAACCATCGAATATGTAGTGTCGGATAGGGGGCTTCGATAGTTTCGTCATGTTGCGTGGGGTAGTGGAGTGATAAATACCAGCTACAGAAAATACTTATCAAACGGAAAATCCGGAAGACGCCCTGCAAAAAGATAGCCCGTCATCATTAGGGAACGGTGCGGCGTTCTTCTTCAAACGGCTGAGAAACATGCAATTCCTTCAATACAGCAAGGGGCGTTGATCTAGTGCGATTAAAGAAAGAAAAATATAGATAAAGCATGTAAAGATAAAGTTGTAACTTAAACCTTTGACAACGTTTAGCATGAAGGTCGTCTCATGAAAATTAATACGTACGGTATATCTTACGAATATTTAATATAATTAAATATTTTGCAGTCTAAAGAAAGGTCATGTTCTCTTCGATGACCGTATATATAAACAACATGGCATTACTGCGGGTGTGCCCTACGTGTCGATTAGTGGACATGTTTATATTCATTATCTTCATGAATTACCTATTTGTTGTAATTGTGTCGGACATTACTATACTTTCTGAGAACATAACGCTGTGTTCCCGACATCTTTGTAAAACAAATGCACACATATACAATGCAATAGCAAACTCCTTAGAAAATCACTTTTAGTGTGTAGTTTAATGGGGCAAAAGAGTAGTTTAATGCTACAAAGACAACGCTTCTTTTTATTTTACAATAATGATAATATATATTTCTAACTATATATGGTCATCACTAACAGCACCGGACCTGATAATCCAACATTAAAACGCACACGCTATAACATTAACAAGAAACAGGAAATGAAAAACATATATAGAAGATAATGACAAGTCTGCTATCGAGCTATACAATTTCTCACTCCTGCAAGTATCCTATATATCCACAAATCAACCATTCACCCGTACATGAAGTATTGTTGCCATATCTGAGCTAGTATTTCCCGTTTTTCAGAAAGTCTAAAAAGAGCCTCTGATCTAATATGTCCTACACTGTCAACCAAGCTTAATCTACGCATCGCCGCACTCGAGTTATTATGTTCTTGTTATTCAAGTACTTTCAGGGAATTGAGTACGACGAAATCGCTGCACTCGTATACTATACACATAAATAGCACCGGACAACCTGACGATCAACAACACCGGACACCTTAACTCTAGAGGTTTCCTTATGCCGGAAAGCTCTTTATTCTAGTACTGTCTTTCTCTGAACTGTATTCTTTTGCACTTTTTTGACTCCTTGTTTTCTACTCTGTACAAACATTTAACAACACAAATATGATGTGAAAAATACCTCGCTTTACAAATTCGGGCTTGCGATGCCCCTATACACATGGTTCTTTATTTTCCGTAGCTCTGTACCTTGTTTGGGACTATTAAAGTAAAAACGGAGGACATGACTAGAAGTAGGCACACACAGCGGTGATCATTTATTTAGATTAATTTGAGACATATATAATGTTAATATTTGTATACATCTCGTTCGTAAACATATAATATGTGCCATTTTGTATTTAATCACGTAAATAATAATAATAATAATAATAATAATAATAATAATAATAATAATAATAATACAGTGTGTTGCAGTAACATTATATGTTAAATCTATTCGTAGAGTAATATATTGTAGAAATAAATAACGAAATAATAATTTAACAGAGATGTCGCCAAGATCAAGGTCAAGTGGAAAAAACCCGTCTCTCTCAATTGTATAAAAAAACAACGTCGTTCAGTTCAACATAAACAAATCCAGCACTATTCTTTTCTTTCGTTCGCTTTCTAATCCAACGTTCAGAACGATCTCCACATCACTCACTGAATCTTCGCTATTGCTCTCTTTTTGAAAAAAAATGCGACGCATGTAAACCAACTTAATTTGCATGAATCTCTCACTCGAGATCGCTGCCCGGATTTTCTTTTTTGTCGTCAGCGAGCGTTTTCGGATTCGCCCCACACACACAGCATATCAGACGCTGCCTCTTTGAACGGCGCCGACAAGTGTCAGCATCTACGTCAATCGGTCGCTCTCCGTTACTCCCCCCTCTGATCTCATCATCACACATGTGGCACCTGGTGCAGGTATTTTTTTGTCTACTGCTTCTCCGCGGTAATAAGGTTGCGACTTCTTCCTCAGATAACTCGTCCGCAGGGGAAGCATCCGATGCATTTGTACAAAACCTTGCACTGCCTGGTCTTCTCCGCGGTGATGCGACCACAACTTCCTCCTCCGATGACTCGTCTGCAGAAGGATCACCCTATACATCTGTGCTAAACATGGGGCTATTCGCGCTACTTATAGTGGACGAATCACTGTCACTTCCACTTTATTATGTAGTTGAGCCTATAACGGGTTGTAGGTCCCTTACGTGCTTAGGCATACAATAAATGAGAACATTCTGTGGGCTAATCACACCTGTAACACGTCCAACTACATAAGGGGGTGTACACCGTCCATTCGGACTTCTCGTCTAAACACGATATCCCACCTTGTAACACAAGTGTTGTTGTTCGGGCTCATCGGGGGACACCATATCGATGCCCTTCAGTATGACCGTGTAACAATGGATCATGTTAACAGGAGCTGCCAGGGGTGACACATCGTCCTTCGGGGTGGCATTTTACCAATAAACTGCTTCCATAACTGAAACAGTTTTCTTGCGGCACTCCGCTTCACACTTCGATGGCACCGCTCTGTAATACAATTACCTGATGGTCTATGTGCACAGCGAAATCGCAGTCGAACTTCCCACTCATTTAAAAAGTCTCTAAAACTCTTACTTTACAAAACCGGACCACATGATTGCGCTGCGATCACGATAGAGGCACCCGATTCTTAGCGCTACGTTTTACGAACAGGCCAAAGTGTAGACGGTGTCGTGGAAGTTGTCAGCTGATCTACCTAAAAGAATAAGCGAAAACGTATGACTGGTGGACCTTACATTTGGTCACCTTCTGGCGGATAGTAACATAAGATGCATGCCACCTTCAGGCTTCGTTTAAGTGACCTATGTTTCAAGAGATGTCTTACTCGTGTTTATGGCCAAAAGGTTATCAACATACATCCAAGACCGTACGTTTAAGTATTCGATCACAGTCTACTCACAACATTTATTTTTTCATTGTTAAACTGTTGCCGACGAAGGATGGGTAGAAAAGAAGGGTATCGGCCGGGTTTTTTAAGGTCAACATATTATGTAGTAATTTTAAAGTAAATCAATATAATGTGTAGTATTATTACTATTGTGTATACCATCACTTCTATTCGAACACACATTGTTTATTAGTGTTCTGCACGCCTCTTTTATTATACGTGTGTGTTCGAGTAGAAGGCAAACTCATTTTTTCTTTGTCTTTCCTCACAAAAAAGGGAATTTCTATAAAAACATAACTAGAGGATCAGTTTTAACAAGGATCTGTAGGCCTATTTAATTTTGAAAGATGTCATTATCATAGACAGAACGGGTGTTTACTCAAAAAAGAAAGATACTGCAGAAAGACAGGTACCGTGGAATGGGCAGAAAGACTCCTACAACCGCGTCTTTTTACTACCTTCAACTCTTTTCTTTCTTCTGTTCTCCCTTCCACAATTCAAAATCAACAATTATTCAAACATTAAAACTGTCCGATGTGACCTATTTGCCGTCAGTCAGATGTTTGAAAATGTAAATTCATTCTTTTATAGTTCGCACGGGCAACGCCGGGCGACGGGTCCAGCTAGTTACTAAAAACATACCTAAGATCAATGTTGTTTTTGAGTGTATTTGCATATTTAAAACTATTTATTTGAGAAAAAACTGACGTAAAACTCATTTTTATTTGCTATAAAAAACAAGCGTTTTAAATGCAATACACTCAAATCGATAGCAATTAAGCTGCATTAGTTAACAAACTAAATACACATGAATTAATTATGTAAGTGACCTTTACGTACACAGTTGTATGAACAATAACATACACAATGAGTATAATATATTTTAACATTATACACCATATATTAGTATATCCACAAGATAATATGTAGTACACATATAAGGTATATGGTGTGTCCGGATTGATCGAATTTACATGATACATAGCAACTCAAGCTAGCTGGATTGTGTATTTAAGGTGCAAGAAGTATAGCATATATATAATATTACAGACTGAAGTATTAGTTTTTAAAAATATTTATTTATTTTTCTATTTAAACTACCAACGTGCATAACAACTTAAAAAAGAATGATACAACATATCAAATAGATGAAGCAATATTTAATTAATGATATATATATATATATATATATATATATATATATATATATATATATAATACTACTTGCTTACATGATGTCGACGATATATATTTGCATTTGCATATTTTTAATGTTATTATGGGGGTATTCATGTGTATTTATATATATATATATATATATATGCATACAGATTGTTATATATATACATATATATATATATATATATTATACAATACTACTTGCTCACATGATGACGATGATATATATATATGTTATATATATATGTATATGTATATATATATAAATATGTATGCATATATATACATATATATATATATATATAAATACACATGAATACCCTCATAATAACATTAAAAATATGCAAAATACAAATATACATGTATACCAATTATAACATATAGATGCATTAACATACAGATGCATTAACACGCCACCCTACTACATATACATATATATTATAACATACAAACACGTACGCTTTAAATATCGCATATATAACTAAATACAAATGTTAATGAATGCATAGGTGTAGTATATGTTACAACTGTAACCACTGCAATCAACACCCGTATACATTAATTATGAATCATAGTACGATTAATACAATTATTATTAAAGTTATTGTGCTTTCAAAATTATAAAGAAAAATGGTTGGTAATACGACATGAAGTAAATAGCAATTGTGATGGAAAACAGCGAACTCCGGATGCCATAATAGGGTCACTAATAATGAATCGTGTGCGAACTCCAAAAGTGAACATAGTTAAAATACTAATAATGATACTACAACTAGGACTAATACAACAACTACTACTACAAACGATAGTATTGCTTTTAATAATAATTATAACAATACTAATAATAATAAAAATAATGATAATAATATCAAACCAACAACGTAACACATCTGATATTCTGTACAGCAATAATAATGACGCAAACACAGGAAAGCAGAATTTAAACATAGGGCAAACGTCAAAAACTCAGAGGAGGAAATTAAACACAAACGAGCATAAACTAATAATGGAGTGCTACGCCAGAACTTATCCTGGATAAAGAAAGTGTCGGAAACGAATGGAAAATCTATAGGACATGTCTACTGACCACCATACTAAGTATAAAAGGGATTGCAGATCAAGCAACATATATCATCGAGAAATGTAGAATTTGAAAGCTGAATCATATAGAAATACAATCAGATATACATAATATAACATATCAGTAAACGCCCTTAGTAGAACAACTACAGGTAGAAGACTGTCAGAACATACACACTAAAACTCCAGAGACCGATTATTACTAAATCATTGAGCCTACTGAGGATGAAGCAGCGTAAGTTGAAAACATCAACCCTGTATGAACGAAAGTTAAACAAAAACTCATATGTATTGTATGGAGTGCAGATAATTTTAAAATGTGTAACAAAAAGAGTGGGCACAATATTCCCATACATACCAACATACACTATCATAGACTTAGAGCAAATGTCAAACGGCTGAAAAAATGCAAAAAGAAGTTGTGAAAATTTAAGCAGAATTCCCTGCTTAACTTAACTCTTAAGGGCACAACTAATAAAACAGATCTACAACTTTCGTAATAATAGCGGAATAATTTCTAAGGAATATAACGGATGCCGAAAAGAGAATAGATGTTCGCGTATCTTCTTTTGAAGGTGTAATATGATCTTGAAGGTTGTTAAACGCAGATAGAACATAGCAATAACATGGATCAACTACATGGACACTTACAGCAGGTTCTCTTACGCATGGAAAATTGAGTTCTTAAGGATGTAAAAAGTATCCCAACATCTGTGTGAGATATGAATACAAAGAGACATAGTTTAAAGAGACTATCACCACTAATGATTAGCATGATGATGATGCGACTCACGTCATACTAGTATATAGATACAATAAATGTATAAACACTATTTTCAAAATACAGAAAATATATAGAAAAACTGATAAAAACGAGGAGAACGTGCATCTACGCATTGAAATAGAATTCGCAATGGATACGGTGTTGCTTGCTAGACATGAAAAAAAGAACATCGGAGAGAGCTGAGTGCATGGGACTATCCAACAAGATTACACAGTGGGACTTGGCGAATACCCATGAATCTATATAGGTTTCAAAAGAAATAAAAATAAAGATTGGGATAGTATATGTAGGAAAAACAAGAAGTTGTCTTGAATCTGAATTTTATAGGAAACATATATATATATATATATATATATATATATATATATATATATATATATATATATATATATATAGTAAATGTGTTTATTCGAACATGTACAAGTTATGCTACACTGGCATGTCGATGTTATCGATCTACAACTATCAAGAGCTGAGGTCTCATGAAGCAGACAGTTTTTTTTATGATCCGACCATGTCGGGGAAGTCCAGGAAGAAACACAAAAAAAACTTTCTGCCTGATGAAACCTCAGCTCTTGATAGTTGTAGATCGATAACATCGACATGCCAGTGTAGCAGACCCTGTACATGTTTTAATAAACACATTTACAATACAGCTCTATATCTTTATTGAGCACTACTTTATAAGCTGGTTTGATTCCCTTTGGAGGTCTACCCTGTGGATTTTTACTCTACCTGGATTACTAGTTATATATATATATATATATATATATATATATATATATATATATATTCCAGGAAAAAAGTAAATGCTGATTATGCAGACAAATAGCCGAAATAGTAAATCACATGATAAGTAAATACAGCACATTTCTATAAAAACTAAAAAACCGATACGAATACATCGCCAAACGCAGTGTAATGATAATTATGCAAACGGCTGAATTTTTAATATATAGAAAAATGGTACAGGCATCATCTCGAGCGAGTACTAAATAACGGACATCTAAAAATTATCTGAGACATTAATGCAAAATAGATTAATTCATACAAGCAAGGATACTCGATGGCATTATAATTAAAAATAAAAGAACAATAAGAAGTAATAGATTTTGTCCGTCCAAGAATTATGCAATTGTAAGTGGTGTCGCGATAAAGCAACATTATTTGTAATAAATTTTCCAAGAGGTGAAAAGTAATAGAAATCCGAGTAGACATTTATGTAACTTCGTCTCCAAGAAACACAACTGGTTATTGTCAGTGGAAAAGCATTTAAGATGTTTTGTTTTGAAAAAAATGGTTTGTATATACGCAATCATTTTTCAATTAAAATATATTTGCATTAGCGCAGCTAAGCACATTTGGATTAAAGTGTTTACAAAATTAATATACAGCTTTACATGTTATTGGGGATATATAAATAAACAGTGTATGGTTCTTGAAGTGTTTGCACTAGTTTTCCAGACAAACTACACCACATAATTTATATATATGTATATATATATATATATATATAGATATATATATATGGTAAAACGTTAAGGCAGTTTCATGTTTGTATGAACGTTATCACACTCCACCTTCCGTTGAAAAATTTGGAAAACACAATCGCTCAAAACAAAGTATTTTTTTTTTTTTAATTTCAGCTGATTTCACTATTGTTTCGTACGTAGAAATCACACTAACATATTCTTTCTCGGAATAAGATGTAAATGTTCTATACGTTGTGTCTAAATATCGTACAATAATAGCGTGGGTCAGGGTTTGCACTGAACGCCAATAGAATAGATATAAGCCACAAGCTCCTACATTGTTTTTTTTAGATATACCCGCATAACTAGATATCGTTTTTAACATCATTAACAAGAGTACTCGTGTAATTATGTTTAATTTTTACTAACATTTACATGACAATACTATTGTGTGGTCTGCGTTTGCGCTTGATGTTAATAGAAGGCACGGTATCAAAATACATCAGATGGAGAATACAACTGGGGAGTTTCCTTGGGTCTCGCTTGTTATATATGAATATACATATCTATCTCTATCTGTATATATATATATATGTCAATCGCACTTGTGTTCATCCCACCTACGTGCTGTGTTGTTCTTGACAGATTTATGGATATGTTTATTCGTTTCTACCTTTTTATGCCCTTCGTTGTCAAAACATGGAAATACCTTTAACAAATTCCATTTTTTCTGATTCCGTTTGCGCATTTTTCCTGTCGTTTTATTGTTTTGTTATTTTTCCTCTCAAGAAAGAAAATAAAAGCTAAAAAAACTGAAATGCAAACGGAAACGAACCGTTGTTTCCCTTTTGCATAGTTTTGACACTCTCTGATTTTATGCTATCAACAACACTTTTTGCAATGTTTTATGAGTGTACGTGCTCGAGCGAAGGAGATGTTTCCTTTCTGTTCGCTTTTCATATCAGCTACACAGTTGATTGTTTTTTCTGTAGACGTTTTTTAAATCTATCGAATAAAATTTGAATGATTTCAAATATGCCCATTTCAAATGATAAACAAAACAAATTCGTTTTTAAGAGTTGAACTAAAATACTTTACAGACAAACGCGATATTCTGTTTGTAGAATTTTGAAACTTATTTTCCGTGTAATTATGTTGCACTATAGTATACATATTACTAGAGTTGACTTTATTTTCTTTGTTTAACCAGCAAGAAGCGGCGGCGTTGCCCGGAAAGTCATGTGACCTTTGGTGTAATCTCTTTCAACGTCTTTAACTCAACCTTTCGATATTTTATCTTATTTGATAATTTATGAATAAATTCGAATAGTGTCTCGCCATATTATACGTGACAAACGCAAACGTAGAGCTATAATGTTATAGCAAAAACAAAATAATATAAAATTCATAGGGTCATTAGATTCTTTGCGAAAGAGTATCCCTTAAACGCTAGGATTCATCCGATTATGTAGCATTTATTACATAATGTCTTGGCAAGATATAACCTCAATGTAACCCTGGATTCAATGAAGATCCGTCAGGCAACACTGACATAGTCATGCTTGTTTATATGTTCTAACACTTTTAATTGTCAACTCATGAATAGAATAAAATACAATGAGAATAAGAACTGTGTGTTTATATAATTTAATTTATTCGTTTATGTGAGCTTATTTATGTTGTTCTTGATTAGTCAACCTACACCGATCTGACTACAACAGTGTAACAATTCGTAAGGTAAATAGACAGTGGTAGATAAAAGCCACCCTAATATAGTGTCTCTCTCTCTTCCTCTTCCTCTGTCTTCCACTTGCCTTCTCACTCTCTCTACGTATGCATATACCACATAGCAGTGGCATGCCTGACATATACAGTGCACTACTAATTAATCAATATCAGATATATGAAATACTAACTCTTAAATAGCACGTTTCAAAATGTACACCGATCGAATTATAAGTATACAGTAATTTAAGTGTATATATAGCTGAAAATGTTTAAACTAATGTAAATAATCTAAATTTCGTGTGTTGATAAAGCAAAGCAATTCTTTAAGCAAAGCAATGAGTTCATGAGTGTAATTTGTACTCATCTCTGTTGGAACAACCGTTAAGAAGTGGTAAGCCGACTAAAACGCACTCGTACACACGCAAATGACGCTGAACACCCAGGTCGTCAAAATATAGTAGGCGTCCTGTTAAACATTAAAATATTTCACGAATTCGCTGTTGCATACGTAAATTGAAGTTGCTTAAGATAGCCGATATTTAAATGAAATCAGAATTTAGTGTATTAACCATTTAGCATAAATATTTTCTTCAATTAGAAAGCTGATTTCAAACTAAGTTCCACGTTTGATGACAATTCCGTAAGAACAACAAGGCGTGTACGATACTGAGCGTTGCGTCTATATGTGACGACCGATGAAACATAGAGTTATCACTTTACCCTAGGGTGAGACCAGCAGTAAACGAAGTCGACAGTACTAGATGAAATCCGCCTACAGCGACATAAGACGAAAACATCAGAAGGTAATACATTTTCTTTTATGGTATGGCATAGTCAACATATTTTGTACATCGCTTACGTTGAGGAAGAAAAAATAACAATAGCGAATATGACATAGCATGATCTTTCCATTTGAAGAAAGAGAACTCCAGAAAACAGCAACAAATAAATAGCAAACGTTCCCTTTCACCAAGACAAACCTACATGAATTGCACTTGAATTTGCTTCCGCACATTAAACAGTCAGTGGGATTAATCAAATAATCAAGTGAAAGAGATATTGATCCCATGAGAAAGTTAAATCGAAAAAAGAAATCACAATTTGATAAAAAAGAAATTGTTCTAAAGAGGCTGTCGAATTGTTAGAGCCGCATATTATCACCCAATAAGTAGACTATATCATTGAATGAAGTCAAATTATACAAAGAAATGTTTATTTTATCAAATAGACACGGGACTTATTGAGTTGTGTAGTTTATATATCGCTAATGAGACAGGAGTTCGAGATCTCGCGAGTAGCGTTTAAGCGAGAGTGACGTACAATAGTCGATACATATCCATTAGCCGACAACGTATAATACAAACGTGTATGACAGGTTTCTGCGAATACAACAACAGTAAGAGTCGTGTGGGCAAAATATATCACGGCAGATTTGGACAGAAATACATCATCTGAGGTGAACTGTTAATTATGGTATCGTATGGTCAAATACGCAAAATGGAAGCTACATGAAAACCCAAAAAAATGTCGGAAACGATGCACGAATAAATGGCGTAACGATTAAAAATTATATATATATATATATATATATATATATATATATATATATATATATAGTAACACATGTTAAAATAAATTCTCCCATTATATTGCCACGACAAAGGAAACAGGATATAGGCCAATCTATAGAAAACAGAACAATAGAACATGATATATAATGGAAGTAACAACAACCACACCTTTGCTCGTGGGAAGCCCAACGATTGGCTGAGGGAATAACACAGAATCTGATTGCTTAACTAGCTAGCCGTGTATTTAAAAACACCCGGTAAAAAGCACTCCATGCATTTTGGCCTGAAGATTCCTCCCCGAGGATTAAACTCGGAAGCCTCTGTGTAGCTTAATTGCCATAAATATATGTTCATAGCTTACCATATATATATATATATATATATATATATATATATATATATATATATATATATATATATATATATATATATATATGCATGCATAGATATACATATATATATACAAGACTTTGATAAGAAACGTGTACACATAGTTTATGTATATTCTACCTTTATTCCTCACGAGAAAAATCGATGGGATAATTATAATAAAAAGTGACATGAAGTTAAATTCAGATAGTTGCGTGTTTATATAATGAATACGGATATAGAGATTTATAAGAAATGAGTTGAAATCCATTAAAGTTAGCAAATATTGAAATTATAGTATAATTACCATACCCATATTTCTACGGCTCTCACTTATTCTACTACATTTTCTATCTATTATAACCTCAAAAGAGTAAAATTAGTCAACACATGTTTCTCCTTAGGGAATAATAAAATAATACATCTCGAAAACTGTCGTGCCTTTATTTTTGCCAGTTTGTTACTCTGCTTTTCAACATTTCAAAAACCAGTTTCACATTCTATCTGAAACTATCATTTCACATTACTCCTGCATATATATATATATATATATATATATATATATATATATATATATATATATATATATATATATATATATTCTAGCAGGGCAACCCGGCGTTGCTTGGAGTCATGCACACACAAAATAGAAGACAAATTAAAATTTCTATTTCACTTTTTCTTTCTATATAACAGTCTCTTTATCTTTCTTCTTTTTCTTTTCCCTGGCACTCTATTACACCGCCCCTTTTTCTTGTTGCAACCTTCCCCTGTTGCCTTATGCAAACGCTGTCTATTCTCGAAACTCCTCTTCACTTTCCCAGGGCAAAATTAGGGCATATGTCTATTAACAGCACAACCTCCGTCTGCGCTTTCTCTATACGTACTTATCCCCGCTCCGTTGCGCATGTATATATATATATATATATATATATATATGTGTCTATCTCCGCCCCGGTGTGCATACGATGTACGTAGCTATATTCGCCGCGGTGTGCATACGATGTACTTACTTATATTCGCGCGGTGCGCATACTATATAAGTACCTATCTCCGCCCCGGTGCGCATACTATATAAGTACCTATCACCGCCCCGGTGTGCATACTATATATGTACCTATCTCCGCCCCGGTGTGCATACGATGTACGTACCTATATTCGCCGCGGTGCGCATACTATATAAGTACGTATCTCCGCCCTTGTGTGCATACTATATATGTACCTATCTCCGCCCCGGTTTGCATACGATGTATGTACCTATCTTCGTCCTGGTGCGCATATTATATAAATACCTATCTCCGCCTTGGTGCGCAAACTATATAAGTACCTATGTCCGCACCGGTGTGCATACTACATATGTATCTATCTCCGCCTCGGTGGGCAGACGGTGTACGTACCTTTCATTGCCCCGGTGAGCATACTATATACGCACCTATATCAGCCCCAGTTCGCATACTATATACGTAATTATCTCTATCCCTGTGCACATACATAAGAACTAATATCAATGCGCCCCTGTCATATCAAAGAACAAAAATAAAGTTCATTCAGGTAGCGTCACTATCATAACAAATTAATTTTAATGCGCCCCCGATGAACATAAGGAACATAAAGAAAATGAAGTAGAAGATCAAGAAGTAACCTTATTCGATAGGGCGCAATACTACACACGCCCCCTAAAAACGTATTCCATAGGGGTGGTATACTGCACAAGTTTCCGTTCGCGTATTTTTGCTAGCTGGAAACAGAACATATATGGATTGCCTGGGAGGATGGTATCATGACAACAGTAACTAAATCAACACCTCTCAAAAGAAGCGGGCCTTTTCTGGGAAGATTGAATAATGACAATAGAACAGATACTACACTACCTCTACACTTCCACGTATAATCGTCTAACGCGTCAAGACCCGGCTGTATCTCGATCCAGTGTCCTGTTTAAAATGACTAGAAAAATACAAAAAAATGAGCAAAACACGAAAAAACAAAAAAAAAACATTTTAAAAAATGAAAAACACAAAACTTGGCGCCACAGAACCATAAAAGTAAGAAATACGTACTAAAAACCGAATAAGGTAAAAAAAAACATAAAAAATAGCGCAAAAACAAATACATCAAATTTACAAAAACATAAAAATACAGATTAAAACAAACACAAAAAAAAAACATTCGAATTGGCGCAAAAACTAAATATTGACAAGACACATTTAAAAAATGAAAAAGAAACAAAAAAGAACAAAAAAAATGTAAAAAACATAAACAGTGGCGACAAGGAGAGCAAAAATAATATTTAAAAAAACATGAAAAAAATTCAGAAAAACAAAAAAAAACATAAAAACAAGAAAAGCCATCACAAAAAAAATAACTAAATAAAGAAAACATGAATAAATAAATAAATAAAATGTGCGTTCCTTGAAATGTGTGCAGTTAAAATACATTCAGCAGATTTTAGATTACGAATAACTACTATTGCGTCACATTATAATCTAATTATTACTTTGACTTGATTGACTTTTACTTCATTGTTTGTATGAGATTTACTCAATATGTATTCTTCTTTATTTTATTGTTATTTGTTATTCTTTATTATTATTTTTTCATTTTTTTTGTTTCATTTTATTTTTTATATTTGCATTCATTTATTGTTTTTTTTTTTGAATTCATTCATTTATTTATTGATTTATTTTTGTTTAAAATTCTTATATCTTTATATTTGTGAACTTAAGTAAACTATATTAACCAAACCACTACACCTCACCCGATAATGATATGATTTTGGTACTTCTTCATAGTTATCACTTGTTTCTATACAGAATTAACTATTGTAATTACACACGTTGTATGTAATTAGTTTGCATGCCATTATTGCACTTATCTTGTAGGTTTCTTGTATTAATACTATAGCAGGTATGATTGTAAGCAAATTGAACAGAGAAAGACAAGAAACATAATGAATTATATAATAACTTTAGTTTTAATTATTAAAATATCGATGTTTATGTACATATGTAGATGGTGTCATGCATACAATTGTCCGTATGCACATGTGTATATGTGTATGTTTCTGCGTGCATACATGATGGTGTTATGCATATTCATGTGTTTATGTATATGGGGATGTAGCTGTAATATTGTATACGTATATACATGTAGGTATGGGATATTTATATGTTATATGTATATATAACGGTATCTATATACATATATAGGGGTGTATGTGTATGTATATATGTATAGGTGTGTGTATGTTTGTGTGTGTTCTCTCGGTATATGTGGTCCTCATATATATATGTATATATATACATGTATATATACATACATATGTGTGTTTAGCTGTGCACCTGTGTATCTATTAAGTTGTACACACGTGTGTGTTTTATATGAAGATAAGAGAATTATGCTTGAAAATGTATATATGTGTATATTCATGTATTGCTATGGACGTATATATATATATGTGTGTCATTTATATATATATATATATTCATATATATATATATATATATATATATATATATATATATATATATATATATATATATGTAAACATAAAAATGGAATAGAAATAAGCAATTCAACAACTAACAAACATAAACTCAAACACTCATTTTGTAAAGTTCCACCGAGATATTTCGGCCGTAGATACGGCCATTTTCGATCGGTTAATAAACTTTACTTCAAAACGGAAAAGTTTTCAAATTCATACAGAGAATGCGATTGGAAGCAAATGTCACGGGCAGAGCACAACGACGCGAGAAATGTTATGAAAAAGGAAAGAAAAAGAAGATGAAGAAGTGGAAGAAGAAGAAAGAGAGACCAATCAACCAGTGTCTTTTACTTCATTGTTAGTATGAGATTTACTCAATGTTTATTCTTCTTTATTTTATTTTTTATTTGTTATTCTTTATTATTATTTTTTAATAATATATATATATATATATATATATATGTTTATGTATGTACTTGTTAATCTAATGAATTGTGCGCACGTGTGTATTTTATATATAGAGCTGATATTTGTCATTTAGAGTGTATACATGTGTGTATATGTGTATATCTATGTATGGATATTTACGTATATATTTGTATAAATTTGAAGTGGCAGATGAACAAGAAAAGAACACAAGCTAAGTGGGTAATAAAATGAGAAAACAGGAAATAAATAGAATGCAGACAACAAAATTTTAAAAAAGTGCAACTAATTTAAAGAGTTAACAAGTAAATAATGTAAATCGATACTAAATTATTTACATATCTCATCTCCTAAACAATATTTACTTAAAGGGAAAGTTTTCAAATTAATGTTATTTCTCTATATTCTTTGGTCTGAGACGCTGACTTTCTATGAAATGTACAACCGTAACATTTGTGCCAATATGTAACCAATAATCGTTGTATTAATAATAATGTATACTAAAGAACAGCTCCACTGGTTATTGATCACTTTTTATAAACACTGTAGCTTCAACGTATTTACACGTACAGACACTAATACAATACGTGTAATGTATATATATATATATATATATATATATATATATATATATATATATATATATATATATATACATATATATTAAGTAGTTTAAAAACGGTGGTATTATAATTGTGGTATAATAGCGCTCGCCAAAGAAGCTTGTTTAACACATGTGTTTACCATTTTGAAACAAGGTTACTTTAGGTTTCCATCTGTCAGTTGATTTATTGCCGTGAACAGTCTGGTTTGTTACATTTACACATATAAACCTACAGATAGACATACTTATGTGATATCATATAATGTGTAATGTTTTTCAGTGTTTACTCTGATAGTGCTTAATATGTGAGCTTAGTAGTAGCATTCTGTAAATATATCTATATCAATTGATCAACACTAAAGCAGCTATGTACATGCCCGCAGAGAATCACCAAACACTAAGCCTGATGATTTAATTTTAGGATGAAATATGGACGCATTTGTGCAGCTTAATTGTTATATATATAATGTTATATTATATATATATGTATATATATGAATATATGTACATATATATATATATGTGTATATATATACGTATATATGTACATATATATGCATATATACATGCATACACATATATATATGTATATATATATACATATATATATATATATACATATATGTATACACATATATATGTATATATATGAATGAATATATGAAGTAGTATAAAATTATATATTTATCATATCACCTATATGTTGAGCACTGTGTAAATGTAAATTACCAATCTGCTAAACTGTAAAATGTTAAGTTTAAGAAAATGTGATCCAATTCAGGAATTGACATATCTTTATTTATTTTTGTCCAAATTCATGCATTTTCTTAAACAAATGTGTAAAATATTTACCAACTCAATGTTTTTATAGTTCAACATACACATGTGAATACCTATAGTCAGTATACATTTTAGTGTAGTTGCACAAAGTAAATTTATCTGATTCTACTAGAAGTAACCGTGAAAAGAGGACATTCGACATAAGACGTTTTCATATCTATAGATCTTACCAAAACGTGTTGGCAAATGTGTGTAAGAATAAATATATTTGTATACTATACATATGTTCGTAGACGAATAAATACACACATTTAAAGGTGTATTTATGTATGGGCATGTATGTATATATATATATATATTCATATATATATATATATATATATATATATATATATATGTATGTATGCAAACTTATATATATATATGCATATATTTATTTTAGAGTATATCATTTATATATATATATATATATATATATGTGTGTTTGTGTATATACATATAGCTATTCACATGTAGATGAAACAAAACTTTTTTTAGTTAACAAAGAAAGATAACTTTCCAATTATCTCTATATATAAAGATACAGTCTCTCTGCCTCTCTATCTCTCTCATATATATATATATATATATATATATATATATATATATATATATATATATATACAGTTGTTACGAAACATTATGTTCAGTAGTATGTTAGAAAACAAGGAGGTAAGAGTAATATTTGTTTAATTTAAATTTCTGAATTATCATTTTCAAAATATATTGAGTTAATTATCAAGGAAATATATGTTTTGAAATTGACAGAAACAATGCTATTGATTAAAATGTGTTTTGAAACTAATTCGATACATGTGTGTTATTGTTGTATTATAATTTGAACGCTACTAATGTGTTAACTAAGGGACTACTTTCCGTTGCTTAAGCTTGATCACAAATCATGAACCCTCAAATAGCATCCAGTCTAACCAAGTACCAGTTGCACAGCTTGGCCACTACGCTTTTGTATTATAATTACTCCATAATATATTGTTGAACTGAGGAAATCAGGCATGGATATGATTTATGATTTTGCGATGAAAAAAATTAATTAGAAAGAGTCCTCAGATGTACAATCAGATAATTGGCATTGTTTCACTGAATATCCGCGACGTTACAGTTTCAGACACCGTATTAGTAAAGAATGTGTTGAACTTCTACCTAATAATAGATGAGGTTATGTAAAGACAAAATATGTTACTATTTTATAAAGGTAAATCATTATTGTTAGAGATTGATAACTGCATTATTTTTTCTAAACGTGTTATTGTCCGATAAACATTGCCTAATCGTGTATGAATTATGTATGAAAACAATTTAATTTTGGATTTGAAATCGTGTCCAATCAAATAGAAGATCTAAGCCATAAATGTACAAACTGTCAGTTAGCAGCTAATACTCAAAAATAGTAACACTTTGATATTTGCCTATTCATATTTTCCCCTGGTCACGTCTTTACATTAACTTTGCAAAACCAATTGATGGAAAATTTGTTTTACTACTACTCGATGCTTAGAGACCTAAGAATGTTGTGATGAGCTACTTTACTTGATGATAAAAATTAAAATTGCAGCACATTTTCAACCAATAAAGAGTGGCATAGTTGCTCACAACGGCAATGCTCCTCACTTCGGTGTATCCTTTTAATTTGTGCCAGCAAAAATAACATCAAATAAATATGCACGCCATAATACCATCATCTACCAAACACCAACTGTAAACATTTCCTGGATACATTGTCGTGACCATTGTAAAACCTAAAAAAAGAGGAAACAACCTGTAAAATCATAGAACTCTTCCTTGGATTTTATAGAGCTACAGGAACTCCCGATTCTCCTACATGTAGTTCACCGATTAAAGCGGAAAGTCCCATTTCCAGTAGATGTCATTCATCTTTGTGCACAAACTTCTTACAATAGAAACACACACATAGAACAGAAAATAACAGTCGTTATGATGCAGTGAGTCGCACATTCTGACCCAGGGAAAAATGTCCTAGCAAAACTCTATCGAAATAGCAAATGAAAGTGGATACAATATTACATCTTGCGTCAAACCGGACTACTATTTATGACATCAGTGTTTCGTCATTTGTTTTGGGTTCGACATACAAATCAGTAACGGCCCTTTTTACTCAGATAACCAAAACGCTAAACGATGTTGCCATACGGGAAATACTTATAGACATATTTGTGTAACCTCCCCAAATCCCTCTAGTTATGGAGAAGAGGGAGCCCGGAGTGTAACTGAAAATGTTAACTGCCCTAAATGAAGGAATTTACAGACTACGTACAACTTAATAATAATAATGATAATAATAATAATAATAATAATAATAAAAAAAACTACAACAAAAACAACCACAACGACAACAACAACACCAACAACAACAACAACAACACCAACAACAACAACAACAACAAAAACAACAACAACAACACCACCACCAACAACAACAACAAAAACAACAGCAACACCACTAACAACAACAACCACAACACCACCAACACCAATAATAATAATAATAATAATAATAATAATAATAATACTGCCACTACTACTACTACTACTACTACTACTACTACTATATTTGAATATATTTATGTAAATTTAATTAAATATTACTTACTTTGTACTCAGGAATAAAAAGGTGTTCCCTTTTCTACCCGATATCTTTGAAGCATACGTTATCTACCCTTGTACTTAGGTAAGACGATAATGAGACTACACATTGGAATACATTACATGGACGTTGGCTAAGCAACAAGTAATGACACATCTGCCTCATTTAAACCAAATTTGTGTTTAGTTATTATTGATGAAAGTTTGTCGAAAATGTAAACTTAGTGATAATTAAATCCAACATGTTTTACAATTAACTATCAATAGCCTCATGTTACATGGGTTTGTTAACGCATGCTCTATTAATAACTTGTAACATAGTCGGACGGTGACAAATAAATATAAAGTGAATGTTTTATATGATTCTAATGCATGTAGAACTTTTTTTGAATTTTTTGATGGTGCACATGACAGACTTTGCCATTTCAAGCTGCTCCACTGAATAAGAATAACGTATAGTCATTATCAAAAAGTGGATATGTACTTATCCATCGTGTATTATTATTATATATTAAAGAGTCACATGATTAACACTAAACTTAAAGTGTTCATGTACATTTAAGAGATTCTCTATGGGATATTGCGAATAATTATTTTTGAAATATTCTTGATCTTGAATTCAGATAGTACAACACTTTACATGTAAGCAAGCATATCTTAACATACCACAAAACAGTCTTAAACTATAATAATACTAGTGATAATAATACTAGTGATACAATAATAATAATAATAATAATAATAATAATAATAATAATAATAATAATAATAATAATAATAATAATAATAATAATAGCGGCCGCCTCAATAAACCGCACCTACACGAAAGATGTTACAGCCTCCCCTTCAAAGCTAAGTCTTTTTCATTTTTCGCCATTTTAAATGTATTTAGCATTTTACTAATCTCAAACAATGCTAGTATTTTTCACCCTGTAATCCAAGGCTTTTTCTTCTTTTTTGGTTTGTTTTAATTTTTTTCTTTTAAGTGTTATTTCTATTCTTTTTTAATATTTATTTTTATTCAATTTTATCATAGTCCCTTTTATCCCTCACTCAGGTTTCCAACTATCTCTTAGCGATTAATCTATAAATATCTCGTGGCTCTTAATAGGCTGCAAATCTTCGATGCCCCCCCCCCCCGGTGGTGTTAAAAGCTTTCCTCGACAGCTCCTTAGTACCCGATGATAATAATAAAGAGGTGTGTTGCTCAAACTTCTCGATAAAAACCGGCCCCTAATAAACATAATTAAGTCTTAATTAACGAAAAATCCGTAGAATCGGAAATCGACCCCCCCCCATCTCCTAGCACTACAATCAAGAATACATCGGTAATACACAAGCAGAAAAGTGGAGGGGAACCTATCGTCTCACTGCATCTGCTACCATGGAGTAGCCAAGAAAACTTTACTATGTCCTTATATAACATATATATATATATACATTTTTTTTTTGTGTGGTAGTGCACAATATCACTCATTAAAAGGAATGTGACAATCACTATCCCTGTGACAGGACCACAGGCAAAATAAGCCTGGGCCTGGTGTGGCCACACACACCAAAAATATGAATAATGCACAATAATATAAATACAAGTCGTGGGACTCAGGAGAAAGACCTGAGTGTCATGATGGGCAGGTGCCCCCTCGTTAGCCAACATGAGGGACCCGGTCCGCATCCTGCGAATGTTGGTCCTTCTCATTTCAGAAACCAGACAACGGACACGAACCAGGTAAGTAACCTCTCTGATTCCAGGTGCGACAAGGACACAGACCAAAGACAGGAACACCAGAGCGAAAACAGCAAACTGAAAGGATATAGAAAGAAATGGACTACGAAAGAGAACAGACTGGTGATGGAGTTCTATTATAAAAGCCGCTACCCTACAGAAAGAGGCTACCGAAAACGAATGAAACATCTCTGGGACATTGCTAGTGACTACCATACAACGGAACAAAGGATAGCAGATCAAGCAAGACAGATCCTCAAGCGAGGATGGTTCTCGGAGATTGAACTGACGGAAATCAGACAGAAGGCTAATGGCGAAACGGAGCAAGAAACTCCACCAAAGGAGAGACCACAGAAAGAGGACGGGCAAAACATACACACTGAAACTGAAGAGATTGAAGACTACGGAATCACAGAACCAGGGGAGATAGAAGACTGCGGAACCACAGAACCTGCTGAGATAGAACTCAACGAAAAAGAAACAAGTAAAGTGGAGAATATTAGACGATACATGTTAGAAAACAAAACAAAACTCCCATCTCTCAGGAATTAAGTAGCGAAGAAGTTACAAGAAGAAACAGAAAGAGAAAACAAACTCCTCACACACATCCCAACAGAAACTATTTAAGACCTAAACAACCTCATATATGCAGGGGACCAATCGGTAAGTATGAAACTAAGAAACGAAGACAATGGACAAAAGAGAGGACCGACAAAACTTGGATGGGAAATCAGACTGGAAACCCAGATCACCAAACTTCGCAAAGAAGCTAAAACCGTGAACAGAAGGAAGGAGGATATGAAACGATTAAGAAGCAAAAATCAGAAACGCAAGGAAAAACTAAATGAGAAACATGAAGAAATAAAACAAAGGATAGCAGCAATAGAAGGAAGACTGAGACGATACAGGTACAAATCAGAACAGAGCAAACAGAACAGGCCCTTTGAAAACTATGAAAGCCAGTTCTACAAAAACGTAAATGGAGAAAAAACAACAACAGAGCAACCGAACCCAACAGAAACAAAACAATTCTGGAGCAAGATATGGGAAGAACCAAAAAAGCACAAGAAGACCCAATGGTTGAAAAACATGAAAGATGAACTGCAGGAAATCGAAGAAGGAACCGAAACAGAAATCAACAAAGAAACGATCAAGAAAACCCTAAAAAAAAGGGCAAACTGGAGAGCGCCAGGCCACGATGGAATACATGCCTACTGGTTTAAAAAATTCACGACCCTGCATGAAAGAATAGCGCAGAAACTGAGCGGATGTATCCGCAAAACAGTCGTACCAGAATGGATGACGGAAGGAAGAACACCACTAATACAAAAAGACCCCAAAAAGGGAACGACCCCCAGCAACTACAGACCGATAACATGTCTACCAATAATGTGGAAAATTCTCACATCACAACTGAGAGAACACATCTACCAATCCCTGGACAAATGTGAACTGCCCCCCGAGGAACAAAAAGGATGCCGAAAAGGACAAAGAGGGGCACATGATCTACTATACATTGGTCAAAAGACCCTGAAGGAGGTGAAGAGCAGACAAAAGAACATAACCATGGCATAGATTGACTACAAGAAAGCCTACGACAGAATCCCCCAAACATGGATAATTGAATGCTTAAAAATATACAAGATACCAGACAGGATTATTAATCTCATCCAGAAAGCAATGGAAACATGGAGACTAAAACTGACAGCCGGAAGACAATACCTGTCTGAGATAAAAATACAGAGAGGCATTTTTCAAGGAGACTCTCTATCACCACTACTGTTTATAATAGCCATGATGCCACTCAACTACATACTCAGAAAGTGTGATGCCGGATACAGGTTTACGGATACAGAACAAAGAATAAACCACCTGATGTACATGGATGACCTTAAACTGTTTGCAAAAAACAAAAAAGAACTGGAAAAGCTGATAAACACAACTAGGATATTAAGCCAGGATATCCAAATGGAGTTTGGAATAGAAAAATGTGCACTGCTAGAGATCAAAAGAGGAAAACTGGAGACGACAGAACGTATAGAACTCCCCAACCAAGAGGAGATGAGGGCGCAAGGAGACAAGTAGTTACAAATACCTGGGAGTTCTGGAAGCAGACACAGTCAAATATACAGAAATGAAAGAGAAGATTGGAAAACTATATCTACGAAGAACAAGGAAACTCTTAGAAACTAAACTATACAGCAGAAACCTAGTAAAAGGGATAAACACATGGGCTGTATCACTAATAAGATACTCTGGACCATTCATAGGCTGGGCCAAAGAAGAACTCAGGCACCTTGACCAAAGAACTAGAAAACTAATGACTATGCACAATGCATTGCACCCAAAAGACAACACGGACAGACTCTACGTGAAAAGAAATGAAGGAGGTAGAGGACTGGTAAGTATAGAAGACTGTGTGGAAGACACCAAAAAAGAGCTGGAGAAATATGTAACCCAGAACACAGAAAGACTGATCACCACAGCAAGAGGCACCAGCCCAAGAAACAACCCCTGAAGCACTGAACCCAGAAACAAAAAGACAAGAAAGGAAAAGTGAGAAGAAAAACAACTACATGGACGCTTTATAAGACTCACAAGCGGTGAAGCCAATGAAAACAGCTGGGCATGGCTAAGAAAAGGACACCTGAACAGAGAAACGGAATCTCTGCTGACAGCCGCACAGAACAATGCGATTAGGAGAAACTTTATTAAAGCAAAGATAGAAAAAACCCAGGAAAACAGCAAATGCTGATTGTGTGGACAAAGAGACGACACGATAAATCATATAATAAGTGAATGCAGCAAGCTAGCACAAAGGGAATACAAGAACAGACATGACGGCATGGGGAAAGAAGTACACCGGGGAATGTGCAAACAACTGAATTCCGAATATGCAAAAAAACGGTACAAACACAAACCAGAAACTGTACTAGAAAACGAAAAACACAAAATCATATGGGATATGAATGTACAAACAGACAAACCCATAACAGCAAGGAGACCGGATATGATAATAATCAACAAGAAAGAAAAATCCTGCAAAATCGTACACTTTGCCGTTCCAGCAGACCACAGAGTGAAGATCAAAGAGACGGAAAAAAGAAGCAAATCTACTAAATATGCCAGATAATTTAAAGGAATATGGAACATGAAGAAAGTCAGTATAACACCAATAATCATAGGAGCACTAGGAACAGTCCCCCAAAACACGGAGAAAAGACTAGGAGATATAGGAATCAAAGGGATAACTGAGACCATACAAAGGACAGTAATGATCAAAACAGCTACAATCTTGAGAAATGTCTTCGAATGCGGAAACCAACCCACATAAGCAACGAATGGAGAACAAACACATGGAAGCACAAAACAACAGAACCGGGGAAAATACAACCGCACAAGAGAGGCGCAAGCATAGGCTGACGCCACGAAAATTATGGACAGAGGGTCGAGGAGAGAAAAGCGCAAATCAGACCTCCACTGGAAGAGCGCGGACAGCTCTGGGTCCTTGGGAAGGCTTGTTTCCACTCGGGCCCCAGAGGGGACCAATGGCCCTTATCAGCGGGAAATCGTTGGTAGGTGGCTGTTGCGATTACCGCAAGGTCATCAGCTGTGATAAACAGAAAAGAGGTGGAGCATACTGGAGGCCTGAGGAGACTAGTTGTCACTCGGACTCCAGGGAATACCACAGGTTGTCGGCAGTGGGCGATCACTGACGATGACCAGTGTGATAACTCCTAGTGAGTAAATAATAATGATAACAATAATAGTTATTATTATTATTATTATTATTATTATTATTATTATCGCTTCGAAACTTGTGTCACTAGGATCAGTTTGTTCCAAGATAGTGCCAGTAAAGTGTTTAGATGGACAGAAATATCGAGGATAGAGAGCACCAACCATAACTCCAATGTAACTACAAAGAAGGTAATGCCATTCTGCCGAGACATATTGACACTCGAATCAAAGAAAACAATGGCGTCATCAAAGAGAAATCACAGATAAATTAATGTAACAAGATTTGCAACGCGTATCAAAAGTAGAAATCACTACTGGAAATACAGGAATACTTTTTTTACTCAGAGAATACAAACTGTATATTTAAATGAGGAGGCTCAGTTTCTGACTCATATGAGACTCCTAGTAAGTAAATAATAATAAAAATAAAATTATTAATAATAATAATAATAATAATAATAATAATAATAATAATAATAATAATAATAATATCATTGCTACCCAAATCCCAGAGAAGACAAATTGTCATAATCAGCGATAAATCAATGGTAAGAGGCTGTTGCGATACCGCATCGTTATTGAACAAAGGTGAAGAATACAGGAAATCTGGGGAAGATTGTTTTCACTCAGACTCCAGGAAATACTACTGGTTGTTGTCGGTGAGCAATCACTGACGATGATCTGTGTGAGAACTAGTGAGTACAAATAATAATAATTATAATAATACAAATAATAATAATAATAACAATAATAATAATGATTATTATAATGATAATAATGATAATAATAATGATAATAATAATTTGTATTATTATCATTACTATTATTATTATTATCATTATTATTATCATTATTAATATTATCATTATTATTTGTGTATTATATTGCTGTATTTGGATGCTCGCTATATTAGTCACTATCTTGAAAATGCTACTTACCCCAAAGTCTTATTTTACTTATTTTACTTTTTACTTATTTTACGTTTAATATGTAATGAATAGCATCAAATAGCATGTTCAGGAACTTTGAAGACATATTCGACAAGCATAGTATTGATACTTGATGACTTTTTTCATGTTAGTTCTCACACTATAAAATATTCCTCAAAGTGATCCGAACTTGCTTATAAAATGTTGATGAAATGTACTGGACGAAATATTGAAATAATTCACTTTTTCTAAGTAGACTGCGGTGTACCATATGTTACTAATTTAACATTATATTTGTTAGTATTGTTTTTGAAAAAAAGTTATAAATGTTATTAAAAAATTATACCATATCATAAAAATATATATTTCTTTTTGTCGGATTGTAGTAACCTTTATGTTAAACTAGCAGGGGTACCGGCGTTGCCCGGGGTTCTACCTCCTCCTCTCCGCAAGCAAAATAGGATATTGAGCACTCTTCTCCCGGACAACGCCGAGTATTTAGAAAATCAAGATGGCCCCCAGAGCACTACTAAAATCACTCTTACTGATCCCCCCTCCTTTAAATCTGCACAATAGTCCGAAGAGAAACACAACAGTAGCACTTTTCTCCCGAACAACGCCGAAGCCTCTGGGTCCTAAATTGACGACCCCCCCCGGCGCTGGGTCCTATACTGTAGATGCACCCCCGATTCTGGGTCCTATACTGTAGAAGCGCCCCGGTGGCTATACTACAGAAGCACCTCCGTCCCTGTACTGCAGAAGCCTCTAGATCCTATACTGTAGAAGCACCCCCGGTGCCTATACTGCATAAGCACCCATGGTCCCTATTCTGTAGAAGCATTCGGGTCCTATATTGTAGAAGCACCCCCCGGTGATGAGTCCTATACTTTAGACGCACCCCTTGTCCCTATACTGTAGAAGCAGCCCTGGTCCCTATACTGAATAAGCACCCATGGTCCCTATTCTGCAGAAGCATCCGGGTCTTATATTGTAGAAGCACCCCTGGTTCCTATACTGCAGAAGCCCTTGGGTCCTATACTGTAGAAGCGCCTCCCTCCCCTGGTGCTTATACTGCAGAAGAAGCCCCCGCCCAGGTCCATATACTTCAGAAGCCTCCGGGTTTTATATTGTATAAGCACCCCCGCAGGATGAATATTTTGATAATCCCCCCCCCTCAAAAAAAAAATTATCTCCCCCCCAACCCGCATCTCAAACATTCTCCCCCCCTTCCCCGCAAAGAACTATTTTTATTTTAAAAGATATAAGTTTAGGTTGCTAGGTGCGGATATAATTGAGCAACCCTTGTTTCACTGTTAGTGATACATCCGGACAGAAGTTATGGGATTACTTGATACAACCGGACAGTGCCTTGTTATCAAGTTGTTACATGAATACATTGGCTGATTTCAAAATCACCAGTAAATAACATTGAAAAAGTTTCAAAAAACCAGACCCGCCCCCGAAAACTGGCCCCGTTGACCCCCGGGGACATTTTTTTTTTTTGTAATTTTGAGATATTATGCTCCCAGGTGTTGTCCGGTCGTAAAGATGTCAACTTGTTGACAGTTTGCCGAGTAGTTTTTGAGGAGTAGCTGGCCATACAAACACACAGACAAACAGATTATTGGCATTTGAATATATTAGCCCGAAATATTGGGCGGCCTGTTCAACACGTGTTATAGGTTATTTGTTACAATATAAGATGCATGATCCGAAGCAAATAAGCCTGTTATCGTTTAGAACGTAATAAGAGTGGCTCATTAACAAAGTTTAAAAACATATAGTGGTCGACATCTAAAGTAAAATACGTGTTGAGGGTCAGACTAGAGGATAGCTTGAGTGTGTTATTAGAAAGTGGGGATTGAGTTTACATTCGGCAGCTTCGAAACTTTCGCTTCTTTCATTTTGTCTTTTAGTGCTCACATTCTAGAGGCGGTGTTTCTGAGAAAAGAGGAATAATTGCTGTTTTCTGGCCACCTATAACACTTATCGTATGCTAGTTTTTGACCTTCAAGTACTAATTTTATTTTAGGTACTAGCATCAAGGGCTTAATGCCTTGTCTGGAGCGATTTCTATCACAATTTACTGCTAATTTATTTTTTAAAAAGTTTTGTGTAGAGTGGATTATAAACAGGTTATGAGTAGATTAAATAAATCGGTCACTCTGGACGCCATCTTAGAAAAAACTGTATTTCAATTTTCAGTGTGTGATCAGCAATTGATACGTAATACCTCATATTAATTATAAGGTCTACACGTTTGTGATATCTGATCTATAATGATAAGTTATGGGGTAATACGCATGTTTAAGACGCGTCAGCTATCTGTGGCGTGATATTACGTAAACTTCCTGATTTTAAGATGAAAAGAAAGTACTTTTATATGTTATTACACATTACTAAAGAGAGCTATTTTCATTAACATCAACTATTAGAATCTAACTCCAGTTTGAAGATTTCAGATGTTGTACTCATGTTCTATTAGACAAGCGTCTTGGTGAGATGCGCATATCGTTCATGCGTTTACTATTGTGGGTTGAGAAAATGGGCGTTTCTCGTTCCAGTTAATTGTTTTTAAAAAATTAATATTTTGAAAAAATATATAAGCGATGCGTTTATTTTCTTATTGCATCTAGGTTACGGTAAAGGAGGCTGTTGGGAAACGCCTGGGTGTCTCTCTAGATGAGTGTATCTTCCTACTAGGCCTCAAATAAATAAACGTAGACTTTAAGAAAAAGTAGTGTTGCAAATATTAGCCACCTCGTTTTAAAGTCGTGAAGTACTGAGTGAATTCATTTACGTTAAGTCGAATGATTAACTTAGTGACCGTTATTTTCTCTCTGGGAATCTGTAGATAGAATACAAGCCAACAATCCAAGCAACTCGACCGGAGTTATCAAAGTGAAATTAAAATATAGAGTGGCAAACTTTATTGTTGTAATACAGAGACCATAATGGAATTCGGCCAAAATTATTAGTAGAATAAGAACATTGATCTGACTATATATAATATCAGTAACTATCTAATGTATTAGAACGTTAACCAACAAATAGGTTAATACCCTCTTCAGGCTATCAGAACTGTTGTATCTTATTAAATCAGCAAGAATTCGTAAGGAATGAGATAACATACTTGTTTTGAATGTATGTCCATTACAAGCTGTGTTAACATATCAACACAATAAACCACTTAAAATTGATATTTTCTCGATGAGACGTAGTTCTTAATTGTGATAATGAATAAGTAAAAATTGAACAGTAAATATTCCATGCTATTTTATTTTGTGTGCGCGTTTTTAAGCGGTGTATCCTTCAGTGAAAACTATTTTTATTTCCATGAAAAATGGCGTCAGTTTTCGATTGTTTTGTTTGCATCTACGTTATCTTCATATACATTTTTCTTTTGTTGTCATTTCGCATCATAGTATATACTAAAATATATGATATCGATTAAAAGATGGTTACTTTGAACTTTTGTAACTTTTAATATCATAGCGACCCGCTTTCAACGGTTGATAAGTTTATCTTAAAGTCATCAATCCGCTGGACTTACAGTCTCTATTGAAACTGCCTTAATATCTCTATGTTTGTCTCACTCTCTTGTTGTATGGACGCCGGTAAGTGTGTGCCTATTTTCATGTGTGTGTGTTTATGTTGATTAGACTCTAAAATATGTACATGATAACCTTTTTAGACTACCTGTGTTTCTCTGTATGTCTATCTGTGTGTGTATCAAACACACTTAGTTTCTTTTTCTCTATATAAATATATGCGTAACTAGAGTGACCATATAATGCTTCTGTATTTCTTCCGTTTTCAGACATGCAAATAATGTAATTCGTTCTCTGATGTAAAAACGCTCTTCTCCAAGATGTTACATATCTAAAGATGGTCTACATTCTACGCAAATATCATACAGGCTAAATAAAGGCAATTGAATCATAAATTGCATATGGGAGTATGTGTTATTGAATGTGTTTTATATGTTAATGCCTTCTTCAGGTCATGACTTGTGGAAAAGCATATCGTTTATAAACCTCGTTAAAATTTGCTGGAATGGCTGGAAGTTAGTGTACGTCGCTCAGGACTATCCATGTATTAAAAAGCTAGACGACCAGAAAAACTAGAGTTCAAGGGTAGACATGTGATTCGTTTGTAAGTGTGTTGTTTGAATTTAAAGTACGTATTGTCTACGATGTACTACTCTAGATGAAGCGCCTAATTTCCGTTACTGCTCGGCGGCAACGATCGGGCAGGTCACGGAAGCGCCCGAGAGCTGCTGAGATGATGTAGAAAGGATAGTATATGTCAATAGATGTTATCTCAAAACAGGCGACGTTATTGTAAAATAGGTTGGCAGTTATGTTGATAACTGGGTGTAAGGGGGTTGATGTATCAAGAAAAATGGCGTCAAGGATCAACATATATTTATTGAGACGCACTAGTCGAATTTGTAAGACATTTTATCAGTGTATAACTTTATGAAAGCTTCATAAATGAGCGAGAAAAGTGAGAGTAGCGGTTTGTGTAAATATAAATAAATATATATATATATATATATATATATATATATCCGTATAATTTTTCTTGTGTCGTAGTTCTCAGGGATCAAGAAGTCTATTCGTGGGCCTAAAACTGTGTCACTATATGAGATATATAGACATTCAAAGATTCTTTAAAAAGTTATGCTTTATCTGACACACGTTGAGTTCGAAAAGAATTTAAGAACATCTATGTTTCTCTTCTCAACTGATGAGTTAATAGAGGTATAGTATGTATTTGTTGTGGGGTCTTGGTTTTACCCTATGTAAGGACAACGATTCATCTAGTCTGGTTGTTTATTTTGCAAAAAATGTTTTTACTTGAGGTGAAATTAGTTGGGAAAAGAGCACAAATTCTTCATATGACCCAGTGTATAGACGTGTCGAGAGGGTCTAATGTCTAGTAGGCATTCAAGCCTATATATATGCGTGTATTTTAACGACGCTTTTAAACATTTATAAACGCAGTAAAAATAAAATAGATACAAATAAATACAAGTTATATACTAAAGATACTAACTTTATCTACATGTTGCACACTGAAAACTTGTATAAACCGACTTACTGTCGAAAATGGCATCAATACTAGACAGTGCCAGTAGTTTAACATTTACAGGAGAAACTTACCATACATTTTGAAATACGAAAGGAGGATAATCAACGGCTTAATATTTGATTGTTTCGGACATTTTCAAACGGTAAATTTATAATAGTCAATGACTCGTTGGCAGTGTTAATCAAAATACCACCTATTTATGTAGTTGGCATATTAAAGTATATAAGACTGATGGTGCAAGAAAAACTTTAGTCACTTATGAACAAAAACAACAAAAATGTTCTTAATTAAGTTGTATTTCTAGTAATATATATATATATATATATATATATATATATAAATATATATATACATATATATATATATATATATATATATATTTATATATATATCTGTGTTATACATACAAACCACTCTTACATAATAATGGCGTTGTGTTAAAAATATACATGAATATATAAGTGTATACTTATTTTCTTCGAAATTAAGTTGGACGACTCATAGAAATATTGTTGGTTCAACAATCTCTATAATACATTATAGTCGAGTGTCCCTGTTGCTTCGGTTATTATCGATGTTGAACCAAAATATACTATACTAACCTATTGAAGTATTTAGTTCGACCATATCCTTACGTGAGTTTTCTAGTAATTATTTGTACAGTTTATCTTTAAATATGTCTTACATTTAGTTCGGAATAGCTGCTTCTCTCAAATGTAGATTCCACAAAGACGGTAGCCCAAATTGTAACACTCTTACAATTTTCTACTATCACGTTTCTCACATCCACTGTGTAGTTCCCTTAATATAGTTTATTATGTTTGAATCACCGTCATAATTTCATTCATTAACTCTTACTTCAGTAGAGTTTTAATATACATAACGAACACTCTTTTAATTACTGTATTCGTAGAAGAAAATAATATTGGGTTGAAGTTCACATACACGAACCGTCATTTGTAGTCAGCAGGATATTTCTGCAACTATTCATGTATTCTTATTTAATTTCCTTTATACTATTTGTTTTCATAGCCACTTTAAACACACAGAATTTACAATTCATTCGGATTTACACAATAAACTGTGTCCATAGTTTTGTCTGGTATTCAAAGAAGAAAGCTAGATATAGAAATTAGTGAATAGCTTTTCGACATGACAACTAGTGCTGGCGGCTTTTGCTTACGTAAATTATTAAAAAGTTATACATTTTCAAGACAACATACTACACTTTGCTGGGTTTTTATTTTCAACAATAAAAACATGCATTCCGTTTCCTTCGATTAATTAATTACATATTTTCTCATTTTCGTAAATAAATCCCACGTTACTACAATACGTGAAAAGATTCGGACACGGTTTTATTTTGACATTTTTCTTTTTCAACCAGCGCTGGTTAGAACACACATGCTTCTCTCTAAAAGATGTCCGTGTATTAATGTTTTTATTAACACACACACGTAGAAAGTTGTTTTGTTAACATTGTTGGTGGTAGTGTATTTAGTTAGTATCAAATACCGTCGCTGAAAAACATTAGACTATGCGATATTATTTTAGCCCAATGTAAGATAAAAATTACCCCCTCCGAAATTACCGTGCGCTTTTATCGAATAGTTGTTGTTGTTTCAACAGAGAGTTTTAAAAAGTTTGCAACTGTAAGTTCGAACGTAAAACAGAAAATATAATTAATCGCTAAAGAAAATGTAAATCATCTAAGAATTAAGTTTCATTAATAAAAAAATGAATCATTACGAAACAGATAACGCAAATTAATATTTTTTCCAGCGAACAACTGAAAGAATATCTACAGTTAAATATAACTTAATTCATTTTGTGGTAAATAATTAAACTACACATTTCATTACATATTATTTTACATTATTTATTCTGTGTTACCCTTTTAAAAACACTTTCCACTAGCCATATTTACTTCACAATACTAACAATGCTTAACCGACTTTTGCTGAAGTAAACTTAAAACGTAGTTCACGGTTAGTTAAAGGTCAGTGTTAGGTTAAGGTTAGATTTAAAAAAACAGTTTCGTTTGTATTGTGTAGAAGTATTCTATAAATTTACTAAATTTATTTTATGCAATTGTAAAATGTGTAATATTGTATTATACATTTATCGTCATTCGATCGTGCTGATATATTATTATTTTTATCAAATAGCAGACGGTCAATTTCACAAGGAAGGACGTATTTTCCGCTAGTACCTTGTGGATTACCTCGTCCTCGTGGCGTGGCAAGCAAATATGGACTACAACATCCGATTCGTCAAACACGTAAATTTCGATAATTTTCGGTGGGAGGCACATTTTTTACGTTCACCGTTGGAATCTTCTTGATTCAGAACTAACGAGTTTACAACGTTACTTGCTTGCTTGTGAAACCTCGAGTATTATTATTATCATTATCGTTATTATTATTTTTATCATAATTATTATTATTATTATCATTATTGTTGTTGTTATTGTTATTGTTATAAGTAGTAGTTATAGTATTATTATTATTATTAGTAGTAGTAGTAGTAGTAGTAGTAGTAGTAGTAGTGTTCAATACTCACAAAAGTACTCACATAGATAATCATCAATGATAGCTGACTGATACTAACTGGTGGTGTTCCTTGAATACTGAGTTACATTCTCCCACTATTTTACAATATTATCCACCTGTTTTGATAAGCATTGCAAATAGTTTAACGTTAGTGCAACAACCGCTCAGCATTACAAGTATTGGTCTTCTAAATGATCTAGGTTGCAATAAGCCTCCCTAAAGTTCCGGTACTCTCCGTAACCATTCCTGTTTAGGGTTCTTTCTCATCGGTCTTTCGATATTTTTGACCCTCCACAACTAAGTTGTGCTGTATCAGGAGACGCCCGTGCGATCACATTGTTGTTGTTATTGTTTACATTTGTTTTGTCTTTTTAAGAGAAGGAGACACTTTGTAAAATTTCTCGCAGTTGAAGTGACATTTGTTTCAATTTGGGTTGTGCTCTTTCTAGATTTTTATTTATTTTTTTTGCAATTTCTATGTTGCTGGTTAGCGTTTGCAGTTTATGGGAGTTGACTGCCTTATTCGAACATTTTCCTTACGATCTAAGTTGTTTTATTATCATTGTCGTTCGTAGTATAGTCTCAGTTTTACCTTTAATAACAATTGATCCGAGTATTTGACAGGTTTTATTGACTGTTCCCAGAACTGCTACGATTATGTGTATTATGTTGACTCTCTTCATGTGCCATAACCACTCTAGTTCTCATGCAAGTTTCGTGCATTTGTTTCGTTTTTTTGTGTGGGACAGAAAAATCTACGCATTTATCAAGTTTTTAATTTTTTATGTCTATTTTGTCATCCGGTATATTGGCTTGTGTTATTATATCTTTCTGTACCTCTATATCCCAGAAGCCTTTACATTTTCATTTTCCAGTAGTTTCTCCGTTTTGTGTCGGTGTGATTTATCTGAATTTTGAACCTGCAGAATCTTGCAGAGTTTTCATTTTTTAAGTTGTGTTTGTTCTTGTGTTCTTTTTTGAAATAATGTCGGAAAACGAATCACAATACCCTTTCGTTCACTGATTGTGTAATTGATCGTTTCGTCAATTTGTACACCTAGTCTGAATTTACTGTTTACCAACGTTTTGCCTATTTTAGTTTTTGATTGCATTGGTCTGTGCTACTGCCAGTACCAATGACCGTAAATATGTCCATGTGCTTTTAGGTAATTGTTCTCTTAACATCCTTGGGAAGTGTCCGTGTAGCAGTTTCTCTTAACACTTTTCTTTTCTCGTCTTTTGGTTTTTCGTTTCGCTGCCACGTGTCTTATTTTTGTTGATGGTGTCTCTTGCTGCAGTGATAAGCTATTCTCTGTTTTTATTTATGTATTTGTCTAATTTTATTTTTGTGTCACCCAAGCAGTATTCAATCCTCTCGACCGTTCCCTACTTTTCAATATAACTTTATTCGTGTATAGTGCATTACTCATGGTCCCTAGTCTTCTAATGTTCTGGTCAATATGTCTACGTTTTCTTGTAAGTCAAGTAATATATACGAACACATTTCTAGTATTGATGGTGAGCAATGCATTCCTTCCACCAGATTTGTCCTATATAATTAAGATACTAAGAGTTTTCTTGTTCGTCTCATGCACTTTTTAAAAATCCTACCTTTAATGTTTGTTAGTTCGAGAGGATATGCTTCCACAAGTTCAAGTATTCATTAGTATCATGTTCGCAAGATTGGCCTTAACTCATCTTTGTTTGGATCTCAGCTGTCTTGGTTTACTCCTGGTGATGTCTAGCAAAGCACTTTCATTATGAATTTCATTTGAATGTTCCGCCTTTATATTCTGATCTTTTTTTTCGGGTTTTTCGGTTCATTTTTGATTCTTGAAAATTGCTTCAGATCGTGCAAAAACATACTCAGGTAATGCGATACCGAATACAAGTTTACTAACACGGAAGAAGTAAGTGCAAGTAGAGTGACATCCAACTGTAATAAGCAGTAGTCGTGATAGTATGGCTGCTTAAAACATACGGTACGGTATTATTATATCAGCCATGTGTTGATTTAAAGCTGTAATTTAAGCCTCCATTTTCCCATTGCTTTATTAATAAGATTGATAACTTACCTAAATAATATGAACACCATTAAGCATTCAATTCTCCATGCTTGAGAGATAATACTGTAGGTGTTTTTGTTGTTCATATATGCTATGGAAATATCATGTGTCCCTTTTTCAGTATGTTTTTAACTTATGCATCCCAGCAAGTGCGTCCCTCTCTTCACTTTTGACATCCTTCCTGTTTCTCACAAACTAGTCCACGATGATTCAGGCAGTGGTTAATCTGTTCTCTCGGTTGTGACGTAAAGAGTTTCGACATCGTTCGTGAGCAGGTAACTGTCGGTAGTTTCTTAAAATGTTTCCATTTTTGGTGTCCATGTGTAATAATGTAGTGATTACTTTGGTCATCAAGTCTAGTATGTATGTTTTTAAATGCATCTTCTCATGTTCTGTGCTAATCTGTCATGTACTGTCTTAGGTGTATTATTATTCATATCATTATCATATATACGTTATTAAAAAGTAAACAATCACACTAATGGATATGTCTAAACACACACGTGTATATATATATATATATATATATATATATATATATATATATATATAAGAGGTTTATGTAGTTTGCTTTAAGCATTTTTTTATTGGTATATAGAAATGTGATATTTAGAAGGCAATACAATGCAGAGGTGTGACGGATAGACTCAAGTTGGAGTCAATAAGACATATAATGGTGGAACTAATTCATTTGTTCCACCATTATATGTCTTATTTGTTCTAACTTGTGTCTATCCGTCACACCTCTGCAATGTATTGCCTTCTAAATATCACATTTCTATATATATATATATAGAGAGAGAGAGATAGATAGATATTTAAACTCTATTAAAATGTTCTATTCCAAAATGCTCAAAATAGCGCTAACCATCATAACCTCTAATAACAAAAATTAAATAGTTTACGCCTACTAATGATTGTAACAGCCAGAAATCCAGAAAATGCTCGTTATATTACAATTGTATACAAAGTGACGTCATATAGGCTTGTACTGTAAAACAATTTCCCGGAAATTATACTATGCGAACTAACAACCACTCCTTCCCTCACCGTATAGTCCTCCACATCCCGAACTCCCTGTACTAAACGACACCCTAAATAACACCTCTTGCACTTACTAACAACTCCCGCTAACTAACCATAACCTTGATCTCACCGCTCAAATTCTCGTATCTTCTCCACCTAAAAATTCAAACTTTACCTTGGCACAGAGCTTGAGCAGGAACACCCAAATGAATCCTGATACAAAAATAAAACAAATACAATGTCTCAAACTAGATGTACTCTTTCAAACACAACAACAGCGATGCCACTGTCACCTCTCTATCCAATTTAATAAAACAATAATTAACCGTAAAAACACACCATACTCTTTACAGTTCTCAATATAAATAGGTATAAATCTTACACTCGAAGATCTGTTTTCTGCCAAGTATGTACATTAGAAACATTTATGATAGCTACAGCAACTAAAAGCAAAAATGTTATTAACTCTATGAACGATGTTATCTCAAATTGAAGGCACACACAATTATTTTAATACATCAATTGCATTACTCGCTATGAAAGTCATCCTCCCAGACAACAACACTCTCTAACATTAGACTAATTCTTGCCATTTATAATTTCTTAACTTTCAAACTCTTCACTTTACCAACCTTACATATAATAATTCCAATAACATAGCATACCCTGCCCTGTACACCTCATAACTTTATTAACCCAGAATAATTAATATGATTTGAGAACTAACATTATTCTTCCCCACTCAACAAATCCTTTATCACTTCTTCAGCAACACTTACATTCCCATACCATTTTTACAATTACTAGCTAACCCCACTTACATTCATATCCATTATATATCTCATACCCATTAAGCATACAATACATCGACTCTATGGACGCAGGGCTCCACCGACTATCCTTTCCTCTACTCCTATACTCGCCCATTTTCCTCTTTCTTGAATCTATCAGTAATTGCAATACTCTATATCATCACTTCGGTTTCATAATCAACCAAATCCCACTCCATGATCCTTATACTAGAACTCACTTGTAGCAAACATATTGACGCTGTTTCCAATACTAATTTCAGTAATATATTAACGTATATTATTTAGTCAGCATCTAATATTTAACTAACTGGAAAATCTATGAATTATGTAAACATTACACTCAAAAACACTATAAATGCCCGGATAATTAAATCTTAATCCCGTAAATTCTGGATTTTTAATCGTCTGAGCTCTAATTACTAATCTGAACCCTGGAAACTTTCTGAATTATTTTTTGTCAAAAAAAATCCGTTTTAATATGGCGATACCCCCCCCCCTGAACACGCAACTCTAATAGCTTATTGAAACCCCTCTCAGCTTCTAACTGAAGCCAGTCCAGTAAATAAGCTGGCAGTAATTACACAATATGTGTTGCTTACTAGCGATGAGCATCATCCATAGTTCTATCCTCTAAACCTTCTCCTCCCACTTCTATAATATAAACACACTTTCCCTACTTGTTATGGGTTTTGTTTTCGACAAGAAAATTCTCTCAAATTCCTTAGATTCAGTGGAAGTAAGTACTAACACTTACCATGGCCTGATTGAAATATATACATCATTTTAAACTACATTCCTTGAACTTTTTCTATGCTGCCTTCATGTAAACCTTTTTTTCCATCTGTAAATCTCCTTTCACTGGACACCTCATCAACGGGCATTTACCAATTGGACAGACGGCATATCTTTTTGCACACACTTTCTTACTCTCCATTACTTAATTTTTTTTTTAATTTTGAATTTTGGCTTTTCCACTGCCAACTTATCTATCTATGTAATTTCTCTGATGATCAGATGTTAATCTTTGAAACGCCTTGGCTTAAGGAAAGAATATAAAACGTATTTTAATTTTTACCGAGTACACCTTGCATTGAAGAATTGAAGTTGAAATAAATGTGTCATTCGTACATGTTTATCCCTCTTCTTTCATCTATCTTTATAATTGCATAATAATGAGTTTAAACTACTTCACTATAGGTTCTATCTACTAAAAGTATACTTTTATATTATATATATATACATATATATATATATATATATATATATATAATATATATTTATTTATTTATAGATAATATGTATATATGTATGTATATATATATATATATATATATATATATATATATATATATATAGAGAGAGAGAGAGAGAGAGAGAGAGAGAGAGAGAGAGAGAGAGAGAGAGAGATTATATATCATAAGGGTCTAAATAGTGTATCTTGCACACGATGTGTTACATTTAAAGTTTGATCTCGGAAAAAACTAATTTAGTCGAACTGTCATCTTTAAATATTTGTGTCTGTGTTCGGTCACAATAAGTTATTAACTTTAAATTAGCAATGACGGTTGTTTTATAATGTATCCTCCCACGTCTTGCCTCTCTAATATAATGTATGTGTACTTCGGTGGGTGATTTAAAAAAAAAATTATATTCAGAACTGGGCATATGTTTGTATTTTCTCTTGATATCTGCTTAATATTCTGTCGGAGATCTTACACTTCTAAGATAATTCTATACGTATGGTGTATAAGCGGTCTATGTAGGAGCTTTTTCAATGCCATGTTTGTTATAACAACTCTTTTTCGTGGGTGTTCCCTGGTAGCTTGCTTACTGAATAAAGTTTCTTTAATATTGTTATTTTTGCAGATTTTCTAATATTTCTATTTTATATCATTGATATTTTTGCAACTTTTCGGTTATTGTTCATATTTTCTGTATGCTAATGTTTCTATGCCTGATACGTGAATGAAGTGTGCATTTTCATAGGTTTCTGGTATATCCGGTCGGATATGGATTTTATTGGGTTTGTATTGTGGTTTTTTCTTGTATTTCTCCAATTTCCTAGCTCGATTCTCGATACCTATAACTTGTATTCCCTTTAATAGCCGTTATATTTATTATATGTATCTGATTCTAAGTCAATTGATATATTTTAGCATTAAAAAAGTAATATTTATTAGTCAACAAATATCATTGTGTTTGTGAGGCGTACACATCCTTGTATGTGTGTATTACCAGTGCATGGGAATTTTCGCATCTTTATAGTGCATATGTTTGGTGCGTGATTTCGTGTAATTTGTGATTTGTACTTTTTCCTCGGTATTTGCTTGTAAAGAATGGAGAAATAGAGTATTGCTTGAATCTGTTCTTGCTTTCTGGAATTTAGAAAGCATCTTGTTTTACGACCTAGTATTATTCGTAAACAGTTTCCTGTCTTAATCTGCAACAACTTCGCTTTCTCCTTTGTCTTTGATTCCGATTCCCATCTGTTCTCTACACATAAATGACAGCGTGTCACCCTTTAACCTCTTATTATTGCGTCATTTACAGCAACTCCTCTGGTAATATCTATCTATTTAAAAGGTAGCCGAACTTTCCAATTTCAGAAGTGCCATTCCGAAAGAGAACAAACTCCTCTGTCCCTCACCATCACCGTCGTCTACACATAAGTAAACGTCGTTTCCACTGACGTCGACTCCGCACCGTTTAATATAGAGAGGTAAAACGATATCCTAACTTGTCATTAATGTAATTCATCGATAAAATCGTGGTCCTACTCATGATGTTTGAGTACTTTGTGAGACGATTTATATATGAATAATTCAAGATATGAATTGTTTCTTACCTATATGTATGTGTAAAAGGGTGTTTACTTCTAACATACACTTGTATTAGGTTTTAAGTTTAAAACTTGTGGTCTACATGTTTTCTTTAAATAATTCAGTACTTTCATCGCTGCCGCTTATACAAACTATAAAGCTTTGATGATGTAATATCATTAAACACAAAATCTCTCACCCCGCTGAATTTCTTTTATGGATATCGCTTCAGACAATACATGAATTATTACGAAATATACGTCTCGTAAAGAACATGTCAATTAGTTTTAGTCATTAAAAAAAACAGGTATATTGTTTAGAACTAAACAGTCAACAGGAAAAGAGTTCCACAAGCCTGTAGTTCTTGAAAAGAAGCTACTGGAATAAGAAGCTGTATTACAATCAGGTATCTAACAGGGAATTGATAGAGACAACTAGGCTCACGAGTTTAAAGAGCTGGAACAAAAACAGAAGCGATTAGATCAGACATCTGAAGAACACATGCTATAATAGTATGTATAGAAATGAGTCAGACTTACAGCATCACGTCTGTCAGAAGCCAGGATGCAGATGAAGATTAAATGGTGGGGCATTTAAATTCCAGATACGTGTCTGTACTTTATTCAACAACCATACAATAGAGCAGATATTCTTGCGTTGTTTATATTGTACTTTTGATATTGATTGCCAATCTGAAATAAAACTACGAAGATGGACGAGATTAGGGCTCACAAACGAGCAAGCAAGTAAGCACGCCAGTAAGCAAAGTTGCACACAGTTTTACTTGTATACTACAGCACCAGGTGTATAGAAAGGTTGTCTATTTAACGACTCGTGTCCTAGATATCTTCATATCGTCTACAATTAGTTCAATGGAGTAACTCATTATTGTATGGCATTATTTGCTGTGGACGTTCTCAAGATGTTTCAATGGTTAATGACATCATTTAGTGACGTAATCGGAGGTAACCTCTTATGCACTAAACAATACAATGAAGACATCTACTCTGCATAGATGCTTATAAATAACAAGCATACAAGCAAGGTAGATGTGTAGTTGTATCCGAATCAATCAAGTATGCAGTTGCTCGTCCACATGAAGAAGGGGCCCTTTCTGATCTAATGGGGAACGTTATAATTACATGAGGTCATCCAGTGTCGATGTGTATACATATTTCTGTGTTTATTGACAACGACTATTTAAGTTATAGCATTATACTATGTGCAAGGGAACACGCAAGATAAGAAGCTTCAAAAAGTTGTACGAGTAGAAATATTTATGTATGATAACTTTGTAATACTTGTATGTATATGTTTATGTCTCTCTCATGTGCCTGTGTTAGGACTGATGTATGTTTATATATATTAACATATATCTACAATTATTACCGACTATGTGTGTGTCTCTTTGCTTTTTAATAAAAAAGCGATGTGCCCGTAGCAGTTCTACCTCTCAACTGTTAGGTACGTTTCTATCTATCTATCTATATATAGTCTAAAGAAGCTTTGAGTAATTTTAAAAAAAAGAAGGAAAATGCAGTTTAAATTCCCAGAGAAACTAACTAAATCCAAGAGATTGCAGACTTAACATTCGTTGGAAAATTAATAAATAAAAAATAAGTAAATACAAAAAATAAAAAAGGGGGGTTAAGTATCTAAGAGTGAAACAAAAACAGTAGACCTTAAGCGTCTACTATTAACACAGGGATCATCAGCTGTTTACCATGTACCTGTTTCGGAGATTTAAAAACACACATATATATATATATATATATATATATATATATATACATATGTGGGTGTGTGTGTGTGTGTATGTGTGCCAGTGTAGTTTTACCCACTGTCTCCGTCGCCATCATATCAATCTTCAATGGTCTGAAATAGTCGCTCAAATCCAAGAGAATTTTGTATGCTTCTTATCGAAATTCAAGGCAGCTGAGTCGTGTAAGCTGACCAAACACATTTGTCACTCATTTCAACTGCCATTCATCACATTTACGTAGTGGAAAAAAAGGTATTCGTTACAAATTAAAATGAATGATGTCTTTTTACGTGTCATCCGATCGTTATTATTCTTATTCCCGGGGTGGTGAGATTCCCATAATGCATAGAGCCGCCGACTATTAAGTAGGCTATGACAGCATATATACTATGTTCAATTAATTATAGTGCTGGCAAATATGTGACAATGTCTGCCTGTGTGATAGTATGCATGTATGCGTGTATTCTACAACGTGTATGTGCAGTAGCAGTATAATCCAATATTAAGGTTATTTTAATTCTCTTAATTTTAATAGACAAGCACGTTTGACATTCATATCAGAATGTACATATATTATTTAACTTGATCGTGTTTTATAAATAAAAAGAATTAAAATGTATCAATTTTTAAGATTGATTGAAATGTTTTGGTTTAGTTAAACACTACACATTGCAAGCTATATTTACTAGAATGACGAATGAAGGTGGCATATCGACTTCTATGACACACAGAAAAAAGGTTCCTTTTTTATAGATATGCACGTCTAAATTCCAATGTTTCATATCTGGTAAAAATATTACATTTATTTAAGCGACAAATATCATATTTTACTGCGATTATAATTGAAACTATATGTTTAATATAAATGTAAAAGTGTGGAATTTTCAACAAAGTGCATTATTTCGCGTGTTTTTGCTGGATAGCACTACACCGGTTAATAGGTGTATGTCCATCAAATGAACGCTTGTCAATTCATTCACTCCTGACAAATGAGAAACACAGCAATTTGTGTTACTTATTCGTACACACATACTTACTATACTAGATAATTGTTCATATTATTAAAATACTAAAAAACCTATCAGTATATACCTGTCATCTCACAAGAAATATTGTGTGTAATGATTAAATGCAACTGGATGAGCAAGATATAACAACTTTTTGCAGCTGATATAATGCAAATACAACATTTCTATTGTACATATATCACTGTAGAGAAGAAACAATTATACGAATAAAAAGGAAGGAACTAGGGGATCAATACTAGTCACAGATAAACAATGGATAGATTGATATGAAGTAGGTATGTTGCTTCCGAATTATTTTGTCTCAGCTATGTGTCATGTTTTATACACCGTGAGTTTTAGTATGTGCAAGTAAATTCAGACTAAGTCAGTTGTATGCATACTACGACATCAGAGATGTAAATATAATTAATACTACGAGTGTGTAAACTCATCAGGATAACGGGGTAAAATCGATGATGTTCCATTAAATAATTATGGACATTCTGTATTGCATATATGAATTTAACTGTCAAAATTAAAACTATGTAACAACCAACAACATACTTAATATATGTGTTATTTTACTGAAACTGCTATTGGCAACTTAAGTGTAATTACCAAACAAAACTATGATATCAAAGTATAGTTTAGAACATAAAAAGCAAAGATATTTTAAAATTAGTTTAAGGAGAGTTAAGAGAATACTATTTCAGACGTACGTTTAGCTGCCTTGAAACGATGTTATTGAAAAGTTTATGTTGTATTTCAATTGAATTAAATATGCTGCCCAGCAATATTGATACAGACGAGATGAAGTTAAATTTAAATTGTCAGCAGTTCTGTGTTAGTATTAACATTTATGTACAAACATTATTCTGCGTGACAGAACGACTGAGGCAAAAGACGCCCATCGAGATACCACACTAAGTTAGACTTTGGCACCTAACTAAAGTTGAGTGATGCGTTTAATATGATAATCTTGCGATATGTTCGTATCAGTAAATCCCAAACTAGATGAAAACTTATCAAGTGTCAATGTTTTCTAATTCATTTAATATACTTACACATATATTTATTCATGTAGATATATAAGCAAAAACCCTCGTTAAAGGTGATTAAATGCATTTAAGTATGTAAATTTACTTCGGAGATGAAACGTAGACGCCTCCGTGTAGCTTAATTGGAATACATATATTTTCATTATTTACTATATATATAGTAAATATTTGTTATTAATGCAAAAATTACTTCGCTATGTATTTAGATGCATGTTTAGATAAGAGACATAGAAAGTCATACTTTATATGACCAACACATATATTTTACTACTGTATTAAGTGAAAGTATCTGATTAAGTTTCTGAAAGATCAATCGTTGTCTCTCGATTAGGAAGTTATTTGTGGTCTGAGTTTTTCGATTTTATTTTTATTGTATCTCAATAGTGCATATTTGTATCTAATCGGAATTGTATTCGAATGTTTAGCATGGAGATATTTACTAGATTTTTAATTTATTTGTATTTTTTTCAAATAGGTTCAGGTTGCCCTATGAAAATGAGTTTTTATTTTTTATATTTTATGTTTTTTATCTGTGTATTATATTATACTTACTGTGTATGTTTTGTAGTCAAATGTTGGTCATGGTAACATGTGGTAGTGATCTATATATTCCCTCGAAAATGCATCTATGCATTCGTACTTGTGTCACGTATTGCCCTCCAGCTGTAAACTATACTGTGTTATCCATAAACTTGATGATGCTGTATATGCTGTACATTATTCAACCTTCAATTATTTATTTTAGTGGATTGTGTCGGGCTGTTCTTGGAGGCGTTAAGTTCCATTGCTACCTTGTCATTTGTACTTTTTTTCATTTCCTGCATGATCTTTGAATGTTATATATTATGTACTCTCCATTTTCCTAATAAATTATCCTCCCGTTGAGCAGTTACACCTCATTAAGCACATGGTCGATGTATTGACTCAGTTGTACTGTTAAAATGTTACACTTGTTTGATTATCATATTTGAAGTATGTAGATCGTTCCATTCTCGCTGTTCCTTTGTATCAATGTAATTCTTCACTTTTCATCGGCTCTGGTATGCCCGTTTCCTATATGCATCTTCTCGGGTGTTGGGTAAGTCTTTAATGTGGGGTTATAAATTTTCGTAGCAAGAGTGCATATATTTTATCTTGATATAATTTTAATTGGTTGTCTTTTCATAACTGTCGGTTTCTGTTTCTTCTTGAATATCCCTAAATGCTTCTTTCATATGTTTCAGTAATTCGCTATTTCTACTTTCGATAATTTTGTGTTCAAATCTTGTTTCTCATATCCGCACTCTTTCTCTATTTTTATGGTGTCACGACTTTACGTTTAGTCTCACAACTATTTTGTATCTGCAATATAACTTCGGATATAGTTGGAAAAAGTATTCCGAGATCATCACTTCTGAACGTCCTTTTTTACAGATAGTAGTTGCAATGTGTCCTTGTTCGTGATTTGGTTTATGTGTAATATTACGGTTGCTTTTTTCCGTTAAGTTATGTAGTTTTGTAATCATTTAGTTTCTGTTTATGTTCTTCCAAATTAATCTCGGTGAGGTTTCAGTTGAGGTTCGATTACATGACTAACCTTTATTGTGTATGAATTAGTATCAGGTTTCATGACCAGAATAAATAAGTCAATATGTCTGACATGATGTGCAGTTCTTTGTTTAGTTGCATTGTTGTCAGTAGACATACCCAGAGAGTATTTATGCAATCAGTTTAGTCACTTTTTAGTGAGTTTTATTGTAATAACATCCCATCACTTGTGTATTCACTTTAATATTAAGTGTCCGTTCCTTTGGGTAGTTCCTGCTTAACTGAATCAACCACTTTAAATACGTGTATTTTTTCGATGACATTCTCATAACTGGTTTTAGCGTGATCAATTCCATCGGGAGTTCGACAGTTTACTAAGGTTAGTTTTAAAGAAGGACTTTACAGTAATGCCACTGTTTTCTATTTCTTAGCTTCACCGTGTGTATTATCATAGTGGGTCATATTTCATTGTTTGCTGCATGAATACCTAAGAACTAACCACTACTGTTGCCACACGTATAGAACTTACGTCAAACACCCTTGACAGTTATAGCGCTTTATCACACTAATAAATTAGATACATTTAACATAAAATACGATACAGCTTTACAGTGGATATAAGCATAGAAACGCGTTCATCGTACACAACAATTTGGAAAAACACACAATTGTAGACTTTACCCTGGAAATTGATAAAGAGATCGCTACCTCGGGTTTGTTTTTTTACAAAAATCAGAAGACACGCCAAAGATGGAGTGGTCAGTTTTTTCTAAAGCGTATTGCACTATTTAATCAAAGTTGTTGGGCATTTCAAAAATATTTTTTAAATATAGTTACTATGCTATAAACTAGAACTAATTCAGTAAAGACAAGGAACTCAAAAAAGTTATGAAACTTACTTAAAGAAGAAAGTTAAGATCGATCGACCTTAAATATCACTTTTTAACAATGTATGAAGCCATACTAAAAGCGAAGGATAATGTTGATAATATTATTGAAGTATGTAGTCAACAAACTTCATTTTTATTATATTAAACATTGTGAGACATAACAGATGTTTATACTTGCGTACACTTGTTTATCATAACAATTATCATAATAATATGTGTTGTCCTAAAATAAAAAAATATAAATGGCCCATAAGTATCACGGGTACATTCAATTCTTGACAAATTACAATGACCAAGCAGTTAAAAAAAATAAGAATACCTCTTAAAATATTGAAAACCCTTGTATGCCCTGTCGCTAAACGTAAAAACTACAAATATAGTTCCAGAAGAGCCTATTACAATAACACTTAACAGACACTAGAATAAGCGGCACGGGATACAATGTAGTAACGTTAGATATTTTAAAATAGGGTTACACTTTACGTATGTTGTATGATTTATTGTATGGTAAACAGTCTTATGTAACCTGAATATATGTGACTAAAGTGCTCGTGATGCTTACAACATTCATCACTTTCTCTTTATCGTTACGTTAAAAACGTGGAAAAATTAAAATAATTATTACCAGAGAAAAGTATTTGCTGTGTTCAATACTGTATTCTTAAATGAAAGAATGATGCCTACACACACACGGCTACAACTAGAAACTTCAGAGTCACATAATTTAAAATGCGAATTACAAGTGCTAATGAATTAATTCATAAACATACAGTTGAGCTTCATCAACTTAGAAGGACAACTGTGTGATATTATCATAAATGACTAACATACTAACCCCTAAACAAATACGTGTACATATCATTAACAATTACGATCACGTACACTACTCTATTGTAATCGTTTAAACCATCAAAACAAAATTAGCAGAAAAGAAGTATTATATACAAACATAGAAAACAAGAAAAAGGTTATGAAGTTATCAGCGCATTCTGGCATACTTTTATTCCTAAAAGCAGACGCTATGAAAATGTAACATCATAAAAAACAACGACCCCCTTTATTAATGAATACCTATTTCAGAAAATCTGCAAATGAACTCAGTAACGATCCAAATAAAATTATAAAACCAGTCAATGCTCACATATATGTAGTAGTTAATAATTCCGACTATAACACAAAACTACAAAAATTATTCATAACAAAATTAAATTAAAATGAATGCAAATTAATCAAACTAATATATTAAAGACACACGCTATCAGCTTTATTGCTGCTAATAACACAAACATAGATAGTAAGAATCTTACAAACATAATCGTAAAGGTGGAACACCTAGTTATTAATAAGGTAACAGCTAATATATATAAAAGTAATTCTCTTATCCAGCCTATGATATCCTAAATTACAAATCTAATATATACAATAACAATAACACTAAATAAATGTATAACTATGTAACTACATTATACATATAGAAAGAATTGATTTACTCCTCTCCAGGAGTTAGGCACAAGGCCAGTTTTTTATCTTACTCCCACAAGTAAGATGTGCCCCAAGGTCGGGTCGGGAAAGTGAGGTTTAAAAATTGCCTGGGCAGCCCCGTCGAAATTCCCCGGTAGGGGCGCCTCAGGCAGTAAGCAATAAACTTACTTCTCCCTCCCCAAAGAGGGGAAGCGAAGCCTGGGAGGGTGGAGCTCCTAGAACTGCACAGGACAGACCCATAGACCGGCGTAAATCAAGCCCCGAAGGCCAAGACGATACCAGTCTATGGGGTGCAGTACCCATCGGAACAGATACTACACTTTGATCTTAGCCTAAAGGCCAAGTATTATTTACTCCTCTCCAGGAGTTAGGCACAAGGCCAGTTTTATCCTACTCCCACAAGTAAGATGTGACCCAAGGTCGGGTCGGAAAGTGGGGGTTGAAAAGCCAGCGCTCGATAGGTGAGCACTCTGACCATCAAAAATTGCCTGGGCAGCCCCGTCGGCATTCCCCGGTAGGGGCGCCTCAAGCAGTAAACAATTAACTTACTCCTCCCCAAAAAGGGGAGGCAAAGCCTGGGAGGGTGGGCCTCCTAGAACTGCACAGGACAATCCCATAGACCGGCGTAAATCAAGCCCCGAAGGCCAAGACAATACCGGTATATAGGGTGCAGTATCCATCGGAACAGATACTACACTTTGATCTTAGCCAAAAGGCCAAGTAATGCTACAAATTTTACAAACAAAACAACCGAACCAAACATGCATACCTTGTGTCAGATATAGAAGCGTAGTAACTAATGTATTTCGAAAAGATACACTTATTTTTAGCCAATAATAATACATGAATTTTAATAGTAATATGATGTTTATGGGTTTATCCCGATGATCTCCTCTGATTATAAAAGTTTGAATTTTTTAAAATGCATGTGTTAAGGAAAACACAAAGAGTGTATTAATATGTTCCTTGTTTCAATTACTTGATGATTAAATAAATATTGTTATTTTTCTCAATTGTTATTCTCATAGGTCATATTGAAACTATATAAAATCACAATTCTATCAATTCGGTACCCTATTAATGTTGGTTATATTGCTACTCTTCTATTAATAATTAATCGTTAAAAATCTGACGGTCGGTTTCAATGAATCTAGTACGAAATGCCACAACTCTTCATGCAAGAAAAGCGTCATCGACTTCTTTTCCAGCAGAAATAATTAAAAAAACAGTTTTCGGTTTCAATGCATCATTCTTAGAAAGTAATTGTTCACTGTAGCATTTTGCAGGCTTCGTTTGGCCTGATTCCAGATATTTGTCGTAAAGAATTCTTTGAAACTCTCTAAAAAAGAGAGACTATTTTGTTTAGATGTGTCTACGCATCTGTAGGCGAGACTTTGTCTGTCGCCTACACACTTCTTTGTGTTTACTATTTACATCGCCAGTAACGTCTAATCGTCCCTATCGTTTTGTAATATAAATATATTAAATGAAACCATTTGGTTGGACTGTCAAATTATTTTCAAAATAAACCAACTTCATTTTTTCTAGAGACTTAAAAACTGAGAATACTCATGTTGGATAATGGCCCTGTGAGGTCGGACGCATCTTAACGTGGACGCGTCTTAAAGGGGACGCATCTTAAAGTGGGCGTATGTTTAAGATCGTTCGGTTTGCCTTGCGCGATTTAGTGCGGGTGGACCCGTACAGTCGAGTGCAAAATAAACTGGTTCTCACAGTCGGTGACAGGAGTCACAAAGTGTGCGATACCTCAAGTCAAAGGTCAAGGTTCACCTGCGCATAAGAGTTCTGTGATGTCACGGGCTTTTGTGGGGGAAGCAGAGTTTGCCAGTCGGGGGTTTGGAAGCAAGCCGAACGGACGTGGTTCACTATATAGTCTTCAACATGATTATGGGATTTTAATTCCCTAAAAGAATACAGGAAGATATGTCTTCTTCCCCCCTACTCGAATGGCCAAAGACTTAATTTACGAAGAAACTACGATAGAGTAGTACTTTGGTCTCTCCCTTAACGTTGGTGAAACATCTCCAAGATCGACACGGTAGACTGAAGCCGAAAATAAACCAATAAAAGTTTAAAATATTGTTTGTCTCGTGAATCGTGGTATGAAGATTTTTCTTGTAGCGGCGATGTTCACGGCAGAATGAAAGAAGAAATAATTCAACAACTAGACGGCCCAACCCTCCACGCGACGAGGAAAGAGAAGGTACGAGAAATTAAAAGGTATGCAACACTTACGCATATCATTCTTTATGTTTTATTTTTATCAATAAAGTTGAAGATTAATAGAAGTTATAGAAGCGTATTCGCATATCATCTGCATAGGTGTAATTCTGACAGTATTTATAGCTAGTTCCTTTGCTATATTTAAGAGAAGAATATTCAATATAGGTTATCGACTTAATCTACGTATAAGTTCGATGAGCTTACGTATACACTTAACAGTGACAGTGAATAACTTGATTTGTTTTGTAAACTATAGTTTCTAACTCGCGCATAATTACTCTTCATTTATTAAGTTTCTGCTAAAGGATTATATGATAGAAAAGTCTTGTTTCGGAAATCTTGTTTCGGTTTTAATAGCTTATTTCGGCTGGCTATTTTCGCAGACATAATGTTTCTGTTGTATGTTTGGAAACAAAAGATAATAGTTATTTTTACCTTGAACAAAAGTACAAAATAAAAATAAAATATATATATATATATATATGTATATATATATATGCATCTAATCGAATTATATAAGTGGGTTATATCACACCTAAATAACGAGCGCAGTTACACATTTTCAAAGAAACAACATTAATTTTGTGAATTATTTAATAACCTTCGGAGTTGACGGTCGAGAGCGTATTAGCATTTTAAAATATTAAGATTGGTTACTCTTCAATCTTTTATTAGCAAATGTACTAATCAACGTAAAATAGTCTATGCTACCTATATATATACTTTGTTAAATATATTTTATAAATCGCGACTATCTAGTCTCCGGTTATCTCTGTATAATTTCTTCTCGCTTTATCTATCATAGCGTTACAATAATTTACTGATGTCATAAGTTTATTTCTATTTGTAGATGACTTATGGTGGTCGAATCCTCTGAATGCTTGCTTCCTCTTCGAAATATCAGCGGCACAGTTTGAGGTAAACTATTCTGGAGTGGGTTTACTATTAGAATTCAGCGTGCACACATGTGCTTTAATGTCGAATTTGATCCATTCGGCTACCTCATGTGCGCACTGATCACCAGGGACAGAAAACATTTCACTAAAAATGTGTGTATGATGTGATCCCTAGACGATTCCTTATCTATTCGTTTTGAAGAACGAAATTTAAGGTTGATATCAATCATTACCACAAGATTAAGCGTTCCCAAGCGGGCTATATGCATTCGTCGTTAAAGCCCCGGTCGTTGAGGTGACGAACAGATCGAGAAGTGTGGCAGGACGGTCGACACGATCGGGTAGGCGGATAAGGAAAATGGCAGTTACTGAGAGGGAGTGTGATATAAAGAAACTATTCGTAGAGTTACCAGCTGTGTCTGTATAACTGAAGAGTTACAGCCAGTTATGGTGATGTACATTTCAAAATACATATATATGTGTGATTGGGTAACGTGAGAGTTCTTAAATAGGGCATAGTCCTGGGTTGAAAGAAAACGGTATGTTAAATATAAGTAACAAACGCTGTGCTATAAGTTTCATCTAAAGCACATATAGGCTTCATCATCTGATCCTAGACTATGTTTTTCGAGGAACTATAACGATGACAGGGGTTCTTAGCATTGTTCACCCCAAACAAGGCAGGCCGTCACTGTAGGCGTAAGGGATTACTGCGGATCAGGGTGTAAGTTTTTGGAGGCATCTTAAGTTTGGAGCTGTGTAGCGAGATCTCTTTAAACATTGGTGTTTAATATCTTCATCGTCGCGATAACCGGGAGCAGCGAAAGAGTCCTAAGGCCGGAAGCACGAGGAGATAAGTTACTGGAGTGAAATGCTCTCTGGAATCTGTGGACCTCCACAGTGAATTGATGAGATACAACGGATAATCTGGTTGTTCTAGTGTATTTTCGTCGATAGTGCACAAAAGCAGCAAGTCCATCGGAGCACAATCTATTAAAGTGTATGTGAAACAAGCACAACGATCCAACATGCGGCGATGGGACGGGGGATTGTGCTTGGTAGATAGGGATTAACCTATTTAGTTGGCGACTCTGTTTTGGACCTTGTCTAATAGGAAGAGACTAGAGGATGCTTCATAAACACAGATGTGGCAAAAATACCCCATGCATAGGTGTATGGAGGCTTTCTAGAAATATAGGATGATGTCAGGTGTTGACTAGCACAGTAAAGGAGCCCATTTTATTTTCAGCAGCCTTCGTCATAAACTTTTTACTGTATCTAGTTTAGTTTTGCTGTTTCTTTTTTTTCTAATGCCGAATGGTTCTATATTTTTAATCACTTTCTAAGAACGTTTTTATTGTTTTCCTTAAACCCATCCTGAATGTACTCTATAAAGCGTGTAAATTAATAAATACCTTATAATTCTTTCATTTCTATCGTAAATCGCAGATTTTCCTATCAACAAATGTGCATGTGAGTCAATTATATGTTTTGCATCATCGACTTCAACTCCAATTCCTATCTATAATCTGAAGTGTTCTTCTAGTATGACGTCATAACTCATCAAAGCTTATAGCGACTGGAAGATGAAGGGTTAATGAAACCGAATGCTTGTCAGCATAGATGGCGGGTTTTATGAGAATACCAATACTGTTCAAAGTTGTATTACTTATAAGGTTGTTTGTAACACCAATATGTAGACATTAGATTTGAAGACGATTCAGTTGTAATCGACAGAGAAGTTCTAATGTGTTCCACAGCCGGGGGAGCTATTTTATAGAATATTTGTCTAGGAGTATCCCTCCTGTCGCCAGGGACTTATTGAGCGAAATAAGTGTTCTGTTGTAGAAAGCAAAACTATTTTTTACCTGTGAAGTTCTTACAAAAAACAACCAGTGCAATGCTTACACGACCAGCTTCCACAGTAGAGTAGACAGAGAAAGAGAGAGAAGGTGAAAATGAGGGTAAAGAGAGAGACTAGCAACGTCTTTGCAGAGAAAAAGGGTTATAGTTGAATAAAAAGTTTACACATTACTTGATTTCGATTTGGACTTTTTACTCTGTCAATGCAGGGTAGAATGCTGTGATTGGCACCTCTCCCAAAATGTGTCAGCAGAAACATATCTTCGAGAGTATCTGCCTCTTACAGTGATAGAAACATACATTTGTAGTTGAATTCAGTCCTTTGATTGTATCAAAGTAAATTGTCACTAGTCATTTCGATTAGGGAATAAATAGGATGTAACTTTGGTGGTAATAGCAAGGAAACATGTGTTAAGGAGTTTTAAAAGTAACAAGCTAATTCTCCCTTAAGTGCACCTCATTTTACAGGTCTGAAGCGAGAGTATCAACGAGATCTTGTTTACCAGTACTCTTCATATTGGATGCACAAACAGTTGTGTTGTCTGCGTAGATACCAACAAATAATATCAGAATATTACTGTGGAATACATTAATGAATATATATATATATGAGTCCCGTCAACATGTATTCTTAATTATTATGATCTATACTTATTTACGACTAGTTTAATAAACTTATCTGAAAGAAAGGATTCGATGGTGGCAAATACACTTCACACATACGCCATAGCTCATAATTCATGAAGCAACCTTTTGTGTCACATCTTATCGAAATCATTTTCTATGTTAACGGCTATTTTTGTAAATACAACGATTCGTGAAGGGATTCGCTAATAATACGATATTATATCAGCAATTTGCCACCCTATATAAAGACCATATGTTTGTGACTAACTAGGTTTACTGAGATCTTTTGACATTTCTTGATTCACTACAATTGGCAATATTTTACGTACGACGCATAAACAACTTATCTTACTGTATTGTGCTGCAGATGGTTGTTACGCAGCTATCGTAAAGAAGACAGATGTCTTGGAAATTCTATAAAGTAATACACGAAATTATTCGGACAATCGGACTGTGGGTATTTTGGCCCCTCCCTTTACTTAGGAAATCACCATAATTCAAAAAAGCAAACAAGTATAATGAGGTTTTCAGTATTTATCAAGTAACATTCACGAGATATAACTTACTTTATTAGAAATATTTGTATTCATGCCTCTAATAAGTTCATTATTTCTGGTCTAAATTGAATGAAAATACTATTATCATAATATGTTATAATGCATGAAGAGATACCTTTAGTTTTTTAAACATAACATGAAAACGAAAAATTCTTATTGTCAAGCAGTTTATTTTTATATGAAAATTTAATTATTATTAGTTAACCTGAATAATTTGATAAGAGTAACACTCATTTCCAAATATAATAACTGTTTCTGGATTTTTAAATTAAAAGTAAACCGAACATGAAAAGTAAATACATTAAAGATTATGAGTTAAGTAAAGTAACAAAGCATCGATAATCTAAAATAATTAACTAATAGAACATGTATTGAAAATAATTGAAAATGTGCGTTTGTTTGCAAAACACCTTTTTTTAAACAATATAGTAATACATTCTAAAAAAACAAAACAGTCATGTGTTGAAGGCGATGTTTTTTTTCGAAACGCACACTTAATTTTCAATATATTACTTTACTATCTCGCTTATTTCGTTAAATACTATAAGACATTTAAGTTCAACCTTATTAATTAGTCTAAAATAGGCTTTATATCCGGAAATCACATTTTTATTTCATCAGGTTTGAACTTTAATCGTTTGACATAATCTTGTAATTTCTTTTTATTTTCTTGTTTGAAAAAAGGAACCAGTTACAAATAATTTCAAAGTGAATGAATACTCGTTAGAGAGGTAGTCGTATTCTTGACAGGGGAATGAAGTCACGATAGCAGAAACAAATTAGCAATGATTTATAAGTGAGTGAATTATCCAATGGAACTGAGTATGGTTGTCTGATTACTTGCTCTGATTTTAGATGGACACATTCGTGTTAAGCGTTATGGGGGCTTCCGGTCTTTATAGGTAGTAGAGTGTAATCCAACTATCAATGACATCACAAGAAAAACTCGACTAAGTTGGGAGGCCTTCTTCATTAGCGATAGCCGTGGCTGATAGCGAGTATTTTTAAATACTGGACAGACCAACGAGTTTTTCCAAGTATATGGAAATGGTTTATTGTTAGAGAAACTATTGTATCATTTTGTTTTAATAAATGATACTTACGGCTTTAACTTCGTTAATCAAATTACGAGAATGTTGTCTGAAGAGTATGGAAGATGTCCCTACCGATGTACGTCTCTATTTACTACTCAATAGCAAGATGGCCGCTTCCAAAGATTGTTATATATGATAATAATTATTCGACCGTATAGCATTACGGCTGGATACATGTAAAGGTCCTGGACAGGAGTATTTCGATAAGTTAGTAGCCCTGGAGCAACCCGATCATGGTATATCGATCAGCGTATACAAGATAGTTCCTGTCCTATATATAAAAAAAGTCTACGACAGCTTGTTGAAATTGTAAATATGGGTATGGTGGTTACATAAAGGCTACTTGATGTGAGATGGCGCAATCGTGTTGCATTTGCGTCATGGAGATCTAGTTTTGTCTCCATACCCGGCCAGAACAATCGTTTTCTCGCGTTCGCTAGCATACCGTTTACGCCCTGATGCGCAGAATGAATGGAGTCCAGTACCTTTGCACGAAGTTGTCGCGGTATTAGGATGTTTTGCCCTTCATAATGACTACCTCTAGGCAGTATATTCCTTCCTGCATAGGCCAGAAAACCCGAGCAATATGTGGGAGGTCATTACGTTATTGGCCGAAACCATTTTGTATCAGCTCTTTTAAAGTCCTGCATTTTTCATATGTGACTGCCGCGGCGACACTCCTTTCCCATGTAATAGCTTACAACTTAGGGTCGCTTTATTACATCGACGTGAAGGCGGTTTTGACTACAGTGTCGATGGTTTGGTCTATGTTTCTGAATTCGATACCTGCTGGGTATCGGGATGCACAATCAGGGGCTAAATTAAGTTTCCCAGGGCAATGGTTTACTTAGAAGCAGCACATCAGTGTCCTTCGCTTGTAGTTAAACCGGCGTTTTTTTTAATATTCTCTAGGGGCTGGTTAGAAAATATCTTTATTAGTGGCAGGTGATCCACTGTTCCCAACAAATACGGACATCACAGTATGAAAATTAGGTGTGTTTCTACTCCGTAGAATAGGGTTAACGCCTCTCCTTCCACTGGTGTATGTTGCGATTCTGCGTCGTTGGTAAAAGGGGGCCCAGTCAGAGTGTTGAGTGGCCATTCACACGACGTATGGTTACTTCGCTCTCAAATCTACAGTTGTTTTGAAATATGAAGTATAATATACCTGTGTTGTTGTAATCTGTCGCCAGCCCTGTCACTCTGTTCATTTCGAATGTTTCGACCCCTTCTCAATCCTCTTCACTATGTCTCTCTTCGATTCGTGGAATATGCTCACCAGTGTATACTCCCAATAGAACTTTCTGTTCTTTGTCCTACATAGTTTTCGGAAAGGGGCATAACTGTTCTACAAGTCTAAACCAAGATCTAACACCAGTGATATGTGTGAGAGTAGGGAATTTAAGGATGGTTTCTGTCATCATTTTTGTGGGTCGAACATCGTTTTCAGTGACCAGAAATCCTGCGAATTGTATCTCTATTTCAAGAAAATGAAACTTATCCGGATTAAATAAAATCCCCGTATCTGCGCAGCCACTGATATAGTCAATCGTTTGCCAGAACGATTACTCTATGGAATCGTATCATAGGATGCGGTCGTCTATGCATCGAGTCTTACGAGCCATAACCACTGTGTTGTCATCAAACCGACGGGTTCATCCGTCCCCTGATCCATAGAATCCTAGTGGGGGCCGATATAAGTACTGTCGGTAGTGAATGTAGTGACACCCCGTGCAGTTGGGGATAGCGGTAGACTGTGGTATCCATTCCATGCGTCAACAATCGTTTTACTCGTGTATCCCGGTATCATCGAAACCTGATGAGGTGTGATGTGTTTCTCTCATTGTAGAATCATTCAACTGTTGTACGTCAACCGTGCGCCTTTGGGACCCATCTTTTATCCGCGTGACTACCATCTTTGAACACCAGGTAGTAGGTGTAGCTACCAGTACCTGTGCTATTATCCCCAGTGCGACGTCTCTGTCTATGTCCCCATTCACCTTCTCTTTCCAGTGATAGTGAACGGGTTTTTGGTGTGTGAATTGCTGTCGGTGTTACTTTCCATTGTTTGCTGTGGTTGATGTGGGCATGTGCTAAATGCACCTTACTTAAAATGTTCCACTAACCATTGTTCGAGTTCATGTTAGTTGGCTTCTGTTGGATTGAATGGGATGGTTTCTGGTTTAATCGGGACAAACGCTCTGCGCGGGCATCCAGATGAGGCAATTTCATGTAGGTTCCTTTACGAGCTATTCTGCGGCAATGAAGTTCGGAAATTATAAGGCAACAATACCACATCTTTTAAGGCAGTTTGTGACAAATGACATATTTGAGTATTGTCTGATACATATACTGCCTGCCGTGTCTTTTTTGTTCCCACTTTTATGCATAGAAACACAACACGTCTGATCTGTAATCAGTTGTATGTTATGCCCCGTATCCGATGGATAGTTGACACGGATTACCCATCTGAGTATCCAAAGAGTTTCTGAATCTCAGGCCAACTTAAGCAAACCTGCACTCATGTGTCTGTAAATGTTGGGATGCAATGACCATGCTGACTCACCGGTTTCTATAGCATTCGTCTAAATTTTCCATGAGTTCCAGGCACCATGGTGACTTCCATTGTCCCCGAAGGGGATAGCTCTAGGATACTCATCTTAAATTGTTCCCTATCCCACTCGAGGTGAGATATATTTGTCGATTTGTGTCTTGTTGTACCTGCGAGCAGAACACCTCTTCAAAGAACATGAACGACTTCCCACTCCTTGTCATTTTACTCGTGGCTTCCGTTTTGGGCCCCACACGTTTACGATATACTATTTTCATGTGCCCAATCACTCCACAAAAGTGACATTTGAGTCCAACTGCCGGGCAATGTTTCCGGTTTATTGACCCTCTGGGGTGTGAAGTCTCTCCACATTCATTGCAATGTTTTGTGTACTGTGGAGTTGGGAGGCCCCTGGACCCTTGGTAGTGCTGTTCTTGGTTCGACCTTTAAATGTTGGATAACGTAAGAGATTGTGTGGCCTTGTTACAGCGAGGTGTTCACTTCTCTGTTACCTCTTGACAGACACACCGTGTGGACCACTATTCCAAAGTACCTTCCTTTGGTGTTCTACGTTGCTAAGTCCTGCTATCATATGTCCGGCGACCATGTCATATGTGTAGTCTATTTACTGCCTGCAAAGTTGTTCATCGGGACAACGAACCCTGAATTCGCAGAATTTAACATGACCACGCAATCTCGATAAAAAATGCGTTACCGACTAACCACTTTTCTGCCTCATGGAGTTTAATATCTTTCGGTGGACTTTTTTGTGTGATCTTCTTACTGCCGCCAGTGTATCTGACGTGAAAAAATGCATCTCTGTGGCAGATTTGAGCATTTCCAGCCGAATTAGTTCGAAGAGTAGCCTGTTCGTTTCCAGTATACATGTCTTCTGTAGTTCGTTTCGGGTTGCGGCTGAGTCATCCAATCCACATACCTCCGTTCATCGGGTCCATGTATCCAGAAATAATGACTATTCCCCATCTGTGGTATCTACTTTTATTGAGGGGCGTTCTTTTTGCCGCTCGATAAGTTGTTTCATTAATATTATACTTTCATGCTCCAGAGTGGCCGGCGGTAGGAAGTTTCAATGTCCGACGTAGTGCTTGAAAGAAATCCATGTTACAGCATATATGTTCGTAGCGCTATGTAGAGTATGGAAGGTTTCCCTTCAAATGTCCGTCGCTGTTTCCTACTAAAAAGTAAGATGGCCGCTTCAATAGATGGCTATATATAATAATAAGGGAGAGATAACTCTAGTTTACATTTTCAACACAGGAGTAGATAACTCATTTGCCTATACATTGTCCGTACTAGTTTTCTCACATGAAGCAACCTACTAGATATATGTGGAAAAGCCAAATACAATATTTATTGTGATTCTGTAATGAAAAAAAGAAATTATATTAAACAACACAGCAACAAACAACGACAAACACAACTATAATGTTCTATTTAGCTGTCGAAAAGCCAACACTTTGTCTACCATAATTCGTCTTTCTTTAACATGTTGTCTCCTCATTTGCAAATTAATGTCACCTATAAAAATAAAACTCTTATCACAAGTTGTTATTTTTACAAGTGCACAACATGTGAAACAGTCGATGCGCCTTGAAGCTGGTAACTGTGCATGTGTTTTGCCATTGTTATAGTAGCCAACATTTAACCCGACTTTTTAAAACGCTATGTCCCCATGATCACTAAAGATAATCTCACATCACATAGTTATGTGTCCAGATCGGCACATTATGTTTTCTCGGCGGTCTTTGTATTGCAACCGCCTCACCTTGATTGCTATCATGTTTGGCGCTTACGTCATAATCGTTTACATAGGTAACGCGCCTTAACTCTAACATATACTGCGGCATCCCCTACGAACTAAAGTTTTAAGGAAACTGCATCCCAGTAATTACTCATCTTCCCAATGATGTCATGCATTCTGTGGTTTCACATGAATATATTAGAGTATGGCTGCTCCTTGCCCACATATTTCTGCGGGCGCCTCATCGATTTCTGAGAAGTTGAATCTCTATTCATAATTAACAACATATATACGGAGCACTGTATACCCTCTCTTTCAGATCTTTTAGTCTGTGACCCCCTCTCTCGCCTATTTTTTCACTGCCTCATGATGTATCTTAATAATTCTATTTTCGCCGATACTATTAGCAACATTGTAATTACTACTTATCTTCCACTTTTGAGCATCCTCTAGAACGGTTCGTGAAAAAATGGTTCTAGTGTTCATTATTACCTCTATTGCTCGACATCGTTCAAGCATCACTTTCTCGAATTCGTTTGCAACTATATTACCAACTCTGCATGTAACTTCTTCCATATTGCTTGGCTCTGAGGTTCACACTCAATCGTTGACAAGTATGTGCCCCCCCTATAATTGGGTTGGATATCAATAACACACCGTATCCAATGGTTGATAGTTCCACTTCATATACGAATTATGTAGGTATTCCTAATATTCATTTTACCATCGTTTCTCCAGCACACTTTGGCCGTATTATTTCGCTCTCATCCACTGTAGCGTTCTTACAAGGTAGTACTGTGGCGTAATCAGTCCTTATCTTGGTATATCTCAATCCACGATTAATAAATAAGTGGATACTGTTCAGAACAGCATCTTATTCAGCCAAGGTAATGTGATAATAGTCATTCTTTTCCGTAGGCACGATCTAAATTCCGCCATTAAAAACATAATTTTGTCCACGCCTGTTGCAATGCTGTTTTGATTGCACCACATGATGTATATATATATATATATATATATATATATATATATATATATATATATATATATATATGTTTCAAGGATGAGTAATATGGTTTAATTTTTCTACATCAGTCGGACTCACGTGTATTACTTTGACAGTTTTTTAACCCTCAATCTACTCTACTTGCTCTTCTTTTCGCATAAATATATACCAGTCGAAACCATGCAGCTACCGGATATTGCCCTAACACTTCATAGATATAAAACAACTGACGTCTACTAATTTACTATGACAGGTCTGTGATTCCGCTGCCTCTCCTGGACATAAGATCATCTATTTGTCATTTTATATGCATTGGTCTTAGGTATTCTGCTATTCCAACTAATCGTTTGGTCTCATTAGTGTAAACAACTATAGATTATCCAGTCTACATTAATTGTTTTAGTTTTACATATGTTCTTAAATGCAGTGAACGCTGTCACTCGTCTTATTTCCATCTGTTCCACATCCAACAGACCTTCATCACTCATGTAAAGGTATTCGCATAAAAGTTACACAAAAAGTTGATAAAAAAAACTCGCAAGGTTTCGCTTTTTAAGTACGTTGGCTACCAATGACACTTCATCCATCCATTCGTGTCCGGGGTCTGACCGTAAAAGTACATCCAATGGTGAAGCCTCCATCTTGGGAGCTGTGTGGAATCTGGAGTTGCCCCTTAGCTTCCAGGGCTTCTAGTTCCACTCTGCTCCGGAGTCGTAGTACCTGTAAAGGCCCCATCTATGGGTCAAATAGAAACCACTGGCACTTCCAAATCAGGGTGTCTGTGGTTATTAACTTCCTGACTCAAAATGCACCAAACATTGATATTTTAATATTTTTCTTTTGCAGAACTGAATCATGTTTTGCAAAATTGAAAAGAAAAAACAACAATGCCCGTCCTGTCTTCTTCTTTCCTCTCTTCTCTTCATTCCCCCTTCACTCCATAAATGGATGCTTGAACATATAAAGTACTTGACCGGAGTCTGCATTGAGGGACCTGAAATGGGTCGATATGCGGTGAAACAAACACAACCAAACCAAAAACCATGATTAAACATTTGAACCTATAAAGAACTTGAAGCATAAAAACCTACACTAAAATGACCAGATTCGACATTAAATAACCCGTAAATGGGTGATATGCCGTAAAACAAAACAACCAACCAACCAACGAACTTTCACCTTTTCGACTACATTCCTATTCTGAACTAAATGGCGGTATAACATGTTTGCGTTATCTCACAATAATCTCCTTTACTTTCCCGAATAACTTGTATCTATTTAATGAAAAAAAAACTCGTCTTCAACTACATCGGGGCAAACAACAAGAAATAAAAACTGTAATCTTCTCTCAGCTGTAAAAATTCAATTGCCTGCTTTCCTCAAGTCGTTCTTCTTAAAGGAATTGTTCTTCTCATATACAATGAATGGCACAAATAATACATGTAATAACACATGTACTAATACATGTAATAACACGAGTGGCCGACATGCGAAACAGTCCACGTTATTCGAAGCGTGTTGCATATTATTTTCATCTACGTTGTTACAATAGACATTATTTAATCGTCTATTATATTTAAAACTACGTATTTTTCAGTTGCACTCATCGCAAACTGTAGAGGTTTTAATAACAATCATAGTTTGGTAAGATGTTTAGTAGATAAGCTCAATATCAGAGGAAGAGTCTGTGAAAAGAGAAATTTAGAGAAAAAAGTTCACCCCATGTTCGACGTTTTCTTTTCTCTCTCCCCAAACTGCTCCTTGTAACATCGATTTTAGAAATGAATTGTCCACAACTTATACAGACACATCAAAACCAACTGTATCGAAATAACTACACATGGATTTTCTCTCCCGGATGTAAGAATACAAATAACTAAAATAAACCCGCACTCTGCCTGAAATTAAAATATTACTTTAACTTTTAAATAAAAAATATATTTTTTATAGTGGGGATAAAGAAAGTAAGGACAATTTTCACCACTCAATCATTGTTCACGATTATCACGACTTTCGTCCTAGGTTAAAATTCAAGTATTACATTAATTAAGTACATCTTATATAATTTTCCCAAATTTTTGTGATGAGGATTAATAATTTGTATAATTTTATTTTAATAAATAAAATTATACAAATTATTAATCCTACATTTCACATTTTGAGTATTATCATCACAAAGTTTCAGACGCTGTAATCTCCGGTCATCTTCGGGTGAATCTTTCCGAACTTAGGAATATTTCTGTCGAACTCGAGAATCTGGACAGAATGTCGAACGGAATCCTTTATTTATTTTACAAAGGTAGCATACTCTAATTCCGTCACTAATGACTGGGAGAAGTATTCAGTAATTCGCAAATCTACGTATCGCCCGCACCGAGAATGCAACCTTAAACCTTCAGATTACTATCACTTTGAAGTGAATTAAACTTAATACAACATGAAAAAAATAAATGTAGGTAAAATCAACACAAAATTATACAGAAAATTTTAAATAATCTATATAAATATTTCCAATTGTGAGTTCAATTGATTTATTTATTTAATTATTTAATTAGTGATTTCAGGTAATTCACTATTTACAGTGATATATGTATAACTTGTAAATTGTATTTGAAATATGACGTATTTATTAAATTGTGTTCGAAATTTTAGACATGTTTCATTGTTGAGTAAAGACCACATACTTCATGGTATTATTCATGAATTCAAAAAGTTGAGCATTTCCAACGCAGCAAGCTGATTACACAAAACGAGTTATCACATGAGTTTAACAGAAGTCTGAAAGCATAAGGCATGCATCTATTGAAGAACACCTGAGAGTATTGAATTCCTATGCATTTGAATTGGTTGAACATACACACGTAACTGATGCAATTCCAGAATGTGATATATTACAATACATATCGTTAATTTAAAATAATTTATGATTTTTAATCGATAAGAGAAATGGTTCAGCACGAACTCTTGAAAACGTATTATAACGCTAGCATTTAAAAAAAAACGAACACCATATAGACATACATATATATATATAGTAAGCAATGAAAATATATATGGCAATAAAGCTACACAGAGGCTCCCGTGTTTCATCCCCGGGGGGAATCGTCAGGCTAAATGCTGTTGAAGTAAATACTGAAAACTGATACATAAAAAATTATATCTCCTTACAATATTTTATGTGGATACATGAAGTACTAATATATATATATATATATATATATATATATATATATATATATATATATGTATTTTTCATACAACTAATACAACGCTCCTTTCATGTAAAGTAATTAGTAATTAGTAATGTTGAAGTAATTCTTGAAAATCTTTGCACAATATCTTATATCACCTTATAATATTTTATGTGCATATACATTATATAATAATTATATACGTACATATACATGTTATATATATATATATATATATATATATATATATATATATATATATATATACTGAAATTATATTATCACAAGTACATCGGTTAATAGTATAGATGCTATGCAAACATGTATTTGTGGAGGTTGAGTTCGTACTAGACATACCTAAAACATAATACTGCGTAACACTTCATTGAATTGTATTGATAAAAAAAAATTCAAGGCGTGTTTCCGGCAGTGGATTCATTGGTGGGCAAATATATGTCATCACAAGGGTCTTACTCTGAAAGGAGTAAGGTTCAAAACTACGTCACGTATTTAAAATAGTTTTGCTGACCTAAAATCGGAAATGGTTTAGAAAGCTTTGTATGTATAAACTACAACATATTAACCTTTTCCTCGGCATCACGAACATATTTTTTCCTTCAACCGTACAGTGTGAAAAGTTTTGTTATACCGTTCAGGTAGAGTGTATCGAGTCAACTATTGTTGCAGCCGTCCTCGAATGTGATAAGAGATAAGGATATATATAATTCCCATTTTCGTATTGTTTATGTAACGAAAATTTTATTTTACGAATGTTACAATTAAAAGCTTATTAATTGATGAAACGTTAATACATTCACCATGTCAACGATTTATCTGATTGTGATGTTTACATTATGTTCTGTGCCCTTAAAACCGAACCTAAATGAATCTCTCTTACAACGATAACAGAGGACATTACAGAGTTACTTCTGGTCGCGTATTAGTCACAATGCCTTCTTATTCAGTTAGAGCAATCATTAAACATGTAATTTAAAAAAGGGAATCGGAAATTATTAACAACTAATCAAATCTTGCCATTGAAAACCGAAAAGAAATTTATTTTCTTTCAACATTTGTTTTCAAAATTTTAGATTTCTAAATTAAATCCCCTGAAGCTTTCTGGATTATTAATTCGCTGTTCGTTAGGAGAACACTCTAATTAGTTCCCATTCATTCAAGCAATGCTTAAATTTTAAAGAGAAGAAATAATGAATTCATAACGAGGAAGAAAAAATAAATGCAAATACTAGAAACGTAATTAAAAAAACGAAAAGGGAAAGCAGGTTGTATAAGAGACAAAAAACTAACATATGAATAGGAAATAGTTTTCTAGTTAAACGAAACAAAACAATGACAAGAAAAAAAAGCGATAATTAATTTTAGTTACATGCAAATTTCAAAAGGTTTTGGAAGGGAATACCTCAGGCAATAAAGAGTGTTCTTCATATAAAACCCAATATATATATATATATATATATATATATATATATATATATATATATATATATATATATATATATATATATATTAGTGCAATAATGAAGGGAAGACGTGTTGAATTTTTCATAATTAAAAGATTTAGGGGATAAAAAAAAATGCCAGTCGACAAGTTTCGCCCACACTTTACAAGACTGATATCGTGGGATTTTAAATATGGGTGAGAATGTAGGATATAATCAAACCGTTTATATTAAAAATGAAATTAGTGTTATGTTATGAAGAGGCCTTTCCTCTGACAACAGAAGGAGTGTCTCTTGGGGTTGAGTGTGATTAGTCTCTAAGACACAACCTCCATTCCATATAACGCTTATTTTATTCTAAATTCGAACTTTCTTTTTCCCCTTCATAACATGACGCTAATTTAATTTTAAATATAAAAGGTTTTAATTCTATCCTACTGGTTACTACTTGTTCTCATAAACCCATGATGTCAACCCAATATTTTCATGTACTTGTATGACATATTTCTTAAAATTATCATCCTGAGGAAGTCTTACAAATAAAGACGAAACATCTTGTTTTTCCTTTTTCATTTCCCACATATATATATATATATATAAATTTGTATATATATATATATATATATATATATATATATATATATATATTTATATATATATATATATATATATATATATATATATATATATATATATAAAAAATATATATATATATATTTGTTATTGTTTATTTAGCTATGGACGTATGCGTTTCGTCTCTTTTCAATCAAGACTCATCAGCATAGAAGAACGACTATTCACCACCGGTCACACGATTCCAAACCCTGGATTATATATTTATGTATATATATATATATATATATATATATATACATATATATATGTGTGTGTGTGTGTGTGTATGTGTGTGTGTGTGTGTGGGTGTGTAGGTGGAAGGGTTTGTGTTGTGTGTGTGGGTGCGTGCAAGTCTATATATTTATATGTGTGTGTGTGTGTAAAAACAACAGACGGAATGAAACAATAATGTACAATAAAAATGTACTAAAAAAAGCGAGATATTTTGACTGTTTCCTTCGGATCACCGAACATTTTCAGAAAAAGTTCTATTATTCATTCAATAACTGTAAAACCTAGGAAAATAAGAACGTGCAACAAATTCTTATTAGCACGTGTTAACTATTTGTGAAAAAAATTATAATTAAACTATTGCGGCAAAGAACGTGAACACTTTAAAAGGGGAAAATAAAATTAAAGAAATAAAAAGAGAAGCAAATTGAAAACAACTAGTAAAAACCGCACTGAAACAATGCAATATATAACGACACCGCTAAAATAACTCCGATCCCAGTAAAAGTTACTTTTCATGTGTACTACATTTCATACATGTTGCCATTTCCTTTCCTTGTTCTCCTTTTATGTGTGTGTAACTGAGAGAAGGGGGATTCGAGAACAGTCACTCGACAATTGACACATGGGAACCTTAGGCCTTAATTCATCATTTATCTTTATTCATTATTACTAATTACTTGAAACTTTGCTACTTCTAATAAACTGACCTAGCTCCCTTACTCCATCTCTCTTTAAGCTGTGTGACGTCACGTCAGCTGCTGGCTACGAAATTTGACGTGACATTTAAGTATATACCCGCTGACCAAATCACATTTGTTTCCCAGGTACGTGTCAAAGTTAGCGTATGAATTCAAATCACTAGATGAATACTAGAAACGTACCGTCTATCATTTAACATGAGACAATAACTTAAAAGAAGTAATGTATAGTTTGAAGTAGAAAAGCCTTAGAGCGCTTAGTATTATTTGAATAGATAAATGAATAAATAAGAGTTAAACTAGCTAATAAGTTGAAGACAAAATGTTATCGATACGGTAAAGTGGGATGCACTCCCTGTTTCAATAGCGTGGACTACATTATATTCAAATATCGATTTAAGTCAATTATAGATGTGAGTTTCATTGATTTTGCTCAATATTTATTTTAGTATAGTAATCTTTAAATGATGCGAACACTCATGACACTTAATAGAAATAGTTTTCATATGACACATACTTTGGTTGCATATTTTTATCGTGCTATAGAATGTAAGCTACGTTAATCTTTCAACATGTTTGCAAAATATGTTTCCTGTATCTACACATTTTTATAATAAGAGCATATTGATTGACTACCCTAAATAATTGTTTTAAATTCACGATTAATAGAATAACAGATCATCACAAATTATTAAACGAACAGTAAATAGTATTTGGAATTAATGTATTTAACTATACACTTATATTTTAACATTCGAACGATACATTCTGTAAATAAAATGATGGTCGAGCAACATCTGTTACATTAAGCTATTTATATAGTTCTTCTCATGAGAAAAGGGTTTAAAAAGTTAATATAATCGATATGATATAAAATACGTTTCTTATTACTAATGCTCAAATGTGAAATAAATTAATTCTAGAAAATTGGATAACATATTTTGATTCATTGAACGTTTGCCGCATCTTGTAATTTTACAAAAGTTCGATTATGCCAAAATACACTTTTTTCGTAATACGTTGCTTGTAATACTATTCAGCGAATACCTTCATTTAAACGTAATAATATTGCCAGTTTTACGAGTAATTACCATGGCTCTAATCGATAATACTTTCTTGTATTCTTTACCGAACGTTTAGTTTAATAAACGTTATTTACGCTTTTCATTACAATAGTCATTCCAACATTCCCTCACACTGTTTTCACATATAACTACCTTTGTCATACTTTACTTCGGTGGCATGCATATGTTTATCTTGCCTATTGTCACGCTAACTCTTTCTGCTAAGTGTGGAAAAATGCATTCATTTCAGTTTATCTGCACTGCGCTAGTAAATTATGAAATAATTATAGCTATTACGTTGTCGAATAGTTTACAATATTGGTTCAAGGCAGTTGTAGCAATTTGAATGAATTTAGTTATGAAATAAAGATTGTATATTAAAAGATAATTCTTACAAATCGTTTACGTATATACAAAATTAACTAAAAGGGGATAAGGTCAAATATTTTCTTCAGATTTAATAAACTACATTGTTTTTTATGTGTTATCAGAAAATACGTAAGCCAGTGTTTATTATTAACTTCGTAATATTAAACTCCGATTTAGAAACAATTACTTATTGATATGAAATATTTTATCATCGAATCAAGTCTACTATGATACATTTTGGTACATTGGGCCCACGAACATTGGTGTCGGTTTCTGATGAAATTTATCAGTTCTTTCAATGAATAATTATATAACATCTATAGTGTAATTACATATTGAATTCCTGAATAAATGAGATATAAATAATCTTATAAATGGTATATAATGAATTTACTGTTTCTTCGAAAAGAGGTTAAAAATTTCAATTAATTATGTTTAGTTGATGATCTATATAAACTTGGATGCATTTCGGTTTCTTTGGAAAATATAGGTAATTCTGAATGAATAGTTCGTGACATTACATTTTCCGATTTTTATGATTATGTACTATTTTCCATGTAATATTTTTACGACATTAAGTCGGATAGGACAATTACTTAATTATATTTTATACCAAGAGTTGTAATGTAAACAATGTAACGATCTTTATTCATTGATTTTGTTTCATATTATCTACTACGACATACACCTTCTAGTTAATATTTGTTCATAGTAATGCCTGGGTAAATGTCCGAAACCTTTAGTAGTAATAGACATAACGAAATGCATACATGATAAATGAAAAATCAAATACGTTTATTTAATAATATATAATAATCAGAAACTGAGATGTTACATGTACTTGACCTGTTTAGTGAACCAATAATAAAACAAAATCTCTGACAACGCTTGCGATTGTATATTCCATTAGTTATCTTAATTATGCTTTTACTTGTTTATTATTTTCTCTTAAAGAAATAAGAAAAAACAAAAAATGTAAAATATACAGCAAGTATATAAACACGCGCACACAACTCAGTTTGTATATTCTAACAGACACGTACACACGCATATGTGTACACACACATACACACACATACCCACATATATATATATATATATATATATATATATATATGTATGTAGATGTTTAAATATATATATATTTTTATATTATTAAAATTCCTTAAGGATTACACAAAATTATGTTCATAACTGAATAGGGTGTACATTACTGAAGCTGTTCTATTAATAATACATTCAAAACCTTTTGAAAAAGCTTAATCGGTTAATTATTTTACCATCAATAACAGAAATAGATCCAAACCGTCAACACTGAAATTGTTGTCTATAGTTAACTTAATTATCCTCTTTTCATAGCAACCCAATAATGCAAATCTATACTTGTTACATGCTGTAATCGATATCATAAGATATTCGGAAAATTAATTGTCAGCAAATATGCGTTTAATTATAAGACTATAAAATAATTCGGAATATTAATCTAATTACTGTATATATATATATATATATATATATATATATATATATTAAATTAAAGTTCTGCTGCCAACCTATGATGAATGTCCTAACAATTGAAATAGTTTGGTTGAACTATTCAATATGTGTTTTTGAGTTTATATGTTTGCGAGTTGTTGATTTGCTTATTCTTTATTCAATTTCTTTTACATATATATATATGTATATATATATATATGTATATATATACATAAATATATATATATATATATATATATACATTTATATATCTATATATATGTATATATGTATACATATATATATACACATATATATATATATATATATATATATATGTATACATATATATATATATATATATATATATATATATATATATATATATATATATATATATATATAGTTGTGTGTGGGTGGTGTGGGGACCGAAAAAATATTTATATTTATTGGCTTGCTATTTTGCAGATATCGGAACGGATTTTACATATAAGGTGTGTCTGCGAACACCGTTTGCAAAGCATAGTACACGGAACCCCCTTATAGATGGGATATTGTGAAGACTCTGTGTCTTTATCCGTGATGTTCCATCTCTGGGCAGTTTCTGTTGCGCAGCAAGAGCGTAGAAAACACATCAAAACGAGGATGTTTTTATTATCGTTCAATTCGTGTGACACCCATTTATCCAGCTTTTTTACTTCCCTATTCAAATGGCGAACGACTCTTGTTCTCGACCTCGAGTTCATCAGAAAATGCTCGGGTTGCTTTCAGATCTTCGTTATCAACCGCAGTCGGCCGGATTTGACCGTCTTCATCTTCGAGGCTCTCGTAACCACTGTGAAATTTTTAAAACAAGTTTTGTGCCGTACGTTAGTTAGCGGTTCCTGGGCCAAACGCATCATTTATGTCATCAGTTGTCTCGGCAGCTTTTCGGCCTAGTTTGCACTGGAATAAGAATATCGTGCGGATTTCAATTTTGCCCATGCTGTCGAAAAGCCTGCAAAACAATAAAAATGAAGGGATTAAAAATGGAAACGAATAACATGTTCTGATAGAGCAAAATACGCGTATTAAGATGACTTATAACAACGCTATATTTATCAATAAATTAATTCAGAAAACGTATATAAATATAACATATGTGAGAAAACGCCATTGTTTTTGTACCAAACTAATAAATGAGATGTTACTTGGAAACACCCAAAGGTTAGATGGTTCTATTACAATAGACTAAATACTACATTACTCCTCCACCAAAAAGTGTTAAAGACTTGAGAAGTTTCTGCCAAGACCCTTAAAATGGAAAGTGGATAATTTCAAAGAAGACGATCTTAAGACAACATAACCGATAATACACTAGCAACCTCCAGTAAAGTATAATACAATAATATATTTTTCATTTATTAAAACATTCCTTAGCATTATCAGTCTACCAGTGTTGCTGTCAAGCTGATGTATGGTTCTATTCACTCTGAAGGGGTATACCTTCTACGCTTAAGCTTCTCCCTGGGAAAGGTTTTGTTCATTGATCATTCGCTGAGACGCACCTACTGGGGAACGCTGATGGATTGTTCAGGCTTTCTTTTTATAGGCCAGACACCGCTTATCTATGTGCGCCGGTTACTGAAACCTACCCATATATTTGCATTACTAGTAAATTATATGATGTATTATTTGAATTGTTAGAGTTACTGCATACCAATCGAGAATACGTCCTTGGCGATCAGCTCGACAGAAGAGGACGCTGTGCCATTAGCTGGTCCTTCTCTGTCGGCCTATAGTGTTCGCTATGCTTCGCCATAAGAGGTATTCCATCCCAAATATTAATGTTTCTCTTTGAGATGAAGTTAGTTTAATACAAATGAATTTGACAGAATCTTTGTGGATATCATGCTGTGCTATGTCTGTGTTACATCATAGGCGGTCAATTCTACCCGTTGTTTTCTCAGAATAGGGAAGTTTATTGCTAATACCCTGAGGCGCCTATAGCAAAGAAATGACGGGACTGCTCAGATATAATTTTTAGGCATGAATGCTATTACTCTAGTGCGATCGCTTCCCAAAACTACACCTTACCTTGTGTCTAACCCTTTAGTAAGGAAATACATAATATGTCGTATTATTGACTACTTCTTAATCCTTTTAGTTTTTCATACAAATTGAGGATCCGTCTTAGGTCATCTTTCCAACAGAGGGTTGATATCCTTGCTGAAATGAAATACTGCACCTTTTTTTAAAATAAAAAATAAAACATATATTATCAATTTTCCATGGTATAATTTAAGGCTCTACTTTTAATCAAGCTCAATGATCATAATATTATGTAAATCAGTGTTCATGTATTAAAGATGTAAGATTTCATAATTTCGAAAATATCAATTATGATTAAATATATGTGAAGAATCATCCAGGAATAAGTACTTAACAATGTCACTTTTCATGCACACACTTTCATAAAACACATTTGATTAGTAAAATTACATTGAAGTAAGTATGGAGGGTGTAAATGATTGTACCATTGCTATATTTCAAAATTGATCAACTTTAAAATACAGGAAACATTATATTAAAATACGATGACTCTTTAACGAAAAGGTATGACTCAGGAGAAAACATCAATTAAATCATAGATGTCAACGGATGCTTTTCAAACAATATATATAAAAAAGTAGTCTGAACGAACATTGATAAGTTTCCACTGATTGAACAAATGAATCTCTATTTTATTCTTTCTTTTAACCGACATATTTTTTAATCTACACTTAAATGTACACAGAATAAGATGGTGGAGTGATCACTTTAGATATCCGATCCTAAAGTTATCTTAATTAAATAAACTTTTGAATAAAGGTCATGTTTCTATGAAGAGCGTGGTTATTCAAATCAAATGCCGATTTACAATATATGTTATATGCATCTTGTTTAAGTAATCATGTATTGGGTTTTTCCATTGCATATTTCAGATACTTATCGAGCACTTCGGTAACTACATTGGTTTGGATATCTATATAAGGAGATAATTAGCCCTCCCAAGTGTTAGTTGAAAAGCTTCAACTATTTCATTTGAAAATAGTATTTAATTATTTAATTCTTTAACTTCGTAAGGGATACAAGCATATTGCTATGTCAAGCTACACCTATGCAGATTGTTATATTAATGCCTGAAAGAACAATTTCTTTTTATCATTAAGTACAATCTTTGATCAATTATTATTATCAAACTAATGTTAATAAGTGTTATGTTCTTTATTTATCTATAATATATGATATTTTATTATTATAGAAACATGAATTCTAACAAATACATATAAGACGTTGCCAAGGCAGCTACAATGAGGGTGGCTTATTCTACCGTGCTGAAAAAACATTTCACACCTTGGAGTCCCCCCACTTTCTTAGACAAGATTAAACACAATATACTCTTCAAAACACACCCATAAACAATACACAACTAACGCCGGTATATACTCTATCCCATGTAATAATTGTCATAAAATATACATATAGAGAACTCAACGGGAACTGAAAAAGTAGGGTCTGTGAATATAACATATACATTAAGAATAGCAACTATCTTAACGCGCTTTTCTCCCAAATTGCACAACACGACCATTTATTCAATTTTAACAGTCTAAAATAATTTAATTCATATCCAATAAGTCTCGACGCCGACTCCTTAAAGCAACACTCATCACACACTCACGAAAAAATAACGAAATTGTGTCAATAGTTTATCTCCGCTAAATAGTCAATTCATCATGGTTGAACAACAATTAACATAAACACCTGGGAAAAATCCAATATAACATCTTCTCTTAATAAATGTACAGAAATAACGAAAAAATCGCAATAAATAAAACCACTTACACGTAAATAAATCAACTAGTAAAAGTTCATTTCCATCTCTTCTCACACCTATTTATACATATTGTACATGCATACATTGTATGTTCATAATTAGATTAATGATATTTCGTTCATTGACAATACACTAATAATTAAATAAATGGAAATATAAAAATGCATTTCTACATAATTAAAGACAATATGCATGTTGTAACATTGCTTTGTATTCATATTCACATATTACATATACATACACTTGTATAATCATACATACTTTTAATTATTATTGATAAATTTATGATACAAAATAATGAACTAAATAAATATAAATACAGGCATTCATACATAAATAGTTACACTTATATTATTTTCCACTCACTTTTACACAAATTCCTACATATTGCAATATATCAATTGATTAATGATATACAAATAAAGTAATCAAATAAATAGGAATAAATCAATACATCCACACTTGAATGACTAAACTAATCGGTATGATTTCCCCCTTCTCTCGTTATGCCAATACTTTTCTTTTGTAATCAGGATGTGCGTTTCAAAATGGTAAAAATTTCCACGCTTTTTCATTCATATGACACAATAGAATTACTTTCCTTTACTTGCACTTTCTTCTTTCCATTTTTTAAATTCCGAGCATGAAAGAAATCAGGCGTCCGGACCCTGCCTGCACATCAACTATCGACCAAGCTCGGTGGTGAAGTATTTTGGGAAGTAATAAACCGCAGCCGGCACCCTATATACGTTTCGCTTCCCTTGAACTGCACAGACTGCTGCTGATAACGGACTAGCGCACATCGCGGTTTTTATTTTTAGCTTGTTCTCATCCATCGCCGTGCTGAAACTTTGAGAATTTCTGGCAAATAAAAATTATAAACTGTATGTATTTTTTCTGCATTTTCCACATCCTAAGAGAGTCTACAGTAAAGATGAAACCTTTATGAATACATAAATAATATAGTTTGTGACTGTCCTATTCATATTCCATTACGTTGGATCATTTTTCCCCATTTTATCGCCATCCATATATATACACATACACACACACACACACACACACACACACATATATATATATATATATATATATATATATATGTTAATATTAAGAGATATTAAGTAATATATTAAGTAAACCAACCTAATTTTCAAAGGTAATAATGTGAGTCTACCAGAGATATACAACACATATTTACTCTACGAGTTTATATATAAATAAGCAAATTCCTTTAAAACTGTTCACTACATTCACCACAGAACAGTGCACTAGCCGAAATATTGACAAAGATTTAAAATGGTATTCAAGTAATAAAAACACACATAACGCGCCTACTAATAAAGATAGGTAACGTATATTAAACACCAGAACAACCAGCGAGAAATATAATGGCAAAAAAGGCTCTCGTAAAATAATTCCAACGATATACACATGTTGCAATAAACTCTCGGCTATATTTTGTGCAATCACTTTTTACAAAAAGCAATACAATGATTTGATTGATTGATATTAATGACTACTGATATTGGCATTAATATTACCAGAAGACGCCTGTTCAAATAAAAGCTAACTCCAGAACAAATGAAAATGATCATAAAAACATTAATTGGAGATTTAGAAGAATGTTCATCAACAACACAAAACACTACAAGAATGTAATTAAAAACTTAAGAAATGGTAATTAGAAATAAATATTGCACATTTACGGTTCTTCTCCTGAGAATAGTCAAATTGATGTTCATTTCAGATACAAATTCCATCGGTAAACAAAAGCAGTACTGGTGATAAAACATTAAAAGTTATTCCGAAATGCGAAGCTTAAGCATCGCTCTCCTTTAACAGCACATGTATAAAAGAAGATTTTTTACTTAAATGGAGTTTCATATAAAAGGTGAAATACTCGGTGACTTAGCTCTTTCGAGCTGATGTATGGTTCTAATGCCATTATTCTTACACTCTTCCATCGTTTAGGTTCCCACTAATAGAAAGTGCTAGTCTATTGTCAATAGCCTTAACTCGACCATCGGGCAATGCGGGTCGGACTGCATAGGCATTTCCGTATCCCAGAGTGATCATCTTCTTGAGCGCTCACTTATCAGCACCCACTTATTATAACCTTAGATCAAATATTCACTCTGTGTGCGGGAGGAGAATACTAGGCGCAATATATTTGCAAGAAAGAACCCTATAAAATAACAAATATAGATTTAGCTTATTTGATATAATGTTGTATGTATTATTGTTATAGATGTATGTGTGTGGTTCGCATTAATATATAGAAGAAACCAATTACCTCATTCCAATTTTATTTTTTTACTGCACTGATTAGAAAGCATCGCCTTTCGGAAAGTAATATCGAAGACACCTCCGTGAAGATTTATATGCAGACAATTGTAAATTAGAAAAATTTAGAAAAAAAAGAAAAACATTGAGAAAAATTATAAGCATTGCTTTTGGGCATAATTGATTGCCTAATTATTTTGAAAACTTTGGCATTTAATATGATATGTTTCCGTGTGAGTGTGATCTGGAATGAGTGGGTATACACGCATTCATCTCTCTCACTTTCTCTCCCTATCTCTCTCTCTCTATCTCCCTCTCTCTCTCTCTCTCTCTCTCTCTCTATATATATATATATATATATATATATATATATATATATATATATATACTTCAGTTTGTGCTTAAACAATTTGTTATGGCCTTTTTCTCCAAAAAAAGAAAAGCGAGAAATAAAATGACGACCACAGGGGACATGTTTTCGCGTGGCTGTGAATTTGATTATGATGAATGAACGCTTGTAAGTTGTTTCCGCGGGCGTAAAGACTTGCCAGCATTAAGTAATAAATGTTAAAAATATAAAACGAGAATTGTGTTCATTTGCAATCTGTATTCGGCAAATGGAATTTCAGAGTAAAAGGCAGAATCATTCTCAAAAGAAAAACCAGATGAGGACGCAAGAGAACGACATAAATAACTGATAATCTGCGTCCAGCTAAAACGCTACATTAACATTGCTGATTTTATATAAATAATTTCAAATACCGATCAAACGCCGTATTATTATGGGGAATTCAAGTTAAGGGCGACTAATAAGGTAATTGGCTGCATCTTAATCACTTAGAAGGGTACATAATCGAAGTAGTAGTGAACAAAAAACAACGAACAGTACAATCACCACTCCAAATAATTACATCAAAATAATAAAATAGTTAGGTGATAACATCGTACATATTTCTAGACAGGGCGTTATGGTCCGATGGTAAAACACTGGACTATCTTCATAAATAGCGATGGTTCGATCCTTGCCTGAGTTAGCTATGCTGATGACGGCTGTGAGCCAGAACCATGTGCCCATAGATTACTTTTATGTACGTATAAATATTAACAAAAAAGACACTCTATTTTGTTAAGGGCGACTAATAATGAAATTGGATGCATCTTAATTACTTAGGAAGTAAGACAATCGAAGTAGTAGTAAGAAAAAGCACAAGAGAAGGCTGCTATGCCCAATAAAATATTATATATATATATATATATATATATATATATATATATATATATATATATATATAGAGAGAGAGAGAGAGAGAGAGAGAGAGAGAGACCTATGTGTGTGGAATAAAAGAAACAATGTTTCAGACAAAATGTAAAACAAAAATGGAATAAAGGATAAGCAATTCAACAACTAGCAGAAATATAGACTCAAACACATATTGAATAGTTCTACCAAAATATTTCAATTGTACTACCAAAATATTTCAATTGTTAGGACAATGATCAACGGTTGGCAGCAAATGTTCTGCTGCCGACTGATGATGATTGTCCAAATAATTGAATTTTTGTTGTAGAACTATTCAATATGTGTTTGAGTCTAGTTGTTGAATTGCTTATCTTTTATTCCATTTTTATTTTACACACACACACCCACACACATACATATATCAAAGTAATTATTGAATTTTAACAGAAGATAAACTATCGTAATTTGGCAAGGGGCATCTGACCACAAGGGGGAATACTTATTTACTTACTTGATCCTTCTATTCATTATGACGCTATACAATCCCATGCCGTTAGTACTGCATTAACTGCATTACTTGTTCTCGGCGGAATTTAGAAATTTCTAAGAAAAATGTGCTATTACATCTCTCGGTTAACCGGCGCCAAATGAAAAAAAAGCAGTTACCTTTACAATTGCCACAGAAGATGGGCGTGTTGTTAGGCCTTACTAATCAAAAAGTAACATATTTTGAGACATGTTTCGTTGTAATTATCTAATGTGAATTTTTGAATCTATTTCAAACATTGTTAGTTATTGCAATACTCGCTAGCGAAGAATGTTTTATAATTCTACATGAAAGTAAATACAGAATGCAGTGATGTTTATTTGTTCCTAAAAAACAAATAAAAAGGTCTGCAGCATGGTTTTCCTTTAAGGAAGGTTGTCTTCCAAAGAATGGAATGCTCATGAACAGTAACATAAAATGCTGCTTCGAATAGAGTGAATATATTTAAGGAATAAGCATGTATTTCCGTCAACAAACGAAATGGTCATTACATCACTCGTGAAACCTTGCGTTTTCGGTTCATGAAATTCAATAGTTCATGTGTTCTACATAGGAGATGTAAATAAAAGTCATTTTGCCTCGATCAAAAATGTAAAAGACGCAAAAAATTACGTGGATTTTATTTGATATTTTTATTATTCTTTTTAATATATTTTCAAACTGTACACAGTAAGCATGTGTTTCTTGATCAATAAATATCGTAAATCATGAATATGAATCCCCTAATTTCATTATTCGTTAGTGATTAACCCTTTCATGATCTTATCTATTAGGACAATGTAACTGCTGTTAATTGAATTCGAATTATGTTCAATGTACACAACTACGATACAACGTTGCGAATTTTATTCAGTCATTTGAGCTAGCTTTTGCAACTGAGAAAAACTTGTTTGCGCATTAGCAACAGAGCTGGTGTCTAGGGGTCGTTAAGGCATTCTTATATTCAGAAAGTTCTACTCGAAAATTGTACCGTAAACTAGAAATGAAAAATTAAGTATGCGCCAAATAAAATAGAAAAAGATGTTTGTATTTTATGTAGAGTTTCAAATGAAAGCTTTTGTTGTGTTATTCTTGAAGTGTTCTATAGTTAGCATAAATGCTATAAACAAAACGTAAATTTATGAAAAACAGGGATCATCTTAATTTCATAGTTTTCGTTGCAATGAGAAATCGTTATGTTCCCGTGAAATGTGAGGAAGTAAGCGTAAGGAGAAACAAATATTAACTATATTTTATTTATCACTAGTTATCGTCACCTGACATTGCTTGGTGTTCTGATTTACAAAAAAAAACCACTAAAAAACGGGTAAACTATAAGACTGTTATAATTCGTCATTTATTTTACCTAAATTTAATTAACACATCATTAGCCTTATTGAGTTAAACATAAATAACATCCACGATCACATTATCGTATGTTGTATATATTATACTATCATATTTCGTGTGTATTAGAATATTCTATTGTTTTTTTTTAAATAAAACAAGTATAAATGTATGTGTTACGCTAATTAAACTCTCTTTCACTCTATTGCCAATATTTTTATCGTAAGGGTTAGGGTCGGGGTAAGGATTTGAGTAAGGGTAAGAGTTAGGGTAAGGATTAAGTGGTAGGGTTAGGGTAGGGGTATAGGTTGGGTTTAGGTTTAGGGTTAAGGTTATGATTTAGTTAGGATCATGATTAGGGTTAGGTTTAAAGTAAAGGTTGAGGGTTAGGGTTACCGTTAGCGTTAGGGTTAGGGTTAGGGTGTAGGGTTATGGTTATGGTTTAGGGTTAGGATTATGCTAGAGAGAGATAGAGAGGGAAATAGATAGATAAAGAGTGAGAGAAATAAATAAATATATATATATATATATATATATATATATATATCAGTACATTACGTACTCAGTATCCAATGCAGCCTTTTAATCAACATCAGTCATGAATCATCGCAGCCTGATGAACTTTATTTAGATCCCCGAAGTGAAGCAGCGTCGAGCCTGGCCAGTACTAAATGGGTGACCATTTGGGAATGCCAGGTGCTGTATGTGCTCTCTTCTTATTTCGGCATTGTTTCCAGTCGTCCTGTATTACTACTTGCCATTGGAATCAAGCAATGCCGACTACGGAGAGCGGTGTTTGGGGATTGCGCAACCCTTGCAATTACAAATTAACGCGCGGGCAGCCCCTGGTGGGAATCTCATACGTCGAAATCGACGGGAGAGTCCATCATAAATATATATATATATATATATATATATATATATATATATATATATATATATATATATATATATATATATATATATATATATCTTGAGATACATACACATTTTTAGATTTAAAAATGTAACTACATGGCAACAAAAATATTGAAATCTACTATTTACCCATTGTACATATTCTAATTGACAATATACATTAATGCTACACATATGTTTAGGAGTGCAGTGAAAGTCTATATGTAACAGGTGTATTTTAAACACAGACGTGGCATATACGAAAAACGTCCTTCTTGAATAAGGTGTTCTCTGATAAAATAACTTTAAAAAGATAATTTAATTGATGCTAACATAATTCACTCTCTTCAGCAGGCGTGCACTGAAGGATGAAACGAGACCTTACTGTTTGCAGATGTGATAATTTTGCCGTGTCTTGTCTTAGATAAGTTAACTCCAGATATTGAAAGATAGAGTTATACATTTCCTAGCGTTTTCGTAAAAGTTACTTTTATGGACCAGACAAAATTTGAAAATCGAATAACGAGCCTACAGCGCGCACCTGTAAAAACTGCACCACTTGTCCGAAAAAATAGGCATAAGCTTCTAAGTTTTTACAATTAAATAACTTTGCATTATTAATTATTGTATTATTCTATGTATTTTATTTTTAATATTTCTCACGATCGTTGCTAATTGTGCCCTCTCTTTATAACACCATTATGCCCTCATCACACACTTCCCATTATTCGTTTAACTCACACCACGATGTTGCTTTCTTTCTTCAATGACAAATAAACGTTATAACCCGTGGTATAAATTGTCGTTAATCGTGTTGAATGAATGTATTTAGACAGGCGAGACAAGTTGTTCCGGCATTATGATAATTAACCTAATGTTGCCTTTCAGGCGCAACACAAGATATAGGAATTTAAGAAATTATTATTATTATTATTATTATTATTATTATTATTATTATTATTATTATTATTATTATTATTATTATTATTATTATTATTATTATTATTATTATTATTATTATTATTATATTATTATTATTATTATTATTATTATTATTATTATTATTATTATTATTATTATTATTATTATTATTATTATTATTATTATTATTATTATTATTATTATTATTATTATTATTATTATTATTATTATTATTATTATTATTATTATTATTATTATTATTATTATTATTATTATTATTATTATTATTATTATTATTATTATTATTATTATTATTATTATTATTATTATTATTATTATTATTATTATTATTATTATTATTATTATTATTATTATTATTATTATTATTATTATTATTATTATTATTATTATTATTATTATTATTATTATTATTATTATTATTATTATTATTATTATTATTATTATTATTATTATTATTATTATTATTATTATTATTATTATTATTATTATTATTATTATTATTATTATTATTATTATTATTATTATTATTATTATTATTATTATTATTATTATTATTATTATTATTATTATTATTATTATTATTATTATTATTATTATTATTATTATTATTATTATTATTATTATTATTATTATTATTATTATTATTATTATTATTATTATTATTATTATTATTATTATTATTATTATTATTATTATTATTATTATTATTATTATTATTATTATTATTATTATTATTATTATTATTATTATTATTATTATTATTATTATTATTATTATTATTATTATTATTATTATTATTATTATTATTATTATTATTATTATTATTATATTATTATTATTATTATTATTATTATTATTATTATTATTATTATTATTATTATTATTATTATTATTATTATTATTATTATTATTATTATTATTATTATTATTATTATTATTATTATTATTATTATTATTATTATTATTATTATTATTATTATTATTATTATTATTATTATTATTATTATTATTATTATTATTATTATTATTATTATTATTATTATTATTATTATTATTATTATTATTATTATTATTATTATTATTATTATTATTATTATTATTATTATTATTATTATTATTATTATTATTATTATTATTATTATTATTATTATTATTATTATTATTATTATTATTATTATTATTATTATTATTATTATTATTATTATTATTATTATTATTATTATTATTATTATTATTATTATTATTATTATTATTATTATTATTATTATTATTATTATTATTATTATTATTATTATTATTATTATTATTATTATTATTATTATTATTATTATTATTATTATTATTATTATTATTATTATTATTATTATATTATTATTATTATTATTATTATTATTATTATTATTATTATTATTATTATTATTATTATTATTATTATTATTATTATTATTATTATTATTATTATTATTATTATTATTATTATTATTATTATTATTATTATTATTATTATTATTATTATTATTATTATTATTATTATTATTATTATTATTATTATTATTATTATTATTATTATTATTATTATTATTATTATTATTATTATTATTATTATTATTATTATTATTATTATTATTATTATTATTATTATTATTATTATTATTATTATTATTATTATTATTATTATTATTATTATTATTATTATTATTATTATTATTATTATTATTATTATTATTATTATTATTATTATTATTATTATTATTATTATTATTATTATTATTATTATTATTATTATTATTATTATTATTATTATTATTATTATTATTATTATTATTATTATTATTATTATTATATTATTATTATTATTATTATTATTATTATTATTATTATTATTATTATTATTATTATTATTATTATTATTATTATTATTATTATTATTATTATTATTATTATTATTATTTTTATTATTATTATTATTATTATTATTATTATTATTATTATTATTATTATTATTATTATTATTATTATTATTATTAATTATTATTATTATTATTATTATTATTATTATTATTATTATTATTATTATTATTATTATTATTATTATTATTATTATTATTATTATTATTATTATTATTATTATTATTATTATTATTATTATTATTATTATTATTATTATTATTATTATTATTATTATTATTATTATTATTATTATTATTATTATTATTATTATTATTATTATTATTATTATTATTATTATTATTATTATTATTATTATTATTATTATTATTATTATTATTATTATTATTATTATTATTATTATTATTATTATTATTATTATTATTATTATTATTATTATTATTATTATTATTATTATTATTATTATTATTATTATTATTATTATTATTATTATTATTATTATTATATTATTATTATTATTATTATTATTATTATTATTATTATTATTATTATTATTATTATTATTATTATTATTATTATTATTATTATTATTATTATTATTATTATTATTATTATTATTATTATTATTATTATTATTATTATTATTATTATTATTATTATTATTATTATTATTATTATTATTATTATTATTATTATTATTATTATTATTATTATTATTATTATTATTATTATTATTATTATTATTATTATTATTATTATTATTATTATTATTATTATTATTATTATTATTATTATTATTATTATTATTATTATTATTATTATTTATTATTATTATTATTATTATTATTATTATTATTATTATTATTATTATTATTATTATTATTATTATTATTATTATTATTATTATTATTATTATTATTATTATTATTATTATTATTATTATTATTATTATTATTATTATTATTATTATTATTATTATTATTATTATTATTATTATTATTATTATTATTATTATTATTATTATTATTATTATTATTATTATTATTATTATTATTATTATTAATTATTATTATTATTATTATTATTATTATTATTATTATTATTATTATTATTATTATTATTATTATTATTATTATTATTATTATTATTATTATTATTATTATTATTATTATTATTATTATTATTATTATTATTATTATTATTATTATTATTATTATTATTATTATTATTATTATTATTATTATTATTATTATTATTATTATTATTATTATTATTATTATTATTATTATTATTATTATTATTATTATTATTATTATTATTATTATTATTATTATTATTATTATTATTATTATTATTATTATTATTATTATTATTATTATTATTATTATTATTATTATTATTATTATTATTATTATTATTATTATTATTATTATTATTATTATTATTATTATTATTATTATTATTATTATTATTATTATTATTATTATTATTATTATTATTATTATTATTATTATTATTATTATTATTATTATTATTATTATTATTATTATATTATTATTATTATTATTATTATTATTATTATTATTATTATTATTATTATTATTATTATTATTATTATTATTATTATTATTATTATTATTATTATATAATAATAATAATAATAATAATAATAATAATAATAATAATAATAATAATAATAATAATAATAATAATAATATAATAATAATAATAATAATAATAATAATAATAATAATAATAATAATAATAATAATAATAATAATAATAATAATAATAATAATAATAATAATAATAATAATAATAATAATAATAATAATAATAATAATAATAATAATAATAATAATAATAATAATAATAATAATAATAATAATAATAATAATAATAATAATAATAATAATAATAATAATAATAATAATAATAATAATAATAATAATAATAATAATAATAATAATAATAATAATAATAATAATAATAATAATAATAATAATAATAATAATAATAATAATAATAATAATAATAATAATAATAATAATAATAATAATAATAATAATAATAATAATAATAATAATATAATAATAATAATAATAATAATAATAATAATAATAATAATAATAATAATAATAATAATAATAATAATAATAATAATAATAATAATAATAATAATAATAATAATAATAATAATAATAATAATAATAATAATAATAATAATAATAATAATAATAATAATAATAATAATAATAATAATAATAATAATAATAATAATAATAATAATAATAATAATAATAATAATAATAATAATAATAATAATAATAATAATAATAATAATAATAATAATAATAATAATAATAATAATAATAATAATAATAATAATAATAATAATAATAATAATAATAATAATAATAATAATAATAATAATAATAATAATAATAATAATAATAATAATAATAATAATAATAATAATAATAATAATAATAATAATAATAATAATAAATAATAATAATAATAATAATAATAATAATAATAATAATAATAATAATAATAATAATAATAATAATAATAAAATAATAATAATAATAATAATAATAATAATAATAATAATAATAATAATAATAATAATAATAATAATAATAATAATAATAATAATAATAATAATAATAATAATAATAATAATAATAATAATAATAATAATAATAATAATAATAATAATAATAATAATAATAATAATAATAATAATAATAATAATATAATAATAATAATAATAATAATAATAATAATAATAATAATAATAATAATAATAATAATAATAATAATATAATAATAATAATAATAATAATAATAATAATAATAATAATAATAATAATAATAATAATAATAATAATAATAATAATAATAATAATAATAATAATAATAATAATAATAATAATAATAATAATAATAATAATAATAATAATAATAATAATAATAATAATAATAATAATAATAATAATAATAATAATAATAATAATAATAATAATAATAATAATATAATAATAATAATAATAATAATAATAATAATAATAATAATAATAATAATAATAATAATAATAATAATAATAATAATAATAATAATAATAATAATAATAATAATAATAATAATAATAATAATAATAATAATAATAATAATAATAATAATAATAATAATAATAATAATAATAATAATAATAATAATAATAATAATAATAATAATAATAATAATAAATAATAATAATAATAATAATAATAATAATAATAATAATAATAATAATAATAATAATAATAATAATAATAATAATAATAATAATAATAATAATAATAATAATAATAATAATAATAATAATAATAATAATAATAATAATAATAATAATAATAATAATAATAATAATAATAATAATAATAATAATAATAATAATAATAATAATAATAATAATAATAATAATAATAATAATAATAATAATAATAATAATAATAATAATAATAATAATAATAATAATAATAATAATAATAATAATAATAATAATAATAATAATAATAATAATAATAATAATAATAATAATAATAATAATAATAATAATAATAATAATAATAATAATAATAATAATAATAATAATAATAATAATAATAATAATAATAATAATAATAATAATAATAATAATAATAATAATAATAATAATAATAATAATAATAATAATAATAATAATAATAATAATAATAATAATAATAATAATAATAATAATAATAATAATAATAATAATAATAATAATAATAATAATAATAATAATAATAATAATAATAATAATAATAATAATAATAATAATAATAATAATAATAATAATAATAATAATAATAATAATAATAATAATAATAATAATAATAATAATAATAATAATAATAATAATAATAATAATAATAATAATAATAATAATAATAATAATAATAATAATAATAATAATAATAATAATAATAATAATAATAATAATAATAATAATAATAATAATAATAATAATAATAATAATAATAATAAATAATAATAATAATAATAATAATAATAATAATAATAATAATAATAATAATAATAATAATAATAATAATAATAATAATAATAATAATAATAATAATAATAATAATAATAATAATAATAATAATAATAATAATAATAATAATAATAATAATAATAATAATAATAATAATAATAATAATAATAATAATAATAATAATAATAATAATAATAATAATAATAATAATAATAATAATAATAATAATAATAATAATAATAATAATAATAATAATAATAATAATAATAATAATAATAATAATAATAATAATAATAATAATAATAATAATAATAATAATAATAATAATAATAATAATAATAATAATAATAATAATAATAATAATAATAATAATAATAATAATAATAATAATAATAATAATAATAATAATAATAATAATAATAATAATAATAATAATAATAATAATAATAATAATAATAATAATAATAATAATAATAATAATAATAATAATAATAATAATATAATAATAATAATAATAATAATAATAATAATAATAATAATAATAATAATAATAATAATAATAATAATAATAATAATAATAATAATAATAATAATAATAATAATAATAATAATAATAATAATAATAATAATAATAATAATAATAATAATAATAATAATAATAATAATAATAATAATAATAATAATAATAATAATAATAATAATAATAATAATAATAATAATAATAATAATAATAATAATAATAATAATAATAATAATAATAATAATAATAATAATAATAATAATAATAATAATAATAATAATAATAATAATAATAATAATAATAATAATAATAATAATAATAATAATAATAATAATAATAATAATAATAATATAATAATAATAATAATAATAATAATAATAATAATAATAATAATAATAATAATAATAATAATAATAATAATAATAATAATAATAATAATAATAATAATAATAATAATAATAATAATAATAATAATAATAATAATAATAATAATAATAATAATAATAATAATAATAATAATAATAATAATATAATAATAATAATAATAATAATAATAATAATAATAATAATAATAATAATAATAATAATAATAATAATAATAATAATAATAATAATAATAATAATAATAATAATAATAATAATAATAATAATAATAATAATAATAATAATAATAATAATAATAATAATAATAATAATAATAATAATAATAATAATAATAATAATAATAATAATAATAATAATAATAATAATAATAATAATAATAATAATAATAATAATAATAATAATAATAATAATAATAATAATAATAATAATAATAATAATAATAATAATAATAATAATAATAATAATAATAATAATAATAATAATAATAATAATAATAATAATAATAATAATAATAATAATAATAATAATAATAATAATAATAATAATAATAATAATAATAATAATAATAATAATAATAATAATAATAATAATAATAATAATAATAATAATAATAATAATAATAATAATAATAATAATAATAATAATAATAATAATATAATAATAATAATAATAATAATAATAATAATAATAATAATAATAATAAATAATAATAATAATAATAATAATAATAATAATAATAATAATAATAATAATAATAATAATAATAATAATAATAATAATAATAATAATAATAATAATAATAATAATAATAATAATAATAATAATAATAATAATAATAATAATAATAATAATAATAATAATAATAATAATAATAATAATAATAATAATAATATAATAATAATAATAATAATAATAATAATAATAATAATAATAATAATAATAATAATAATAATAATAATAATAATAATAATAATAATAATAATAATAATAATAATAATAATAATAATAATAATAATAATAATAATAATAATAATAATAATAATAATAATAATAATAATAATAATAATAATAATAATAATAAATAATAATAATAATAATAATAATAATAATAATAATAATATAATAATAATAATAATAATAATAATAATAATAATAATAATAATAATAATAATAATAATAATAATAATAATAATAATAAATAATAATAATAATAATAATAATAATAATAATAATAATAATAATAATAATAATAATAATAATAATAATAATAATAATAATAATAATAATAATAATAATAATAATAATAATAATAATAATAATAATAATAATAATAATAATAATAATAATAATAATAATAATAATAATAATAATAATAATAATAATAATAATAATAATAATAATAATAATAATAATAATAATAATAATAATAATAATAATAATAATAATAATAATAATAATAATAATAATAATAATAATAATAATAATAATAATAATAATAAATAATAATAATAATAATAATAATAATAATAATAATAATAATAATAATAATAATAATAATAATAATAATAATAATAATAATAATAATAATAATAATAATAATAATAATAATAATAATAATAATAATAATAATAATAATAATAATAATAATAATAATAATAATAATAATATAATAATAATAATAATAATAATAATAATAATAATAATAATAATAATAATAATAATAATAATAATAATAATAATAATAATAATAATAATAATAATAATAATAATAATAATAATAATAATAATAATAATAATAATAATAATAATAATAATAATAATAATAATAATAATAATAATAATAATAATAATAATAATAATAATAATAATAATAATAATAATAATAATAATAATAATAATAATAATAATAATAATAATAATAATAATAATAATAATAATAATAATAATAATAATAATAATAATAATAATAATAATAATAATAATAATAATAATAATAATAATAATAATAATAATAATAATAATAATAATAATAATAATAATAATAATAATAATAATAATAATAATAATAATAATAATAATAATAATAATAATAATAATAATAATAATAATAATAATAATAATAATAATAATAATAATAATAATAATAATAATAATAATAATAATAATAATAATAATAATAATAATAATAATAATAATAATAATAATAATAATAATAATAATAATAATAATAATAATAATAATAATAATAATAATAATAATAATAATAATAATAATAATAATAATAATAATAATAATAATAATAATAATAATAATAATAATAATAATAATAATAATAATATAATAATAATAATAATAATAATAATAATAATAATAATAATAATAATAATAATAATAATAATAATAATAATAATAATAATAATAATAATAATAATAATAATAATAATAATAATAATAATAATAATAATAATAATAATAATAATAATAATAATAATAATAATAATAATAATAATAATAATAATAATAATAATAATAATAATAATAATAATAATAATAATAATAATAATAATAATAATAATAATAATAATAATAATAATAATAATAATAATAATAATAATAATAATAATAATAATAATAATAATAATAATAATAATAATAATAATAATAATAATAATAATAATAATAATAATAATAATAATAATAATAATAATAATAATAATAATAATAATAATAATAATAATAATAATAATAATAATAATAATAATAATAATAATAATAATAATAATAATAATAATAATAATAATAATAATAATAATAATAATAATAATAATAATAATAATAATAATAATAATAATAATAATAATAATAATAATAATAATAATAATAATAATAATAATAATAATAATAATAATAATAATAATAATAATAATAATAATAATAATAATAATAATAATAATAATAATAATAATAATAATAATAATAATAATAATAATAATAATAATAATAATAATAATAATAATAATAATAATAATAATAATAATAATAATAATAATAATAATAATAATAATAATAATAATAATAATAATAATAATAATAATAATAATAATAATAATAATAATAATAATAATAATAATAATAATAATAATAATAATAATAATAATAATAATAATAATAATAATAATAATAATAATAATAATAATAATAATAATAATAATAATAATAATAATAATAATAATAATAATAATAATAATAATAATAATAATTTGCAATAATAATAGAAAACAAGTAGGGGGAAACCTGCTCAATCGTAGAGTTTGCCGCCCCATTTATAGACAGGTTGACGATAAAAGGTGGCAGACACACGAAGTTAGCACATGTAACTTACCAAAGAAGTGAACAAAATACAGAAGATAAAAGGTTAGCATAATTGTAGAAGCACTAGGTACAATTTCGAATGACCTGAAAAAAGACTAGCGGAAAGTGGAATGAAAGAGTGCATTGAAAACATGCGACAGATGGAAACGATAAAAACCGAAAAAAATATTTAGGAAAACTATCAAATGCGGAAACCAACACATATAAACTAGAAATGCAACCACCCAAATGTAAGTTGAAATGGATATAAAACGAAAAAAGAAAGAACATCATACCTACGCTAGGAACACTCGACAATTTCCATAAACAAATCCTCCAGACATACAGCAAGTACTACCAAAAATTATAATGACGGGTCAAGGGAGATAAAGGGACTGAGGACAGCCACCAATAGCCATGCGCCCATATTTTGCATCGGGACCAATGCTTCTATGCCTGCTGTAACTAATTTAATTACTTGTGTTACTTTCTGTTTGCCATTGAGAAAAAAGTGTTGGTCCTGGGTATTTCTCTAGCGAGATGTTTGGAAACTTCTCGATTAGCATCTTTCTAATATACCATTTGTTTGAGTAATAGCCCTTCGGTTTAGGGTCGGATGTTTATGGCCATATACACCATTAGAACGAAATTATCAACATTCCTGAGTGGGCAATGCGTGTATGTCACACAAACTTCTGTTCGTGTTGTAAAAATAGTTCAATAATTTAAGCTCGCGATTATTCACGATCTGGGTGCTGGGTCGGAAATATGACGGTCTGTGAAAGGTGCTGTAGAATAGAGACGCTTTACCTTCTTTTAACATGTGTGTCTATGTCGTCTGAGAAACCAAGCCAATATTCGTGGTGTAGGTTATAAGTGTGTTTCCGCATGATTTTCAAATGCTAAGCACAATTACATTATCACAAGCACTTAACAAAAAAATACATTAGAACGTAATATACATTAAAGAAAAAACAATTTACGACATATTACCTTGCGTAGCGGAATATAGGTTATTTAATATTTAGAAATGGTAACGTGTTAAGACCATAGCAATATATATTTTCCTTAAATGCCTCAACAAGTAAATAAAAGCGAGTGACATATTTTAAATAATGATATAAAGGGAAACATATACAATTAGATGAAGTTGTAACCGGTTTACAGAGATAACACTCTTTATGAAACGAGAATTAAACATACTCTCATCATGGAATATAAATTACTTACCTTCAATATATATATATATATATATATATAGTCTCGGAAGTTTCTCAACCATTAAAACTATATAAAAAAAAAAACTAAAAAAAAATTAAAAAAAACAAAAAAACTTATAGTCTCAAGTCTTCCAGTGGAAAATCACTCATGTAAGTCAATTTATTTTTTACAGTTATTATATTAGTTAGTTTCTAACACTATTTTAAGGGATCATCAGTTGTTTACTATGAAAAACTGTTTCGGGAATTTAAAAACAATATATATATATATTCGTCTTAACGTAAATTAAGTATCAAATACATAACTGAATTTTATTTAAATCTTGTTAACTTAATTTACTGCATGCATGTCACTGATTAACACTACTATAAGACGTAAGATAAAACAGTATTGTTGTCATATTAAATTATGTATAAATTATACGAACATTGTTTGAAATGGTTTATGTATATATTACTATATGTATTTCTTCACAATAATCGAGGCAAGATTATAATTAAACTTACCTTTCAACTGCTGAGTGTAAAAGACAATCAACAAATATATTTCTCCTAGATTCTCAATTTTAATGAAATATTCTAGATAAAAATATTGATGCAAGTTACAAAATAAAAAAGCTAAGTAATTTTTGTATGCGAAATATTCAATGCCATTTTCCAAGAAAGAATAATATACAACGTGAACTTCAGTAACAAATATTGAAAGAATCATGTACGAAATTAATACATAAAATCTGAATTATTTGCACAATCCTTTGTACAATGACAGAAAAAAGAGACACGTGTCCTTACTGGAGAATTACACTTTTAATGAAAGACAAGCACGTTTGAAACTGTTAGCAACATTTTCTATTAATCTACAGCTTTATCCCATAACATTTCTGACTGGACTTACGCAATCCATCTACATCATTGATATCGTTCAACCTGTGCTGACTCCAGTTCGGTTTAATTAATAACCTTACAACAACATTCAAACATATCGTTCCACCTGTGAGAACTCCACTTGGGTTTGATTTATAACCTAATAGCAATCTTTAAAAAATACCGTTAAACCTGTGGTGACTCAAGTTAAGTTTGATTAAAAATAGCGTTCAACCTGAGCTGAATCAAGTTGGATTTGATAAAACACCTTACAACAACCTTCGAAGAAATATCGTTCAACATGTGCTGACTCCAGTTATGTTTGAGTAATAACCTTACAACAACCGTATAAAAATATCGTTCAACCTTAGTTTGATTAATAACTTTACAACAACCTTCAGAAAGGCTATCGTTAAACCTGTGCTGACTCAAGTTATGTTTTGTTAATAACCTTTAAACAACCTTCGAGAAAATACCGTTTTACCTGTGCTGACTCAAGTTGAGTTTTATAAATAACCTAACAAAAGCATTCGAAAAATATGGCTCAATCTGTACTGACTCAAGTTGGGGTTGATTAATAACATGATAACAACATTCCAAAAATATTGTTCAACCTGTTCTGATCCAAGTTAAGTTTTATCAATAACTTTTCAACTTTCGAAAAAATATCGTTCAGCCTATGGTTACTTTAGTTGACTTTTATTAATAACCTTACAATAATATTCGAAAGAAATATCGTTCAACATGTGCTGACTCAAGTTGGGTTATATTAATAACCTTACAACAACTTTCGAAAAAATATGTTTCAACCCAAGTAAAGTTGGATTAATAACCTTACAAAAACCTTTAAAAAATATCGTTCAACTTAAGCTGGCTCAAGTTGAATTTGATTAATATCCTTACAAAACGTTCGAAGAAGTTTCTCAAAATGTCATGTTTATGGAACTATACTAAATAACTTTTACATATTTTTAGAGAATTATTTTTACTTGCAAAGTGTTATCTAATTAAAGGTTTATATTGTCAGTTAGTTATTAATTGAATGTGTTTTAAAAGTTATTCAAACTGCTAAATAATCCACGTGCCAGTCACTGATTATCTAAGTAAGTATACTGCCATTCGGATTTGATAAAAACAGTCGCAATCGATGAGAGAAATGAATCTATTACAGAAGGAAACAAATTTGGAGAAATTTACTTACACGATTGTGCATGTATGTGTTTTATTTATCGGACACGACTAATAATTCCGAGTCATCACAAACAATTTTAAGTTTATGACATTGCCAAAAAGCTACAACATGATGAAAATGATTTGTATTATTTGGATTATACGAACTCCAGTATTCATCATGAATGTTATTCCCACAAAGTTCCGGACTATTCAATCACTGATATAGTTCAATTACGTCTGCTCCAATTCGGAATCACTTACTTAAACGACAATGGTAGGTTATTCTGTTCCAATCATGTATAATAAACGTGTAGATGGCTTAACTATTTTGGAATGATATTATTTGTTTTGCACGTAGATAAGATTGAACCTTTCACTCACAGAAGTCTGATCTCAGTTGCGCCACGCGTCCTTTCAAATATTATGTAGGGATTCCCTAAGTCCACATTAAGAAAAGCTAGTTCGAGAGGATGCAGTTGAGAAAGGTCGAAGGTTACATCAATCAAAGCATTGTGAAAATAGCATCTAAGATGCGAGAAGAATAACTTTAATAATACATACACATCACCAATCATCACTATGGAACCAACGGCAGATACTATTAACAGATTTGGAAAGTTGTAGCTGTTATAGTGACAAAGAGAGGACCTGACGAACAGAGGATAGATACGTTGACACATCTAAAAATAAATAACAAATAATAATGTAAGCATGATGCCGAACTATTTTACTACGCAATCTATATGTGTTATAGTTTTCTTTAACGATTGGTGTATAAACAAATATACACCCTTAGCGTCGTCCTCGTGATGCCAGGTTCTATAACCTCACTCCGACATCGGTGTTTAATAAACTGTTTATTTGAAAAGAGAGTTATAGCCAAACATCCAGTTACAACTTGTATACTCGTAAAACTGCGAATAAGATATAAATACAGACAGATACATACAGATATATCGCGTGGTTACATAAGTCACCCTTATTGCACCCTCCTTGCTTATCTGCTTGAAATGTCGCCAGGAAAGAGACAGGAAAGCGTCGGACTTAAATCATGTGATTCGATCTACTTCAAAAACGATCCGCGCAACGTAATGTATTACACTTACACTTCACCAATCACAAGGATTGTTAAAAGTGCTGGAATATTGCTAATACGCATGCGATACATAACATAACATAGCATATATTTGGGGAAAAGTCTTGTCCCTGTAACTCCCGTTCCTTTCCCTCTTGTCCACTAAACCAGTTCGTGCACAAGGCTGACTGAATATTGTCTGTGAAGCCAATGTTTGTCAACTTGAATTTTAAGTCGTTTATGTATGTTACATCGATGGCCCAGTCGGGTAGATGTTCCAATTGTTCACAACCCGTATCCCAAAGGAATACTTTCTGATGTTTCGCCTACTATGCTTCTTTTCCAGTTTCAGGAAGTGACCTCTTGTTCCGGTGATCTTGCTAAGGGGTAACAGTCTCTCCTGGTCCATGTTGTATTTTCCTGTAAGGATCTTGCACATCTGGATCATATCGCCACGTTTCCTTCTATAGTACATGGACGGGGGCTTCATGTGTCTCAGCCTATCTTCGTATGGCAGGCCCACATGTGTTGGGCACAATTTGGTGTCTCAGCGCTGGACTTTCTCAACCTTGTAAATATCACCGACAAACTGATGGGCTCGTGGTACATTTCCATACTCAAGGATAGGCCTCACTATTCAGGTGTAGAATATGGTTAGAATATGGTTCAATTTCCCCCTCTCTCTAAATATGTATTGGATGGGAGGTAACTAATATTTTAACTTGCGGATAAAAATATAAGTTACCTCGCTTGCATGATTTGAAGCATGATCTAAAAATATCGTATATTAAAACGTTTCTTATGCAGATTAATTTGTCATAGATTATTTACGACTAATTTATATAGTGCAAATTATTTAAATAATAATATATTTAAAATAACATCAACATTTTTCCTGTATAACTTTACAAATGTGCAACGAATAACGTTTTACAGGACAATGAATAAGCCCTATAGCTTCGGCTACTATGAAATCATATATTCATCTAATTAAGTTTTCACATTTCAAAGGATTTCGACTTTAAAAAATAATTTAAATGAGAAAAGCGACCTGCAACTTTTAACGGTGTTCCGCTCTTTAAACATAGATTTAGTTTTTTCATTGGTTCACTCATTATAATTGTGTTATTACTATCACAGTTTCTCTCTTTTCTACCAGATGAGACTAATTAATCCCAATAACGAAATCTAAATAGGAACGAAAATGAGGAAACAATGAAATTACCGAAGACAAGATAGTTTTTACGAGAAGGCAGCAATGAAAAACAACGATGTGTATGCCAAACAATATAAAACATAATTATGTCGCCGCCTGTGAGAAACAATTACATCGAAAGTAATAAAATCAAAATGCGAAAACAACAATGCGTTTCTGGGCGTCGGCTGCTTTATATCGGTCAATGAAATAAAAAGTTCGTACGTTGTTTAAACGGCAGCGAACGCACCTTGTTATCTATTTCTATTTGTCTTATTAATGTTTTATTTCTGATGTTTTTTCCTGAAAACATATGCGATGTTATTGTTCTATCATTAGTTGTTTTAGGTTTTATTGGGTTAGCCATTGGTATACCTCTGTTATCATATTCAAGCTAAGCGAAGTCAAGTTGTTACCAAACGTTTCTATTTACATCGTTTGACCACACAGAATACGTGCTAAAATATATATTACATCTTATATTGTCTTATGTTTAAAAAGAAGGATGTGTTATTGTTTTAAGTTGTCGTATTGATACTTTGCTGAACAAGTTACCATCATTCTCCTAACTATTTATATATTAGTCGCGCACTTTTGCACTGTACGTCGATTTAACCTTTCTAAAATAATGTTTGATGTATGTGTGTAAATTTAGTGAAACAGGAGCATTGCTTTTGCAGCATATCACATTTATATACCTGTAGTAATTAGATCCCAAAACAATACGTCATGTTTACTACTGATTTATGCACGGAGATAATTTTGTTCATTCCATTTACTCCTTGTAAAATATAGACAGTATTTATTGCACCAAAGGCACAATAAGAAATTACAGGATAGGTTTAATGAGGTCTGTTGAAACTGGGTAGACGGCAAATCTGCAATAACGTGTATGGAACATGCATACCAAAAAGAGGTTGGATAAACACGACGGCAGTAGAGGCTGATTTGACAACAATTATGTATCTGGTATATGGAAAGAAGGAGTGGTTTTATCGACTTGAATGTGGGGGTTAGGCAAAATGAGAGGTTGGATCGACTGCAATGCCGTCTCATAAACATACATAGTGGGAGAGACTTAATCGAAAGTAATCACGTCTCTGGAACATCGCCAGGATAAGACGATGTCGCACGGAGTTTTATCAGATAGGCTCGGTTCGTGTGCACATGACCAATTGTATAGTCGGTAAGAACAGAAGAGTGTAATACGTCGACAGGCGCTTGATAGCACAAGACGTCGACCGGTAATGCACTCCAGCACGTCGACAGACGCTGGAAAGGCAGGAGCCGAAGTTGCGGCAAAAACGAACATGCTAGCTGCCGGAGTCGGAGTAGGGTCTAGATTAGCTACAGCCAGAACTGGAGGTGCAGGCTGGAAACATGTAAACATCTCAAGAAGCATCCTAAAATGTGTGTTGTTTTATAACAAACAACAAAATATATATTATACACCCTATCAGATAAGGGGTAAACACAGTTGGAGATAAAAGTGCATTTTTCCAAAACGCTATTTAAACAGCTATCAATCAGTTAATTTACGTTTGTTTCGTATTTTAGACGATGCGAATATCTTTAGTGTATAGACTGTTCGAAGTTGACCGATATTAAACAGTTCGTTTGCTATTAAGACGTTAAGTGCAGTTGAACATATCACATTTGTTAATAATATATATTGCCATAAAAAACAGTAACCTTAAATGTGTTACAGCAGCAACATTATTTACCTAATTGTATAGCCGTGAAACGTCTATTTTTCTCAAAAGATTAAACTGTATGAATATTAGCCGGAATGAAGACGAACCTTTACTTATACTACATAAGTCAAATTGTCGAGGTTGAGCGCTAACGATTTTAAATGTATTCCTTTAGCACAAGGTTAAGTATGTATATATATATATATATATATATATATATATATATATATATATATAAAGAGAGAGAGAGATGCAGAAATCAAATAAAGGGCTCTTAATCAACTATATAATTAACATAGTTTAATGCTTCAATAGACTGCAGATGATTATCAACATTGTATTACTGTTGTCCAAGATTCAAGTGGCATTGTGAAAAGTGAAGTGTAACATATTCGGAAAATACGTAACATTAATTAACTTACTAATTTGATCAATCAAACAACAATAATCTTCCTCTAAACCCGTATTTTGAGTGCAGGCAATTTCGTTGATGACAAGTAATTGTCCATATGAAATGAAAAAAATGTTTAAATTGCAGTGGCATCGACCACAAAAGTGCACTCCGCAGAGTTCAAAACAAAGTTCAATAATGTTGTGTTACAATTGCTTAACGTGACGAAGCTGAAAATGTAATCAGAAAATTATCAAATAAAACATTAAGATTGATAAAGCTGAGAAAATTTAAAACAAAACAGAACAAAATAGATAAAAACGTTGCTTAAAATAAATAAAAATCGAAGGCGAGCTAATCTCTAACATAACATTAAAAGGAAAACTTTTGAAATTAATATTGCACGTAGTGAAAAACTATAATATGGCCTTGAATACGGACTGAATAGATAATTATAAATGATTCAATATGGCATCACCTCATGTCAAAACATTTACACATTAAAAGCCGAAGCTCAGAAACGAAAGAGAGAATTAAAATATATTTTTCTGAAGTTTTCTCCGGTAGACAATGTAGATGTAACAAATGACACTCAAGTTTGAATTAAAGCTAAATATTCAAACACTTTTAAAATGAAAAATAGATGTTCTATTCGCGTCATTCAATATAATTGACGCAAAATTAAATAGACTCAAGACAATGGGTGTATCACCGAACATAGAGTAAAGCGAGTGGGTTTCGCTTACTGTCCACGTAAGATAAACTAAATATATCCGTTTTTGTGCAGACTTCTCTACACGATTGACCAACGCTCTCAATTACCCTAACATTCTGCATAGTCAATAAGATATTTTATGCTACACCCAATGGATATCTTTAAAAGGTATATTAGTGATTATTGTCTACAAATACCTCTGGACAATTAGTGTTGAAATCTACTTTGTATAAATACGCATAGAGGTTTTTACAAATTCAAATGATTACTATTTGGGTGTGCGCCAACCTATTTTATTAAAGTAATTCATACATTGATAGCAGAATTCAATTTGCGACATCCCACATAGTGCTCATAAAAAGCACCGAGAAACACAACTCTAAATTATTTACCCCAGAAATATGGATAAAGATTGAAGGTGGAAAAGTGCGTTTAATTTCATAGAAACACATCAAATTATAAACAAAGATGAAAAATAATAAATCTAGATAGAGCTCGTGCAATAACAAATATGCCAGTACCGGAAACCCGATGACCACTACGATATTTTCATGGTAAAGCAAATTATTATAATGTGTTTATTCGACACATGACCAATTTGTGAAATCTGTTTAATACGCTATTAAAAAAAGGACTTGGATAAAGGGCAAAATGTTGGAGGGCATTTGAAAGAACAAATAAATATTTTCAAATCAGAATTGTTTTTGACGCACTACAATCCAGATTTCGAAATAATAGTAGCTAGTGATGCTAGATTGTACGGAATTAGAACATATTACATATTACACAGAATTAAAAACAGATCGCTAGAATCTTTCGCCCACGCATCACGTACGTTACTATCTAAAGTAAAAAGTTACTCATTAATCGCGAAAGAAGCATTGACTATTATATTTTAGGTCACACAATTTCATCGATTATTTATGGTAGCGATGTTGTGTTGTAAACGGGCAACAAATAACTGCTAACGATATTGTTAAACATAGAAATTACCAACGCATACTACAGACTGGACATTCTTTTTAATTAAAATTGAGTTTCTCGCGTTGTAAAAAAGTTGGTCATGCTGACGGATTAGCAAGACGAACCCATCGCACACTGTGAACTTCCTTACAAACTGAGGTAAACGTGAAAATGCATTGTGTAACGCCCGCCGATATCTTCCGCTAACACTCGAAGAAAAAAGAGAAAAGCGCTAGACGACGATTTTAAAAAAGTAAAATGAAGAAAGAGAATATCACCGATGAATCTCGTTAGTGTATTCAAGGTGTGATGAAGAAGTTACGTACGGCGATCGAATGGTTTTTACTACAGTATTTCCGAAATACATACTAATATAATGTGATGTCGGTCACCAATCAAATTCGAAATGAAACTTGTCATGAGCAGCTCTGTGTATTGAACAAGTAAGAACACAATCATTTAAAATGTGGTGAAACTATGCAAATGTTGTGCTTTGGTAGCGTAGACACATCTTATTTGGTGCAGACCTTGGCTGGAAAATGACCGACTGTAGTCAAGAATACACATAGATGTTGCTGGTTCACTAGATGGCTTCTATTACCTAATAGTTGTGGACAGTTGCTCGAAATGGCTAGCGATATTAAAATGGAAAGAAACCACAAAGTAAGTAACTATTAGCTTTTACATAAATCGTTCGCCTGGTTTGGGGTCGTTCACTTTATTGTATCAGGCAACTGAGTGTTATTAACATCTGCTGAAGTTAATCTATTCTGTCAAGAATATGTTGTGGTGAATATCACGATCGCGTCGTACCATGCGCGAATCAATGGTGGACACGTTAAAAACGATGGAGCTGTGAACGCTTACCTTCAAAGACTTTATCTGCGGTGGAAGCGAATTGACCGTATTTTGGCTTACAATTTCATTAGCAACGATGTTAATTTATCATTCAAAGAGTTTATAGTTTATTTTACCTCAGTGAAAACCATTGGCTCCGCGGCCACCAACAAAAAATAAACTGTTGTCGAAATAGAAGAACGTTATAATTCTCTGTCCCTGTTTCCTTTCCGTGGGACATTCAGGCATAGGCTATCGTGACAATACACTCTAAATTCAGATTCAAAGTGACTTTCGACATGTATTTAAAGTGTATATTAATAGTCATATCACATTCTTACGATGATTTTAAAATAAATTATCGCTTTATGCAATTATTACACTATGAATTCTTGCACCATGTTTTAATTTAATTTGACTATCATTTAGTTTATATAACTAGCATACTTGTTTACATTTTACGATAGATGAATGATATTATACGACTAATAGTGTGTTCAGGATATGTGTAGATTATCACTTTCAAGTGTAAACGTAATTCATTACTATTAATACAACAGAGTAGGATAATAAAATAATTATTGTAATACACTGTCTAGTGTGTTTTTGAATGCCCAAGTAAGCAACGCTGTACGTTTACATAGAGTTTACGAAATGCATATTTCATAATGTGTTGTTATGTAATATTAAATAAAAATTTTAAAACATAGAGCTGAAAGAATTAATGATCTAGTTTGCAGTATTATTTATTATTGTGTTTTTTGCTGATTATAAGATACACCACTTTTCACTTTTGCCTTACATTATTACAAAGCTGGCGTATTCTAAATAGAAGGAAATATACATATGAGACATGAATACATTGACAATACTTGTGATATATAAAAGTATTATTTATTATTGTGTTTTTTCTGATCAGAAGATACACCACTTTTCACTTTTGCCTTACATTATTACAAAGCTGGCGTATTCTGAATAAAAGGAAATATACATATGAGACATGAATAAATTGACAGTACTTGTGATTGAGACAATCCACGCATCTCTCTATCTCTCTTTTTCTCTCTCCCTCTTTCTCCATCTCAATTTCTGGGTGGTAAGAACGATCAATGTCGAGCTGGTTTACCATTTCTGTACCTCCTCGGGGGACTATTCTTATCACGTATCCGTTGCATTCTTCCCGCTGTTTCTTTCTTCTTGTGTTGCTGTTTATACTTGTAGGCGGTCTGCTCACTTTTCTTCAATGCCCTTCAAAATTCCTGGTTTATATAAACATATATAATAGCAATGGTTTATAGTATTGCGAATTTTCATCATCTTTTCCAATGTGCATGGAGTTCTTGCATATGGCATATGTTTCAGTGTGAAATACTGTTTCTCTGTTCAATGCAAAACATAATGAAACTAAGTGTTATAAAGAAAACGCATCTTTTTATGATGTTTTTGTTTAAGAGTATTCTGTTGCCGTACTGTTTTAGGATATATTTATCAGTTTCACTAATGCAATCTAAGATAATTGGGAAAGGCAGGAATGCATATATCATCACTACATTTATTAGTAAAATAGTAGGGGATATGCTTATCCCGGGCATTGCAACCAAACTAGGAGAAATAAAAACTGATATTACAGCTGCACATATGTATAGGTTTATCACGTGTGAAACGCTGTGCTCCTGACTAGGCTAAACCTACGTAGTAAGTGAGGATTTCATGTCGACTGGAACTCACAATAAGCTTTATGTCAGGCCATATGTAAATTGATGTTCAAGCAGTTCGTAATCAATATCTCTTTTTAATTTTTTAATTCTTCATGACATCTTTTTTTCGTTTAGTTTTAATTTTTTCGTGTGATTTTGAAAAATGTTGTGGCTTTTTTTAATTTCTCGAGAAAAAGTTTATCTCGTTTCATTTTTTCTCACTTAAATATATTTTTTCATATTTTAATATATTTTACTAGTTGATTTATTCTTTTCTTTCTACTTTTATTCGTCTTTTTTCTCTTTTTATTTATTTTTCTTTCTTTTTCATTTTCTTTTTTTTAACATAGTTCACCCCAAACAAATCATGACGCCACTGTAGATGTAAGGGACTACTGACAAAAGGAGTGAAAGTTTGGGGAGGTCAAGCTAAATTTATAGCTGTGCAGCGATATGAAGTTCATCAGATCACAATCCATTGCAGTACTTGTTAAACAGGCACAAAGAGGCAACATTGTGGCGATGGGCCAGGGCTGGAGCTTGGTGGATAGTGAAAGACCTATTAAGTTGGCGACTCTTTTTTGGAACTAGTCTAAGAAGGAGAGACTTGTGGCAACAATACTCCATGCATCGGCGGATGGTAACTTTGTATAATATAATGGCAGGTGAGAGAAATGTGCTAGCATGGTAGAGGAACCCCACTTTCTTTGCAGCATCCCTGGCAATCTCTTCACTGTATTTATTCCAATTCATGTTATCTGGAAAAGTTCGGTCAAATAGTTTTAACACTCGGATAGGGTGGTATTTGCCATGACTATCGGTGGTTTAAGAGGTTTCTTGTAGTTATTGGAGGAAAATAGCTGTGTCGTTGCGTCATTAAAAGTTACCATCCATTTTCGACCCCAATCCACTACAGACTGGAGATCATTTTCTAAGGATTAAGCCACTGCTTCAGATATGTGCGCGTCAGTTTTGCCAACATAACGGGAGTAGAGCGTGGTGTCGTCAGCAAATATTTCTATCTCAATGAGATCACGGAGGTCATTTATGAAAATCAGGAACAGTAGAGGGCCAGGGATGGATCCCAGGAGTACACCAGCCTTTATGTCATGTTGTTTAGATAAACGGCCATCGAGGACACATCGAGATCCTTCTTTTCGTTAGGAAAAAATAATTATATTAAATGTGTGTCCAGTAATACTATATGAGTGTAGGTTTAGGAGAAGCCCACTATGCCAGACCTTCTCCAGTGTAAGAATATATTCGTTCAGAGATGACAGTTAGGATATTTGCGGTATATCGTGCTTGTCTAAATCCGTAGGGATGATCAGAAAGAAGTTTAGCATTTACTAGATACCGGACTATCGCTCTTTCTTTTCTTCCCTCTTTTCTTTATTTCCTTAGTTATGTCTCTTTGTTTCTTTCCGTTTTTAATAACATCCCTTTAATTAAGTTTATTTACATCTACTATCTATTTTCTTTCTTTTTTTATTTTTCCTTTCCGTTCTTTTTCTTTCTTATAATCATGACTCTTATTTCATATTTATCGATTTTCATTTTCGATTTACACACACAAGGAAGTTCATATGATTTCCCTCTATTGGCGTTAGTGTTGTTAATGTTATGATGCGTTAATTGATAGTGTTACTTTATAATTCATTATGATGTAATCTTATTTAAAACTTTGTTTTCACATAAAGGGGTTTACCAATAAACAGATGGCTATTATTTGAATGTTTCACTTATATGAATGCTTTACGTGTGTGTCTTGGTTTACCTCAGAGAAAATACAAACGGCTACAGTTCTCATCCGTTTCAGCGGGATTGAAAGACAACAAAAACGGTTTTGAATTTATTAATTAACATAATCACCCCTTTCCCATCCCTTCTATATTATAGAGACCAATCAATAAATGGAATATCGTTGAAATTTTTCTTTTTATACTTTTTATTTTTTATTTTATTCTTTATTTTTACTTTGTTTTAAAAGATATACAGGTGTTAAAATTCTTCCATTTGGGTCTGAATCGTGATTGGAAACACATCCGAGGAGACCTAGTTATGGTCGAAATAACTTATAATGTGTACAATCCGAATGTATATTTAGTCCTTTTAAACCTCATAACGTATTCATGCTCTGTTTGAACGGACATAGAGCTCTCTGATTCGGAATCCTATCAAAAATAATAAAACCTGAAAACTATATATATATATATATATATATATATATATATATATATATATTGGTATGGTATGGTAGTTTTGTTTTACGGCATATCAACCCTTTTTGGGTTATTTAATGCCGAATCTGGTCATTATAGTAAAAGTGTTTATGCTTCAAGTTCTTCATATCTTCAAATGTTTAATCAGGGTTTTTGGTTTGGTAGTTTTGTTTTACGGCATATCAACCCTTTTTGGGTTATTTAATGCCGAATCTGGTCATTATAGTAAAAGGTTTTATGCTTCAAGTTCTTTATATCTTCAAATGTTTAATCATCGTTTTTGGTTTGGTAGTTTTGTTTTACGGCATATCAACCCTTTTTGGGTTATTTAATGCCGAATCTGGTCATTATAGTAAAAGGTTTTATGCTTCAAGTTCTTTATATCATCAAATGTTTAATCATCGTTTTTGGTTTGGTAGTTTTGTTTTACGGCATATCAACCCTTTTTTGGTTATTTAATGCTGAATCTGGTCATTATAGTAAAAGTTTTTATGCTTCAAGTTCTTTATATCTTCAAATGTTTAATCATCGTTTTTGGTTTGGTAGTTCTGCTCTACGGCACATCAACCCCTTTCGGGCCATTCAATGCCGAATCCGGTCATTATAGTAAGAGATTTATGCTTCAAGTTCTAAAAATAAAATAAAAAAGGGGAGGGAGAAAGGGAGAGGGGCTGTTGTTTTTGTTTTTGGTTTTGTAGAACATAATTAAGTTTTACAAAAAAAAAAAAAAAAAAAAACGTCAATGTAGGTGAATTTCGTCTCAGGGAGCCACAGGGCAGCCTGATCTGGTATCACCAGTATATATATATTGGTATATATATATATATATATACATATATATATATATATATATATATATATTAATATGTATATATGTATACACACATATATATATATATATATATATATATATATATATATATATAATTATAATCCCTCCTTATACTAATAAGTTAAATATGATTGCATGGAAAGATAACAGAAAAGAGGCTACGCATCATACGAAACACTGGCTATAAAATCCACATATTATATTTTTATTTCCGTTGTACACATATATAATCTATTATTTGTGCAAGCTAAAGAAAAAGATGCAAAATCAATTGGCTGTCAAAAGTACATATGATGACAGAAATAAGGATTTGCAAACAGCTTTGGCAGCGAATGAGTTTGGTGGTAGAAATGTGTGCTGAAAGAAACGGGTGGGTGGCGTAATACAGGGGCATTGAGACGATGGTCATTAGACGCATTTTGTAATGTCGGCCAACGAAATGACCTGAGAAATATATCAGAGGCTTCAGAATAGGGTGGCGAGTATCGTGGTGATGATAAGTAAGGATATCGAAAACTTCATTTGGCAAAAGCTAGCGGTAGCTAAATACTAAAATTGCGAGCATGTGGTGTGGCGAGCAATGGACCATTGAAAGTTAGAAGCAATTAAAATAATACTGGAAGAAGAAAGGGCGTTTTTTTCTGTTTCATGAAATATCACAACTTTTGTGATCATTTAACTATGAAATTCAAAACGTATGATGCACGATTCATTGTATCCAATAACTTTACTATTTTACTATAAGTAAGCTATTTTACTAAAAACTATGCAACTAAACTCCTTTTTGAACACTAGTAGTGTCGTATAAAACAAAATGGATCCGATAGGATATGAAATCTGATTAACTGATTGTATAATTTCTAGTGAATACCATTTAGCCAATCTGGGTGGTTTGTCTATTGGATTGCAAAATCGTAATCCCAGAACTGTGGTCAGGAATGATGTAACATATAACGAATAGAACGCAAGGGTGTATAATGAGCTCAATAAATGATAACAGACCATATTCAGAGAAGCGGAGAGAGTAATACGGATAGGCAATGTTACTAAAAAGGGAGAGGAGGTTACGTAATAGTAGCTTATCAAAAGAGTTGGCGATACAGTCTTATGAAATAAATTATATTCATACACGTTTTTTACATTGTTTTATTTATATTATTTCTACGTTTCTCTTTTCGCACACCCATTGATGCCGCTCTCTTTTTATTATTCGTGGTCTGTGATTTTCCTTAGAGATAAGCGTAAAACCTTTATCGGATAAATTGTTGATATTCACACATAATCTTATTGGGAATATATGAATCCGCAATCGTTTGTGGGCGATAAGTAATATAATAACCGGTATGCAATTAATAGCTTACAAAATGAAATTCCTTATAGATAGTATAGTGGTTGTCTCAGTATGACTGCTATAAATTATTTACTAGACCAGCAAACAAGAAATTATTTCCTTAAATTGAACTGAATAAAGTCAAACTGTGTGATAATTAAGTTTCTCTTGGCGTATTTGTTAAAACTTACAAGCATCGTTTTAAATGCACGTCCCGGCACTGATGGCCTACTTAGGTCCATTTAGCAAATTGATCGATCACCATTCACATCTTCTTTTGTTAGGCCAGTTATCAACTCAATGATTCGTAAAGAGCGTTCACAATAGAGTGAAGCGGCTTAAACATGATATTGCCAAAATATAGAGCTTGTGCTGGTTACACAAATCTTTAGAAAGAGGTATAGATTTGATTTTGTGTTTTAAGAAATCCACTTATATTAACGATAATAAAATGTCTATGACCAAATTATTTTTTTATTTGTTCTATCTCCCCTGAGGAGAGCATAATGAATTGATCTATATTGGTGATGTTATAAAATGGTCATATTAATACTGGGAAAACCTTGATTTCGGAATTCTATAATCTCAAATGAGATCAACCCAACATCATTGTTCTGTCTACCTCTCCTTCCTAGTTTATTTAGTTATTAAATATCGCTCAATCATTTCGAACATTTACTCACCCCAATAGATATATGTGTATACACACACATCACCACACTTATATATGTATATATATATATATATATATATATATATATGAATATATATATATATACAATTTTTATTATGTGTTGTTGTTCTCTATTCGATCAGCTCGAAGTGCCTCCTGAGCAAAAGTACTTGGTGTGCCCTAGTCAAAATGTTGGGTCTTTATAATTGGGCTTATTAAATTATTTACAATCACGTATTTCCAATATATATATATATATATATATATATATATATATATATATATATATATATATATATATATTTATTTATATATATGTATATATATATATGTATACAGTATATTTATATATATGTATATATATATATATATATATATATATATATATACACACATATATATGCATATATGCATATATGCATATATAGTAAGCAATGGCACTATATTTATGAAAATTACAATTACAATATAAGCTATATATATGCCAATTTATAGAAAACAAGCTGTTAAGCAATTCCAAACTGAAACAGAACTAAGATATTTTTTAGTAGTAAGATAGCTTGGCCTTTTGGCTAAGATCAAAGTGTGGTATCTGTTCTGATGGGTGCTGCACTTCATGGATCGGTGTTGTCTTGGCCTTCGGGGCTTGGTTTCCGCCGGTCTGTGGGTCTGATCTGTCCTGTGCAGTTCTAGGAGGTCAACCCTCCCAGGCTTTACCTCCCCTCTTTGGGGAGGAGTAAGTTAATTGCTTGCTGCCTGAAGCGCCCCTGCCGGGGAATGTCGACAGGGCTGCCCAGGCAATTTTTAATGGCCAGAGTGCTCACCTTCTCGAGCGCTGGCTTTTCAAATCCCACTTTCAGACCTTGTGTCACATATTCCTATTGTGGGTGGGGGTTAAATAACGCCTTTTGGTTAAGATCAAAGTGTAGTATCTGTTCCGATGGATACTGCACTTCATAGATCGGTATTGTCTTGGCCTTCGGGGCTTGGTTTCCGCCGGTCTGTGGGTCTGATCTGTCCTGTGCAGTTCTAGGAGGTCAACCCTCCCAGGCTTTACCTCCCCTCTTTGGGGAGGAGTAAGTTTATTGCTTACTGCCTGAGGCGCCCCTACCGGGGAATTCGGACGGGGCTGCCCAGGCAATTTTTAAACCCCACTTTCCCAACCGGACTTGTGGGAGTAAGATAAAAACTGGCCTTGTGCCAATCTCCTGGAGAGGAGTAAATCAATACTCTAGTGTAAATTTGTGTTGACGTTTTCCTTTGTGTAACTTTCTAATAGGAGATGTATTTACTATTGCCTGTTGGGTGAGGTGCCTTACTATATTCACGAGGGAGTCTCAAAGAGACTATACAGTCATTTCACTTCTCACCAAAGTGCCATTGTTTTCACTAAGTTTCAGTGCTAACAGTTTTCAAACATTTAGTTAGAAAGTGAAAATAATTATAAAAATAAGAATGAGCACCAAAAAAGTAAATTAAAATATTTTCTCTGATAATGACTGTTTTCCCCTATCTGTCCGACTGTCTCCCTTGCTTCATCTGTGTGCATGGTTTGGTTTATATCATGTAGCAGTATTTATATGGTGTTGCATAGTTAATAGAATAATACACATGCTGTTTATTGAATGTAACATCGACAAACTAATAGAATAAATAGCAAGCAAATAAAAATACTTGTTTAAAACAAAATAGTTGAAGAATACATTACCAGAGCCTTGTTAGCCAGGGTTATACAGAATGAAACGGGCTATAAGAACTGGTGTAAAATTACATCCATAACCTCCTAAGCCTTTACACTGTTTTACCCTGTTACCACCTCCCAGAACGGGGACCAGAGGTTGAATTTTGGGAGGCATGTTTGAATGTTAAGCAACCAAAACCATGTTCTTTTAGTCAGTTCTCAACTGTCAATCATTTGTAAGTTATTCTCAACTCTGGACGAGTTGTCATTCATTTTTAAGTTATTCTCAACTCTGGTGGATGTGTCATTCATTTTTAAGTAATTCTCAACTCTGGTGGATGTGTCATTCATTTTCTAATTATTCTCAACTCAGGGGGAGGCATCATTCATTATTTAATTATTCTACACTCTGGGAGAGTTGTCATTTTAGAATTGGTAATTTGTATAAACAAAATGTAGTTAAAATGAATTTAGCATTCTTAAAACTCCTGGGGAGTTTGAAATTGGTGACATACTGAAAAAGAACATGGTGGCAATAAATATTGGAATTTTTATTGTGTTTTACACATTTCAGTTGTCAATTTTGTTTTGTTTATTCGTTGATTTTAGATTCTTACCGATTTAGACTTTAGGTCATTTTCGGAGTTAAAATGAACTTAGAATTCTGAAAACTCTTGAGGAGTTTGAAATTGGTGACTTACTGAAATAGAACATAGTGACAATGAATATTGGAATTTTTATTGTGTTCTACACATTTCAGTTGTCAATTTTGTTTTGTTTATTCGTTGATTTTAGATTCTTACCGATTAAGACTTTAGGTCATTTTGGGAGTTAAAATGCATTTAGAATTCTGAAAACTCTTGGGGAGTTTCAAATTGGTGACTTACTGAAACAGAACATAGTGACAATGAATATTAGAATTTTTATTGTGTTCTACACTTTTAAGTTGTCAATTTTGTTTTGTTTATTCGTTGATTTTAGATTCTTACTGATTTAGACTTTAGGTCATTTTGGAAGCTAAAATGAATTTAGAATTCTGAAAACTCTTGAGGAGTTTGAAATTGGTGACTTACTGAAAAAGAACATTGTGACAATGAATATTGGAATTTTTATTGTGTTCTACACAGTTCAGTTGTCAATTTTGTTTTGTTTATCTGTTGATTTTAGATTCTTACTGATTTAGACTTTAGGTGATTTTCGGAGTTAAAAGGAATTTAGAATTCTGAAAACTCTTGAGTAGTTTTAAATTGGTGATTTACTGAAAAAGAACATGGTGGCAATAAATATTGGATTTTTTATTGTGTTCTACACATTTCAGTTGTCAATTTTGTTTTGTTTATTCATTGATTTTAGATTCTTACCGATTTAGACTTTAGGTCATTTTGGGAGTTAAAATGAATTAATAGTCCTGAAAACTCTTTGGGAGTTTGAAGTTGGTGACTTACTGAAATAGAATTTGGCGGCAATGAAAATTGACATTTTTATTGTGTTCTACACATTTCAGTTGTCAATTTTGTTTTGTTTATTCGTTTATTTTAGATTCTTACTGATTTAGACTTCCGGTCATTTTGGGAGTTCAAATGAATTTAGAATTCTAAAAACTCTTTGGGAGTTTGAAATTATTGACTTACTGAAATAGAACATGGTGGCAAGAAACATTGACATTTTTATTGTGTTCTACACATTTCAGTTGTCAATTTTGTTTTGTTTATTCGTTGATTTTAGATTCTTACCGATTTAGACTTTAGGTCATTTTGGGAGTTAAAATGAATTTAGCATTCTGAAAACTCTTGGGGAGTTTGAAATTATTGACTTACTGAAAAAGAACATGGTGACAATGTATATTGGAATTTTTATTGTGTTCTACACGTTTCAGTTGTCAGTTTAGTTTTGTTTATTCGTTGATTTTAGATTCTTACCGATTTAGACTTTAGGTAATTTAGGAAATTAAAATGAACTTAGAATTCTGAAAACTTTTGAGGAGTTTGAAATTGGTGACTTACTGAAATATAACATGGTGGCAATGATTATTGGAATTTTTATTGTGTTCTACACATTTCAGTTGTCAATTTTGTTTTGTTTATTCGTTGATTTTAGATTCTTACCGATTTAGACATTAAGTCATTTTGGGAGTTAAAATGAATTATGAATTCTGAAAACTCTTGAGAAGTTTGAAATTGGTGACTTACTGAAAAAGAACATTGTGACAATGAATATTGGAATTTTTATTGTGTTCTACACAGTTCAGTTGTCAATTTTGTTTTGTTTATCTGTTGATTTTAGATTCTTACCGATTTAGACTTTAGGTCATTTTCGGAGTTAAAATGAACTTAGAATTCTGAAAACTCTTGAGGAGTTTGAAATTGGTGACTTACTGAAATAGAACATGGTGACAATGAATATTGGAATTTTTATTGTGTTCTACACGTTTCAGTTGTCAATTTTGTTTTGTTTATTCGTTGATTTTAGATTCTTACCGATTTAGACTTTAGGTCATTTTGGGAGTTAAAATGCATTTAGAATTCTGAAAACTCTTGGGGAGTTTCAAATTGGTGACTTACTGAAACAGAACATAGTGACAATGAATCTTAGAATTTTTATTGTGTTCTACACGTTTCAGTTGTCAATTTTGTTTTGTTTATTCGTTGATTATAGATTCTTACTGATTTAGACTTTAGGTCATTTTGGAAGCTAAAATTAACTTAGAATTCTGAAAACTCTTGAGGAGTTTGAAATTGGTGACTTACTGTAATAGAACATGGTGGCAATGATTATTGGAATTTTTATTGTGTTCTACACATTTCGGTTGTCAATTTTGTTTAGTTTATTCGTTGATTTTAGATTCTTACCGATTTAGACATTAGGTCATTTTGGGAGTTAAAATGAATTTAGAATTCTGAAAACTCTTGAGGAGTTTGAAATTGGTGACTTACTGAAAAAGAACATTGTGACAATGAATATTGGAATTTTTATTGTGTTCTACACAGTTCAGTTGTCAATTTTGTTTTGTTTATCTGTTGATTTTAGATTCTTACTGATTTAGACTTTAGGTGATTTTCGGAGTTAAAAGGAATTATGAATTCTGAAAACTCTTGAGGAGTTTTAAATTGGTGATTTACTGAAAAAGAACATGGTGGCAATGAATATTGGAATTTTTATTGTGTTCTACACATTTCAGTTGTCAATTTTGTTTTGTTTATTCATTGATTTTAGATGATTACCGATTAAGACTTTAGGTCATTTTGGGAGTTAAAATGAATTAATAGTCCTGAAAACTCTTTGGGAGTTTGAAGTTGGTGACTTACTGAAATAGAACTTGGCGGCAATGAAAATTGACATTTTGATTGTGTTCTACACATTTCAGTCTTCAATTTTGTTTTGTTTATTCGTTGATTTTAGATTCTTATTGATTTAGACTTTAGGTAATTTTGGAAGTTAAAATGAATTTAGAATTCTAAAAACTCTTAGGGAGTTTAAAGTTGGTGACTTACTGAAATAGAATATGGTTGCAATGAATATTGACATTTTTATTGTGTTCTACACATTTCAGTTGTCAATTTTGTTTTGTTTATTCGTTTATTTTAGATTCTTACTGATTTAGACTTCCGGTCATTTTGGGAGTTCAAATGAATTTAGAATTCTAAAAACTCTTGGGGAGTTTTAAATTAATGACTTATTGAAAAAGAACATGGTGACAATGTATATTGGAATTTTTATTGTGTTCTACACGTTTCAGTTGTCAGTTTAGTTTTGTTTATTCGTTGATTTTAGATTCTTACTGATTTAGACTTTAGGTAATTTTGGAAGTTAAAATAAACTTAGAATTCTGAAAACTCTTGAGGAGTTTGAAGTTGGTGACTTACTGAAATAGAACATTGTGGCAATGATTATTTGAATTTTTATCGTGTTCTACACATTTCAGTTGTCAATTTTGTTTTGTTTATTCGTTGATTTTAGATTCTTACCGATTTAGACATTAAGTCATTTTGGGAGTTAAAATGAATTATGAATTCTGAAAACTCTTGAGAAGTTTGAAATTGGTGACTTACTGAAAAAGAACATTGTGACAATGAATATTGGAATTCTTATAATGTTCTACACAGTTCAGTTGTCAATTTTGTTTTGTTTATCTGTTGATTGTAGATTCTTACCGATTTAGACTTTAGGGCATTTTCGAAGTTAAAATGAACTTAGAATTCTGAACACTCTTGAGGAGTTTGAAATTGGTGACTTACTGAAATAGAACATGGTGACAATGAATATTGGAATTTTTATTGTGTTCTACACATTTCAGTTGTCAATTTTGTTTTGTTTATTCGTTGATTTTAGATTCTTACCGATTAAGACTTTAGGTCATTTTGGGAGTTAAAATGCATTTAGAATTCTGAAAACTCTTGGGGAGTTTCAAATTGGTGACTTACTGAAACAGAACATAGTGACAATGAATCTTAGAATTTTTATTGTGTTCTACACGTTTCAGTTGTCAATTTTGTTTTGTTTATTCGTTGATTATAGATTCTTACTGATTTAGACTTTAGGTCATTTTGGAAGCTAAAATTAACTTAGAATTCTGAAAACTCTTGAGGAGTTTGAAATTGGTGACTTACTGTAATAGAACATGGTGGCAATGATTATTGGAATTTTTATTGTGTTCTACACATTTCGGTTGTCAATTTTGTTTAGTTTATTCGTTGATTTTAGATTCTTACCGATTTAGACATTAGGTCATTTTGGGAGTTAAAATGAATTTAGAATTCTGAAAACTCTTGAGGAGTTTGAAATTGGTGACTTACTGAAAAAGAACATTGTGACAATGAATATTGGAATTTTTATTGTGTTCTACACAGTTCAGTTGTCAATTTTGTTTTGTTTATCTGTTGATTTTAGATTCTTACTGATTTAGACTTTAGGTGATTTTCGGAGTTAAAAGGAATTATGAATTCTGAAAACTCTTGAGGAGTTTTAAATTGGTGACTTACTGAAATAGAACATGGTGACAATGAATATTGGAATTTTTATTGTGTTCTACACATTTCAGTTGTCAATTTTGTTTTGTTTATTCGTTGATTTTAGATTCTTACCGATTAAGACTTTAGGTCATTTTGGGAGTTAAAATGCATTTAGAATTCTGAAAACTCTTGGGGAGTTTCAAATTGGTGACTTACTGAAACAGAACATAGTGACAATGAATCTTAGAATTTTTATTGTGTTCTACACGTTTCAGTTGTCAATTTTGTTTTGTTTATTCGTTGATTATAGATTCTTACTGATTTAGACTTTAGGTCATTTTGGAAGCTAAAATTAACTTAGAATTCTGAAAACTCTTGAGGAGTTTGAAATTGGTGACTTACTGTAATAGAACATGGTGGCAATGATTATTGGAATTTTTATTGTGTTCTACACATTTCGGTTGTCAATTTTGTTTAGTTTATTCGTTGATTTTAGATTCTTACCGATTTAGACATTAGGTCATTTTGGGAGTTAAAATGAATTTAGAATTCTGAAAACTCTTGAGGAGTTTGAAATTGGTGACTTACTGAAAAAGAACATTGTGACAATGAATATTGGAATTTTTATTGTGTTCTACACAGTTCAGTTGTCAATTTTGTTTTGTTTATCTGTTGATTTTAGATTCTTACTGATTTAGACTTTAGGTGATTTTCGGAGTTAAAAGGAATTATGAATTCTGAAAACTCTTGAGGAGTTTTAAATTGGTGATTTACTGAAAAAGAACATGGTGGCAATGAATATTGGATTTTTTATTGTGTTCTACACATTTCAGTTGTCAATTTTGTTTTGTTTATTCATTGATTTTAGATGATTACCGATTAAGACTTTAGGTCATTTTGGGAGTTAAAATGAATTAATAGTCCTGAAAACTCTTTGGGAGTTTGAAGTTGGTGACTTACTGAAATAGAACTTGGCGGCAATGAAAATTGACATTTTGATTGTGTTCTACACATTTCAGTCTTCAATTTTGTTTTGTTTATTCGTTGATTTTAGATTCTTATTGATTTAGACTTTAGGTAATTTTGGAAGTTAAAATGAATTTAGAATTCTAAAAACTCTTAGGGAGTTTAAAGTTGGTGACTTACTGAAATAGAATATGGTTGCAATGAATATTGACATTTTTATTGTGTTCTACACATTTCAGTTGTCAATTTTGTTTTGTTTATTCGTTTATTTTAGATTCTTACTGATTTAGACTTCCGGTCATTTTGGGAGTTCAAATGAATTTAGAATTCTAAAAACTCTTGGGGAGTTTTAAATTAATGACTTATTGAAAAAGAACATGGTGACAATGTATATTGGAATTTTTATTGTGTTCTACACGTTTCAGTTGTCAGTTTAGTTTTGTTTATTCGTTGATTTTAGATTCTTACTGATTTAGACTTTAGGTAATTTTGGAAGTTAAAATATACTTAGAATTCTGAAAACTCTTGAGGAGTTTGAAGTTGGTGACTTACTGAAATAGAACATTGTGGCAATGATTATTTGAATTTTTATCGTGTTCTACACATTTCAGTTGTCAATTTTGTTTTGTTTATTCGTTGATTTTAGATTCTTACCGATTTAGACATTAAGTCATTTTGGGAGTTAAAATGAATTATGAATTCTGAAAACTCTTGAGAAGTTTGAAATTGGTGACTTACTGAAAAAGAACATTGTGACAATGAATATTGGAATTCTTATAATGTTCTACACAGTTCAGTTGTCAATTTTGTTTTGTTTATCTGTTGATTTTAGATTCTTACCGATTTAGACTTTAGGTCATTTTCGAAGTTAAAATGAACTTAGAATTCTGAACACTCTTGAGGAGTTTGAAATTGGTGACTTACTGAAATAGAACATGGTGACAATGAATATTGGAATTTTTATTGTGTTCTACACATTTCAGTTGTCAATTTTGTTTTGTTTATTCGTTGATTTTAGATTCTTACCGATTAAGACTTTAGGTCATTTTGGGAGTTAAAATGCATTTAGAATTCTGAAAACTCTTGGGGAGTTTCAAATTGGTGACTTACTGAAACAGAACATAGTGACAATGAATATTAGAATTTTTATTGTGTTCTACACGTTTCAGTTGTAAATTTTGTTTTGTTTATTCGTTGATTTTAGATTCTTACTGATTGAGACTTTAGGTCATTTTGGAAGCTAAAATGAACTTAGAATTCTGAAAACTCTTGAGGAGTTTGAAATTGGTGACTTACTGAAATAGAACATGGTGGCAATGATTATTGGAATTTTTATTGTGTTCTACACATTTCAGTTGTCAATTTTGTTTTGTTTATTCGTTGATTTTAGATTCTTACCGATTTAGACATTAGGTCATTTTGGGAGTTAAAATGAATTTAGAATTCTGAAAACTCTTGAGGAGTTTGAAATTGGTGACTTACTGAAAAAGAACATTGTGACAATGAATATTGGAATTTTTATTGTGTTCTACACAGTTCAGTTGTCAATTTTGTTTTGTTTATCTGTTGATTTTAGATTCTTACTGATTCAGACTTTAGGTGATTTTCGGAGTTAAAAGGAATTTAGAATTCTGAAAACTCTTGAGGAGTTTTAAATTGGTGATTTACTGAAAAAGAACATGGTGGCAATGAATATTGGATTTTTTATTGTGTTCTACACATTTCAGTTGTCAATTTTGTTTTGTTTATTCATTGATTTTAGATTCTTACCGATTTAGACTTTAGATCATTTTGGGAGTAAAAATGAATTAATAGTCCTGAAAACTCTTTGGGAGTTTGAAGTTAGTGACTTACTGAAATAGAACTTGGCGGCAATAAAAATTGACATTTTGATTGTGTTCTACACATTTCAGTTGTCAATTTTGTTTTGTTTATTCGTTGATTTTAGATTCTTACTGATTTAGACTTTAGGTAATTTCGAAGTTAAAATGAATTTAGAATTCTAAAAACTCTTAGGGAGTTTGAAATTATTGACTTACTGAAATAGAACATGGTGGCAATGAACATTGACATTTTTATTGTGTTCTACACATTTCAGTTGTCAATTTTGTTTTGTTTATTCGTTGATTTTAGATTCTTACCGATTTAGACTTTAGGTCATTTTGGGAGTTAAAATGAATTTAGAATTCTGAAAACTCTTGGGGAGTTTGAAATTAATGTGTTATTGAAAAAGAACATGGTGACAATGTATATTGGAATTTTTATTGTGTTCTACACGTTTCAGTTGTCAGTTTAGTTTTGTTTATTCGTTGATTTTAGATTCTTACTGATTTAGACTTTAGGTAATTTTGGAAGTTAAAATGAACTTAGAATTCTGAAAACTCTTGAGGAGTTTTAAGTTGGTGACTTACTGAAATAGAACATGGTGGCAATGATTATTGGAATTTTTATCGTGTTCTACACATTTCAGTTGTCAATTTTGTTTTGTTTATTCGTTGATTTTAGATTCTTACCGATTTAGACATTAGGTCATTTTGGGAGTTAAAATGAATTATGAATTCTGAAAACTCTTGAGAAGTTTGAAATTGGTGACTTACTGAAAAAGAACATTGTGACAATGAATATTGGAATTTTTATTGTGTTCTACACAGTTCAGTTGTCAATTTTGTTTTGTTTATCTGTTGATTTTAGATTCTTACCGATTTAGACTTTAGGTGATTTTGGGAGTAAAAAAGAAATTTAGAATTCTGAAAAATCTTGAGGAGTTACAAATTGGTGATTTACTGAAAAAGAACATGGTTGCAATGATTATTGGAATTTTTATTGTGTTCTACACATTTCAGTTGTCAATTTGTTTTGTTTATTCGTTGGTTTTAGATTCTTACCGATTTAGACTTTAGGTCATTTTGGGAGTTAAAATGAATTTAGAATTCTGAAAACTCTTGGGGAGTTTAAAATTAGTGACTTACTGAAATAGAACATGGTTGCAATGATTATTGGAATTTTTATTGTGTTCTACACATTTCAGTTGTCAATTTGTTTTGTTTATTCGTTGATTTTAGATTCTTACCGATTTAGACTTTAGGTGATTTTCGGAGTTAAAATGAATTTAGAATTCTGAAAACTCTTGGGGAGTTTGAAATTGGTGACTTACTGAAAAAGAACCTGGTTGCAAGGAATATTGGAATTTTTATTGTGTTATACACGTTTGAGTTGTCAATTTTGTTTTGTTTATTCGTTGATTTTAGATTCTACTGATTTAGACTTTAGGTCATTTTAGAAGTTAACATGAATTTAGAATTCTAAAAACTCTTGGGGAGTTTGAAATTGGTGACTTACTGAAAAAGCACATGGTGACAATGAATATAGGAATTTTGATTGTGTTCTACACGTTTCAGTTGTCAATTTTGTTTTGTTTATTCATTGATTTTAGATTCTTGCTGATTTAGACTTTAGGTAATTTTGGAAGTTAAAATGAATTTAGAATTCTGAAAACTCTTGAGGAGTTTGAAATTGGTGACTTACTGAAATTGAACATGGTGGCTATGAATATTGGAATTTTTATTGTGTTCTACACATTTCAGTTGTCAATTTTGTTTTGTTTATTCGTTGATTTTAGATTCTTACCCATTTAGTCTTTAGGTGATTTTCGGAGTTAAAATGAATTTAGAATACTGAAAACTCTTGAGGAGTTTGACATTGGTGACTTACTGAAAAAAAACATGGTGACAATGAATATTGGAATTTTTATTGTGATTTCTACACAGTTCAGTTGTCAATTTTGTTTCGTTTATCTGTTGATTTTAGATTCTTACCGAGTTAGACTTTAGGTCATTTTGGAAGTTAAAATGAATTTAGAATTCTGAAAACTCTTGAGGAGTTTGAAATTGGTTACTTACTGAAAAAGAACATGATGACAATGAATATTGGAATATTTATTGTGTTCTACACATTTCAGTTGTCAATTGTGTTTTGTTTATTCGTTGATTTTAGATTCTTAGCGATTTAGACTTAAGGTCATTTTGGAAGTTAAAATGAATTTAGAAATTGAAAACTCTTGGGAAGTTTGAAGTTAGTGACTTACTGAAAAAGAACATGGTGGCAATGAATATTGAAAAACCTTCTATAATTTGGTTAGTATACTCTTGAGGAGTTGTAAATGTGGCTGTTTTTGACAGCGGAATACTCGGTTGTTTGGTTTTGATTTGGTGGAATAAGACTTGAGGTCAATTGAGGTTTGTAAATTAATTCAGAATTCTTCAAACTCTTAGAGTTTGACATTGATAATTTGCTTAAAAAGAATTTTAAAAGTAATAAAAAACAAAACGGAAATAAGAATATTTGAAACAAAAAACCTTGTAAAATCTGTTATTGTCGGTGATAAAAATGACATTTTTATAATTTTTAGTATACTCTTGAGGAGTTGTAAATATGGCTGTTTTTGACAGCGGAATACTCGGTTTTTAGTTTTTTTATTTGGTCGAATAGACTTCAAGTCAATTTGGGAATCAAAATTTATTTTGAATTCTGAACTCTTGATGAGGATTTCTTAGGCATTGTTCTTTTTTATTAAAAGTTGAATTCAAAAAAGTAAACTAAAATAAAACAAATCAAGTTAATGGAAAGAATTGTAAGTAAATGTTAAATTACATAATAACTTGTAAAATATTCAAAATATGAGATTATTATACAATAAAAGGAAACAAAGAACCTATAGGTGTAAATGACCCAACTGAGTCGATAAACTGTACCTTAAAAACAATGTAAATTACTGTAAGAAATAAAAGTAGATGTTAATAATAAGTAAAGATCGAATCTGAATACGTATTTCTTTGTTATTCACTTGTATCAACGATCACCGAGGTGTTCAACTGCAGTGGAAAAAAGGAAAAGATAATTAAACAGAATTTTTTTTTCTCGCAAAACATGTGTCAAATAATATGATAATTATATATTTCAGTATCCCTTGTTTTTAAAATGGTAAATATCTATCATAAATAAATAGATATTGTAATGTCAACTGTTATAGAAATTTGCAACTATGTATTCGCACAAATTAGGTGCAGTTGTATTTGCTATTTTATGGGGTCTTGGAAAATAAGGTACTGGAAAATTAAGCATGTGAAAATCGTGGACTCTACGCAAGGTAGGAAAATTAGAGACCTATGGAATTAATATCAATCAAATATGCATTTCACCATCCTTCTTCATGCAGATTTTGGTGGGGGGGCACCTCCACCTCATTTTTACTTTATCATTAAAATGGGTTTCTTTTGTATCTGAATCAGTAAATGAGAAATCCTTCTAGAAGGAGGCAATTTTTACTTTTGTTGCAATCCAGAATACCACCGTTTCAGGAGCTAGATTTTCCCTACATTGAAACCGACATAGTTTATTTTTGTAATTTTAACTCGTGGGGAGGCAAGTAAAATCGGGCAAATTGTTCCCCTATTTTTTTTATTTGCAATTTTCGGTGTTCTTTTTTTTAATGAGAAGCTAAACTGCAGAAGAACCCTGAAATGGATTCGGTTTCATGTAAGTATAAGCATGCGAAAATAAATGTAAACATTTATTAAAGTATTGAAATGTTTGTTTCAAATGTCTGATGTAAGGTGATTTTTTTGCGATACGTTTAATAAACAGAAATGCTGGGGAAGCATAATTATTTCATCGTGCAACTTCATGTAATGTAAACGGTATTTTATATTAATAAAAATATTAGTGTAAACTATGGCGAAGCATAATTATTTATTCGTCTATTATTTCTTCATGTAACTTTACTAATTGAAAAGTTATTTTATATGTCTAAGAAATATTTAGCTAACCGGTAAATGTAAGACTGGAAGACGATAATAGAATCTTAATACTTTTAAAGAAAAATACATAAGAATTATAAATAAATATATTTTAATTTGTTGTGTTTTTTTTAAGGGGGGGGGGGAATGAACAATTGTCAGTCAAATGTGTACATGTAAATGTTTTTATTTAAATGTGAAAATACCGTTTTATTTGGGGTTGGCTTACGAACAGAAATGTAAATATTTACTCGCCTCCCCCCGAAGGCAGATTGCATAATAAAGTGTTTTTTTTTACGATATGTTTAATAAACAAAAAAATTAAGTTATAGAAATATTTGTAAATAAAATTATCGATCTTAATTGTTGATTATGCCTGATGTACGGTTATTTTTTAAAATGTATATATTTTGTTTATTTATTAAAATATATTTCGTTTCACGTTGGGAAACTAAACAAAAATGTTTTTGTGTCAGTATTTACTTGCCTCCCCACGAGGACAGAATGCATAATAAAGTCATATAGTGTTGTTATTTTTACGATACGTTTAATAAACAAATAATATTAGCGAATGTTTTTGTTTAAATAAACATTAAGTTGTTTATAATTGTTGATTACAGAAACAAATAAAAAAAAGTTCGTAAACTTACGTTTGTCATAATTGCCGCGTTCAAAATTGTCTTGTTGAGGAAGTGACATATATTTCACGCATGCGCAAATCGTTTTTGTACTCTGTCTTGATTTTTTAACACATCCCCCCCCTCAACGTTTCGAGCCATTTGTATACGAAAATATGAACGTTTTCCCCCAATTCTCAGAGATAACACGTCTGGGGGCTGGCTGGTTTGTATAATGTCATCTGCGTGAGTGTCTGTTGGGTAGTATCGGAGGGGAAGACCAACATACATACATACATACATACATACAGACAGACAGACAGGTGACGTTTATATAATAGATTTGTCTAGAGAAGACGTATATAGGTTTAATGGAGAAACTTTGAGTGGCGTGGAATAATAACATTATATGCATATATATATATATATATAGGGGCATATGTGAAGTAGGGGAAAAGAGAGGCGGATATATACAGATAGGAATATATATATAAATATATATATATATATATATATATATATATATAGATAGATATATATATATATAAATATATATATATACATATATATATATATATATAGATAGATAGATAGATAGATGGATAGATAGATAGATAGATAGATAGATAGATAGATAGATAGATAGATAGATAGATAGATTGATAGAGAGATATTGATAGATTGATATCGCCTCGGATTTAGAGCACAATAGGGATTCGATTTGTTGTTTGTTCAGTATTGATGATGGTGGAAGTTGCCTTTAAAATACGTCCCTGACTCTTTACAAGAGCTTCGATTATTTTTAGTATTTTAACCATTACCCGCAAAGTGCGTCTGATCTTCATGAAGTATACATTATTTAAAAACAAACAGATTGAAATAAAATAACATTTTGAACAGAGTTCGTTTAAATATTTTTAAATTACGGAAAACAATTAAGCAACATTTATTTTATAATAAATCGAAATATGAAATCAGCGCTCGTAAAACTCAACACAGCAATTATACATTCTTTGCTGTTTTCTACTTCGGAAAATAATTTTCACCGGTAGCATACAATCGTGTTGTACTCTTTTTATTCGGATAATGTGTTACGATGCGTGAAGTGAAGAATTAGGATAAACATGCTGTATTCGCCTATCAACTATCGTAGCACAGTTTGTTCATCGGTAATATCAACAGGGTGAGGTTTTGACAACTGGGACTTATGTTATTATATTCTGTATTTTATTATCATTATTCGCACGAAATATGGCACGTAGAGAACATTGACGAATGAGGCAAAACATGTAAAGTTATATATGCATAGACGAAAAACTTTATTTAGCAAGACTTAGTTGCATACTACATTATATTTTAATGTAACCGGAGACGACTATCTAAACGCGGGTGCAAAATACGGCCAGGATTTGGTAGGCATGTTCCTGTCTGTAACAGTGGATTCCTTCCTGATGAGAGAGGGTCGACCGTGTTGTGTGCGTTATTGTTGGAATTGGCCTCAATCACACTACAGAAGAAATAGTTAAGGAGGTTGCAGTCGAGAAAGGAGAGGGTTGCAATCTCGGCGATTAGTGGTTGGTAACTTTGTTGAGTTGCAATAGATGCGTGTATTTTGTTATAGTGTGTAGAAGCAGTGTTCTGCTGGAAGACGTCGGATCGTCCAGCAGCGATCTCATCCATCCAGGTTTTCATGATTGTCCACAGCACCACCTAGTAGACATCGGCTGGGCATTTTAGACCCTATGTAACGAAAAACGGAGACATGACCCCACCTTCTCGCTCGTGATCACGCGAAAGAGCATTACGAAGATGGTAAACCCCGTATGCTTCACGACTGGAACCTCCTCCGTGACTTTACAGATCGACCAATCGTTCTGCCCGTTTAGAAATTATATTTATCAGAGAAGAAGAGCACCACATTAGCGAATACTTGCCTGAGCTTTTTCAGCAAAGCATTCACTTGAATTGCAATCAGCTCTTTCGGGGCATTTGTGATGAACGTAAGACATGCGGTCACAATAGTAAGCAATATACTCTTTTTCTGACAGCCTATGTCATCGGCGATCATTGCGTATCTCTAGCTTCCGGATTTTTTCTGCAACCCCCTGTATACTTAATTTTGTTAACAATGTAATAGTTAACAGATAATAATACTAACAATAATATATCATTAATTCAATAGTGTAATGTTAGTTATCTATATTTTTTATATACATACACATCGAAGATACTTCACGTGATTTTATAATTAATTTCCCTCGTTTGGCGATTACCCAACCGGAAGTTATTTCGGTAAATTCTT
>OY744526.1:146824007-146859007 GCA_963556195.1 Sepiola atlantica
GGAGTCGGTATTGCTTGAATCGAGTGGTAGGAACAGTCTAGGACTACTGAACACAATATCGAGATAAGCGGAGAACACATATAGCACATGGTCTTCCAAATTGGTCAACCATTAATTAGAAACCAGACTCAACGTTCCTTACTTCCGATGATGTCTACGGAATCCGGTGTGTCAGCGTGATTATGCCGTATCAATTCATTATACACTTATATTAACTAGTTTAAATAGCTCTCTGTATAACAATGACCGCCGCAGATTAACATTTGGTATGAATAATCTGAAACCATATATTAGCATCTCTCCTGAGATGAGTAACAGAGATAAATATAAGACAAATTCAAATAATGGTGGGGTAAGTAATAAACGTATGTTTTATATCGGGTTGATTACTTTGGAAAGTGTAATCTAGGCTATGTTTCCACATATATTTGATCGACGCCGATGACAATAGTCGTTCGATGACTCTCTGTCCTGAGCCGGCTAAATCCAATTTAGTCTCAGCTCTCATCGCAGTGAATCACGCTTTGTTGTAGCTGATAGATTTCCTTATCGATCAGCAGCAACTCAACCGCTATCGACTATTTAGCAACGTTTCAAGCATATGTATTTTTCGAATTCCCGACCGAATCGATCCGTCTACTATCTGGCCAATGCTTGCATATGTCCGTTTCTTACACGGTCGGACGAATAGACTCGCTTCGACAAATTAGAGGCAGTTTTCACCGCTAAACCGTACTAGTTGAGTATTCTTAATATTAATATTATCACTGATTTTCTTAAAGTGTGATATACAGTTTATATCGTGTGTAATTATGTGCTCAAATTATGAGATACGGTTTGGGACATATTTTTAAAGTATCTATCAATGATAATATATTGATATTAAAACTAGGTGTGTCGTGTCAATATTATAAATTAATTGTTAAACTAATACTAGAGACACAAGATACTCACAAATATAATACAGTGTTATAAAATGTATGGATGCTGATCCTAAGGGTATTCTTGTTTTACATTATGAGATGCTAGCCGCCGAATGTCCGTTAATATTCGCAAAATAAAGAAATATGGTCTAGATTTTCATAAATTATAACATCAGACTAAATATATCAGTGGGATTTTTAAAAATCTCCTTAAATTTTGCCCAGCCATTAAATTATTACTCATGTCTGTAAATTAAAAAATGCACGTTTAAAATAAGTCAGATATATTTCTCCGATAGTATATTGTTTAAACTTAATGACTGATGGAGTTTCACATTATAAGATGTGTCTTACATGACACAGGTTGTTGTTCGTAAATTATAAAAACTGTCATTAAATTATCAGTTATTTTAAAACATTTTGCTGGTGTTCTTACAAAAGTAGTGCGTTTTTAATTCATGTGTTGTATTCTTAAATTATAAAAGGGGGTGTTTGTGAAAGAAACTGATAATCTGTGAGTGTAGAATTTAAAATTTAGAATCATCTCTGTTGTGCTCAAATGAAAAGATGAACATTTCATCATCACAATTGTTGGGCACAATTAATACACGGGGTGTTATCATATTCTAACATCATGTGCGTCCCTCGACTATTACAGACCCCAACTTTGTGTGTGCCGTGGTTGTCATCTAGTTTTCATCGTCGTTCACATTCTGGCAATGTCGTCTATTAAACTGACACAAGTTTATAAAGCAAAACAACGCAACTCACAAAAACACACAATCTAAGATGCATTGTGTATCAGTCAGTTTAAACTGTATGTGACTCAGTTACCATCGCTATACGTGAGGTCGACCCGATACCCATAGTTTTTCACACCTCCCATGCCCAACGTGTTATACATTGCATGATACAAAGCAAAACTCATATAACATTAATTAAGAAACACAATCATACACTCACATTACATAAGTTAAGAAACGGCATGACAGACGACCAAAAACAAATAAAACAGAATGGGTGAGCTTTGAATTGAAATCACAAGGGGACACTAGCCTGAAGTTCTTTGAGCAGCCTTAAAAATACAAGAAAGCAATTCTTTTTTGGACAGACTCCTGCCCACTGGTACAGGCTTACGATACGAGAAAGAAGAATTTAACCTCGCCCCTCCCGATTGATTTAGACAAACAGGAATATTATGTACTCACTTCCCGCAGAAAGACTTTCGACAGGGTTACTACCAAAAATAACTCCAGATCAGCGCTCATATAAACAGGCATTCCGCCATTTTTCTCTACTCCCTCTCAAAAAGTAAGTTATGGGGTATTTTACACTTTCTCCCTAATAGACCGTATCTACACCTCTCATATAAACAGTAATTCGACAACTTTTCTTTCTCTCCCTTTAAAATCACAAGGGATGTTTAACCTACTAGCAAAACAGCTTTATCTACATGTTTCATGGAAACAAGCATTCGCCATTTTGCTTTCTTCCCATTCCCTAAAAAAATCAGGAAGAACTTTTCTCTCTCATACCAAAAAGACTTTATCCACACCTCTCAACTCTTCCGCAATTTTTACCAACAATAAAACAACGGATTTACACAATTTTGCACTGACAAATATCAAACGGTGTCTCTTTGCAACAACAAGTGACATTTTTTACAGAAAAAATACAATATATCTGTCGTTTCTATTTTATAAAAGCTATATTAATGATGACGATAAGACCCACAACTTGTCGAAAACATAACTGCAATAAGTATTTTTTCTTTCATTCTAACGGTTTCTTATTTTCTGTTTTTTTACAACACATCAACAATGTTAGTCAAGACAATCGGGCCCAGATCCTGAAGCAAATACAACTGCAACATATAACCTGCATAGGTCTCTCTTCTTTTTTTATATTCTGATTGCACCCTTTTTACAACTAAGCGGGATTTCTCTCTCACCATCCCCTACATAAATCATCGACTAGATTCTTTTATAAGTATGCTTTCCACCACATGTGTCATAGATTTTAATCAGAAAATCACAGAATTACAATTCTCAGATTCTTGACTTATCAACCGCAATCACTAATTGAGATATGTTAATACAAAACAATTACACAGTCTCTAAGAAAGTGGAGGAATGGGAAGCAGAATGGGGGAAAGTTTAATTACGTTTCACCATTCTGCTTCGCATTCATCCAATTTCCACACACTGTCTCATACATCCTTCTCTACATAATGTTCATGAAAATATTTTTCTCAGTCGTGTTTTGTCTGCCATTTGGTCACAAGATTGATTGCGAATCATGTGCGACGGACATGACACAGTCCCTATACGCAAGGTGGCAATGCGTTATATTATTATCTAATGTTTCAATTCCCGGATACCTCTTTTCCCACCATCACACAGCAATACACATCTCGTATTAAACTAAGTTCTCTGACCAAGTAAATCACCATGACTTCCGTGTAAATACATATTGCATTATTCGCATTTTACCATCCAATGTGTCTTAATTATCACTCCTTTTCCCATACGTGATGTACAACCGGACAACGAGTCCGTACAATACTCGGATACATCATGAAATTCCATAACAAATTACGCAATACTTTATCATCAAACATGGCGTTGTCTTTGCAAACAAACTGTGTGCCCTTTTCTGTCTGTCAGCCTTGGAGTTACATTATTTCATGGATAAAAAAATGACAATTAACAGGCTTAAAGAAAACATACAAATCTAAATCAATCCGACCGCTTTTGATATTAAAAACCATCATTTATTTTATACATCTTTCAACATTTTCCTTAGGCTATATTTAAAAATTCAAAATACGACAACCAACAAAAATACATTTTTTATAGATAAGTTAGTATTATATTTCGATAACGTCTGAAAATTAAATGTTAAACTAAATCCCCCGTGATTAAATGATAAATAATTTGAAAATTAAAGATGACGAAATTCAGATGAAATTACTCTAAATATTTACATTTATTTTACAATAAAATTAACTACATGATTAAATAGTGAGTAAAATAATATTTCAAGTTAATTCAACTGCAGAAAGGATCAACCTCTTTTTAAAATATATTGTTTATGTATCCGTTTTATCAGTCGCAAGGTTAACTAATTTGCATATTGATTTTGGAAAATAAAATTCCAGCCATTAACTATTTTTCGTTATATTTTTCATAATTATTTAATTATGTGTTCTATCTTTTAAACAAACATTTAGAATTTGTGTTAACATGCTTTTTTCTGTAGATATACCCACACGATTTTTAGTTTCAATCTGTTTCTGAATTAAGAGTGAAAAGACTACTTGTTCATGTATTTCTCCAAACTAAATATAAGTGACTTTATTTAAAACATTCATAAAAAGTGTAACAATCATTTAATAGTATATTGATAGAAAGAAAAAACTCACAGAAGAGCACTACATCGGTTGCTTTCTCTGGCATATACATACTCGTGAAATATCTTGAATTCATAAATACACGGGTGTCTTTTCATAAAATACAGTTTTACTATCCCACCTGCTGCACACAAGATCATTTCTTATATTTTATCCGTTAGCAATTTTTCCGATAACGATCAATACGAGACAAAACATTTACGATAGTAAAATGATCATATTAAAGAGCTAAATTTATATGATGAAAAGCCAACGCTCTTGGGATCACACCTTTAGATACCAATCTTATTTACACCTGGAATCTATATTAAAACCGTTCGTGATAACCATGACAAACTTACAGTATTTTTCAAAATAGAAAAAAACCGTGACTCTTGTTATTGTGAAGATGTCTACATGCAACAACAATATTAATCTGATTCATACAAACAAGATGATCTTATTTCGTTCATTGACTCAGGAAAATACACTAAAAGAAGTATTTCTCCACAAAATTAATTGATTCATTATTATTCGTACCAAATGCAGGCGCAATATATATATGACTAATAATTATAAAACTATGAACATTTCACTTTCTTCCGTTATAGTATACAGTATGAGAGTGAGGAATGTATGTCGATCTCAAGTGATTCCTTTAGTTTTATGTTACACAACTCATATGCAAATAGTGTGTCTTTAGAATAGTAAAGCATGTTCGGGGCACTACACGAAAAAGTATTAGTCAACAGGCCGAGAGCGGTAGGATCTCCATTATTATATTCCTTTTTCATCACATATCAAAGTAGACCTATTCGGAAAATATTGTAAATACATATGTAAATTTGATAATTGCAGTTATAGGTGTATATTTGTAAAACAATGAATTATGTAAATTGAAAAACCCGTCTGGTGTATGAGCGAGTTTTGGTTAGAGTATATAGAGAGGTGGAAAGAGTATTCGTTTAAGTAAGATTCTTAACAAGTTGTCTGTTCGAATCGCAGTATTGTCTTTAAATTTCATTCTACTTTCTCTATATGTTGTGTAATGTTATTTAATGTTAATTAATCTAATGTAAGTAATTAATAGTGTCCCAACCTAATTATTTGCTATACAAAGATTATCAACGCTGACTTGAAAAACGTAAGTAAATAGTAATTACCCGCCCCCTCTCTTACGTTTACAAAAATTCCCACCAATAGACAGACAGACAGAGTAAGCGCATAGTATGCATGATGAACCCCCTTTTGATCCCTTTTCATTGCAACAGATGCAGACATTTTAATGTAATTCCAACAAATAATTTCTTGCAATAATCACCACTTAAAATTCCTCTTATAAATCTATCCATAAATACAGTAGCCAGTTGCGTCACAGCGACAATATGGGTTATACTGGGTGGGTTAAATTAAAACAAAAATCATGGAGCATACAAATAATGGGTGTCAATACGTGTGTAACAAAAATGGTAGATTGTTATCTAATACAAAGTACACCATAGAAGTGTTTAATAGTTCCGACATTCGAATGCTAATAAATGAGGATAACTTTACGAAAGTAAACCATTCAGAGGTTAATGCGTAGGGATATTTTCTAGATGTAACACAAGACGTTCTTGAAATAGCGCGATGGAAACAACTAATAAGTTGTCGAAGCAGGATTTTCGCTAAACAGATGTTAAGATGCTACATGTATTCCTCTTTCATCTGTAATTTCTCAGAATTTATCTAGGAAAATTCGTGATGAACATAATGAGATATTTCACAAGGACATTGCAATAATCAGCAGTACGCATCAGGGGCGATTAGATCCCAACATAATATGCGACCACTTCAAGACACGGTAATGTGAAGAGCGGGCAAAACGGTATATAACCAACATCCACACTTTTCCTCAGAATAGTTTTCAAATCTTCTGTTATTCATCAATTGTTAGTTATATACTAATTATTTATATTAAATCATTCTGGTCTGATATAAAAATAATAAATATCAACTCTGAAATCCTGCTATGAAATGATTTCATATACACATAATCACATGCAAGAATATGTTGCCCCTTGAGCAGTATACATTAATAAGCAATACACAATATATCATGAAATGAAATGTCGGATAGGAAAAACTTGATAAACAAAAGTAGGACATGAAAATCAAATGAAATATTTGACCGTTCTAATTCTGGTAAACAGGAAATCTTAAGTGCGTCATTTTATACTGAAGACGTTCATGATCTGAACGATTCGGTAACACATTTCGATTCATTGATATGTCTTCATATATATATATATATATATATATATATATATATATATATATATATATATATATAATAATAATAATAATAATAATAATAATAATAATAAAGAATATTTTTTATTGTTTATTATCTATGTACGTATACGTTTCGTCCTTAAATCGGGAGTAATCAGCATAGAGATATGACTATTCACTACTGGTCATGCGATTCGAAACCCCGGACTACGAGTATATTACAACTCAAATCCGACGCCTCAACCACACGGCCAATTTTAAATAGCGAATAAACTGTGATAATTGTAACACGTTATCAGCGGCTAAAACGTCTAGAGCGTTCTACTTTTTTGAGGAAAGAACGATACATTTAAAGCTAGTGACGTCATGCTGTATTAATACTACACATACAGTGCTCTACTTTTTCGAGGAGCGATATATATATATATATATATATATATATATATATATATTACCAGTAATATCTATCCATTATTTTGTTTTGCATGTCCAGTTGTATCACTTGTCAATCTTTTATTGTATACTAAAACAGTTGATGTATTTTGTGTATAGATTCTTTTGACAACACATTTGTGTTTTAACTGTTATGCGATTTCACGATAGTGCGTAATATATCGGTCATATTTGAAAGTGAAGACAATAAATTATATGTATCAATTGAGAGTTGAGGATTATCGAAATTAGTTAGTAAGTAAGAATAAAAATGATAATATAATTCAAAAAGGCTTCATCTGTCCTCATTAATTACTGGACAACATCAAATTTGCCAGTTGTTATGTATATAGAAATCTATTTTTTTTAGCTTTCTAAACTAAGTGAAAGTATTGTGTCATGCAATTATATTTCTATTTATACTCAATATTAAAGTTCCAACATGACGGTAGAGTTGAATATTTTCTGCTGTAGTTTTCATTAGAAGAAATATAGTGTGACAATGTATTCCATTGCGTAGACTTCCTTAAATTTCTGTTTGATTTTAGACACACATAGAAGAAAAAGAAAAAAATACTTGTTGAATTCTATCAGATTTAACAAGTATTTCCTGCTATCAGATATGCGAAACTTAGACTTAAGTACTCTCATGTGCTGAGACACCTGAGGCAGTGAAAGTAATTAATCGCATTCATACACATTTGAATTTACGTTAAACAGTTTTCGAAGCAGGAATATTTTACATATGCGGGTTGCTAGTTTGAAGCCAAACCACTCACATTTATGAAGGAGTATTTAAATTGAAAAGTCCCCGGAAGATATTCATTTCCTTGCTTCAAACTCGTCTCAACGCCCTCCATGATATGTTATTTCTGTGTTTGTTTTAAAATGAAATGGCATGTTAGTGTTCGGAGCCAGACTAACATCCTGTTATTTGTATTTAAGAAAGTAAAAAGCGAAAATAAAAAACAGAACTATACTCCAGTGTGAAATGGCGAGAAATGCAATTAATAACACTATGGAAAACATATATATATATATATATATATATATATATATATATTCTATGAAAAATGCCAGTATACTGAAATCATATGCCCTTAATAGGGTTAAGATGAAAATTCATATACACTAAATGTACAAAAGCAAGGACATTCCCAAATTTTTACACTTTTATTGCTTTTGTACATTTAGTGTATATGAATTTTCATCTTAACCTTATTAAGGACATATGATTTCAGTATACTGTCATTTTCCATGGAATGGCATTAACTTTTCTTTTGCCTCAATGCAATGCCTTCTCATGAGGTTTTTAAAAAATTTCTGGAAAACTAAGTTATACGGTAAACTGAAATTAAAATGCCATCAACCTCTACTCTGCCAAAAATCAGCTTACTCCATCAAATAGTTGATGAGATACAGGGTGGCACATACGTACGTACGTATGCACGTACGTACACAGATTACATTGTTTCATGATTGAACTTTCTGAATATCTGGGTTGCCTTGACTTATGATGCTGAGATAATCTACACACTTATCGAACCTATCAAGTAAAAATGTTGTGCGAAGTTTTAACTAATTGTTTTATTGGTTTTTCAGTTATGATTGATCAAAGAAATAAGATTTCAAGCATAGGACATTCGTGAGGTATTTTTAAGGATGGAGCGCTCTCGCGCCTCCGTTTATATGGTGAATGAAAAATGGAAAACACATAAGATATTTTTTTATATATTCTCTAACGTTTTGTTTTTATTGTCTTCCCCAGGATGATAATTTGAGGAAAAATGCCATGCAAGTAGATCGAAATCTTCAGGAAGCCTTACAATATAGACGAAGCGTTGATGAATATATAAAAAAAACATATCTTGTTTTTTTTTCCTTTTTCATTTCCCATCGTGTCGGATTACTATTATCCTTCCTTTCTTATATATATATATATATATATATATATATATATATATATATATATATATATATATATATATATATATATATATACATAGTGCTATTCCGCCTATTTATGTGTTCAATACTACAATTTCAGTTATTTAACAATTAGTTGTAGAAGCTGTACTGCAATTGTTTAGAAAAAAGCTTCACGAAATTGCTGGCCGTCTACATGAAGATGCCGATAAAAATAGTCGAAATTAACATTGTACACATCAAAATAAAGCGCTATACATTGTATAATTAATCGTATTTTATATACATTTCTAGACATATCCTAATCTTACTTCAAAATAATTGTGAAATAATTGATAAATGGCACATTAAATAACAACAAATATTGTATACTTACGTGAGAGATATCCTGTAATTTAGCTATCTTATTTAGATACATGGTTTTATTTTTTAACTCTTACAACGATGATTGGAAGTGGTACCAAAATATTGCGCGAGAACAAACAAGAAAATCAATAGTTTGAGTAGTTTATGAATAAATATATTCACATTTAAATACGTAAACCTAACAACATATAAAATGAGCCGATACAAATGATAAACCCTAGAGTGCTTATTGATTAGTGACACTGAGAACTGATCAAAGCCGATGATGGGTCTGTTCGAAACAATACAGTGTTGTGCATTTATCTACAAAATGTAATTCTTCTTGCTATGCCATTTGTTAACACGTCTTAACGTCTCAAACCATCGTGAGCTTAACCAAAATATAATGAAGTAAAATTATTTTTCTCTCTGTATCTATAAATTATAAGGTAATTACCAGAAGATGCTAATGTATTCCACAATCCAATTAAGCTAAGACCTTAAGCGTGTTTCCAAGATTAATGTGTTTATTTCGTCTTCTTTGCTAAATTCTTTGATTTTCTCCAATTTTTTAAATTTTTTTTACGAAGTTCACCCCAAACAAGGGAAGCCGCCACTGTAGACGTAAGGGGCTACTGAGAAGAAAGAAAAGGGGAGAAGGTTGGGGGGTCAACCAAAACTGGGATCGGCGCAGCGAGATGCCTGTTTACACTAATTTTAAAGTTCTGCATGTCAGTACTTTCGGTGAAACAGAGGGCATGGAGGGAGTTCCAGACGCCAGCAGCACGAGGAAAAAAGCAATTTGAGTAGAAAGCTCTCCAGCATCTGGGGACCGCCACACTGAATGGATGGGATTTGGTTGATTGTCGAGTTTGTCTAGTGAATTTAAGTCGAGGGGGTAAATTGTGTGTCTCTCAACTAAGCATGCCCAAAAGAATTTGGCTTCATCTGTACTCGCTATTTTCAATGCACTCTTACCGCAACATGTACCACCGCTGCCTAAGTTTTCATAGAATGATAATGTAATGAACAATGTTTGTGTTACACTATGTTCCTCTATCAGTTAGCGTACAGTTTTGATCGAAATAATGATTGCTCTCAATGTTATTCATTGTTTTGGTTGTTCGGGCTGTCTACTTAATGTACTGTTATAACATTGAAAAATAACAGATTAAATTGGCTGACAGCTAGCAGAGTGCATTAAGCGAGTCACAATCACGTCTTTGCATGACGACTTTTTCACTTCGTTTTTAGGTTCAACGTAAGTAACTTTATTGTAACTTGTTGAGTTTCTTTTGCTTTTACAGATTATGTAAATCTATTATTATGCGCAATATCTGCATTTCGCTTTCTAATAATTATAATTCATGTTTATTCTGTTTGCAGTTAGCTTTCCTCTACCGTATTGTAATAGTGAAGTCGACATCTATTGATTAAAACAAAACAATACATCGAAAACTAAGTTTCGCTTATAACTTTAACGTAAGATGGTGCTGTGTTTGTACTTACTTACGAAATATTTGCGACTTTTGTTTTTACTTACCTACGAAGTATTAACTATTTATACAGAACAAATATATTGGCTCTAAGTTTTAATTATATCTTTAACGCACGATGATGATGCCTTTATTACTTATTTACTTATCAAATGTTCAAATTACATAATAATAAAACTTTTCATATTATCCGTACTTCGCTTTGTAATCATATTGTGTGCGTTTTATTTCTGTTTTTCATGTACATAATTATAGAATCACCAATGGAATGTATTCTCCAGGGAAACGTCGAGACACGGGTCTCGCTAGTTCAGAATATATTCTATCAAAATACATAGACATTTCAGGGTGTTACTTTTAATCTGTGTAATTAGTTCTGTCGTGTTTAAAGAAATGGCCATGCTATGGGCGTCCGATGCAAACGAAGACACCCCACAATTAGTTAACTACCTCAGTTGATGTTCTTTCATAATATATCAAGAAACTACGGTCTTCCTCACAAGGCTTTTTAAGGTCTGTGACATATTTGTTAAATATATAATTATAGTACCATGTTTGTCCCGAAAAGATACAACACTTTGAACATAGTCGTAAGGCTACTAAAGTGTATTCGAGTTTCACATTCGAGACAACATATGTATAATATAACTTTTTTTATAATTACTGTTCTATGTTTTGCGTTCGCGTGATCCCTATTGAATTAAGTAGAGGATGGTGACCTATGTACGAACATAAAATTCCCATAGTGTATTAGTAGATATATTGTATTGTAGATAAAACATTTCAAAGTTAATTTATTAGGAAAATTTCAGTTACGAAAATGTATTTACAAAGTTGTAGAAGAAATTACGTCAAAATGGAGGTCAAGATCGATATTTTTCTTGTAATATTTGGCCTACTCGTAACTATGATATGCATGTATCAACATATGTGATGACATTTTAGACAATAATTTCAACGAAACAAGAGAGCGTTAAATAAAATCGGGGACAGGATTATTCACAGAAATACATATTGTATTTTAAATAGCTACATACAGCTTTATATAACAATGTGCACTTTTATTTTAGAGAAAAAACAGAGAGAAAGTATATATATATATATATATATATATATAGAGAGAGAGAGAGAGAAGTAGATAGAGAGAGATTTTATATATATACATATATATATATATAAAAACATAGAAATATATATATATGTATATATATACATATACATATATGTATATATATATAGATAGATATGTAGACATTATGTATAAATATATATTATAAACATACATATATACATATATACATATATATATACATATATACATACATATATATATATATATATATATATATATATATATATATATATAAATATATATATATATGCGGTTCGAATTGGTCGACCACTTTGAATAGTTAACTTTACACTGTGATTCGCCAGGATGTAACATATACGTATGTAGATATAAAAACAATATTTACAATAAGTAGTTATTGTAGTCCTCTTTGAGCTGAGCTATTTAATGAACAATAATATAAGCCGTCTTATGTTTGTTACAAAAGTTTATGTTAAACACTGGCTGACATATGATTATGGTTGATCCGCATACTTGACATTTCGTCGTTAACAGTTGGAATGACCTCATAGGTAAGAACGTTCGGTTGTGGGTGGATTATATATTTGTCCTGGGTTCGAATCGTGCGAACGGTTTGTAGAGTTACCTATACATTTATTATACCGCAAAGATGTGTCGTATCTATAGGTGCATCATAATTACATTTGTATTATTAATAATTATATATATATATATATATATATAAATATTCATTTTACTACTACAGAGGAACACACTTTTCTTTATTCTTCAGTTTTCCGTATGTCTAATATATTATCACGGTACTGCTCCTCTGCAAACTACGACATTGTCATCGTCAAATTAAATACAACGAATACTTGAAATCAACCGAACCCATAATCAATCACTGTTTGTTATTTTTACTAAACATTTTAAATCTTCTCATAACATATTTCGTCATTCAAGATGCAATCGATTGATCACATGCACAATTATTGTAACATATGACTCATTAGCTTGAGTAGCGAGTTACTAAATATTGTAAACATTTAATAACAGTGACGATGTTAGATATTTAACTGATATAGTGCACTATAGTTAAGAAGAACGTACCGTAAGTTTAAGGTAAAAGTAATATCGCAACGCATTGATATCTATGGTAAAAATTGGAAAAACAAATGGAAGACAAATCGGCTGACAGGACATGTAGTAAAATATTCAGGCGGAATTGACAGCACAATTCAGTGGGGCAAGCGAACCCACACACGGATAAGAAGTCATTGTCAGATCACATATACACACGTAGATTGCATCCAGGCATACGACTTACAAAAGTATTATTTGAATCACATTTTGCGTGCAACACCATACTAAAAACCCTTCAAATAAACACACACAAGAACTCTGCCTTGTTTGGGGTGAACTCATGTAAAAAAAGAATTATATATATATATATATATATATATATATATATATATATATATATATATATATAATAGTGTGTGTGTGTGTGGGTGTGTATGTGTGTGAATATAAAACATTTGTTTAACTATGTTCGTTTTACATCTTACATTGTGACGTGTAGGAACCGTTTTAGAAGAACAGAATATCTTACCATCTTTTTGGTGTTCAGTGAGTTCAAGATAGCTAGTGCTCACACACCAATGAAATGTGTACTTCAGTGTTTAGCAACGTTATACACCCAATACAAATCAATGACGCAACTATAAAGGCAGTATGCAGTGCTGTCGTCGTTTACATATCCGTATAATTAATGTTATGTATATATACATCTAATATGATTAGGTATAATAATATATTCTATATAGATGTCGTTCGTATATTTACTTGAACAATGCTCAATAGGTTAATATAGCTTACTAATAATACATCTATCTACGGTCAGTAAGCTACGTAGGAACGCATATTTTAATTTCCAAGTAAAATCACCAGTCTAATCAGGTGAATATGTTGTTTGCGACTCATTTATGTAGTAATCTTACTGATCTGTAATAATATTACATCCTTCGGTTTCGAAGTTTTATTGGCCAATAGTAAACTATTTTTTTTTAATAAAGGCACGGAAACCTATTTATTTATATTATTTGTTTGAGAAGCGTTTCGGCTCTTGCCGCTTATGAGTTGTTCAAATTTACATCAGACCTTACCAGAGCCCGATATAAATCACATGTTTTGTATATTTATTTGGTTACATTTGATTATTTAAGTTTTATTTTATTTGCATTTCTTTCTTTATTGTGTTTATTCATATAGTTATACTATAGTCAAGTGTATTATATGTCTACAGTTAGCTACTATATGTTCTACGATGTAGTAATTTATTAGGGGATCTTCAGAACTTTACATGTCTAGTTACATATGAATGGTTAGTAAATATAACTACATGCTGTGGTTTATCATATTATTTTACCCTCAATTCATTATGAGAAGGCCATGGTATGACCTTTAAAGGCATCCAGTGGCAAAGTCTCCACTTTGGGAGTTGTGGGACATGTGGAGTTGCCTCCTGTTTTAAAGGAGATCCTAAACTAATTAAAAAACATATATCAATTCGCTTAAACGTATGAGTGTGTGAGTATTAAGGTAAAGGTTTCTGTTTTAACTCACATTTTAGAAAAGGATGGGCACTTGTAAAATGGAAAGTCAGCCCTCCTTAAAGGACAACAAGAAAATAGGTATTTAAACATGAATGCGAAATGATTGTTCATAGAATCAAAATAATTAGGCAATTTACAAACAATAAAGATGAATATGTGGGTTGCTTACGGAAGAGGGGGGAGCAATCGATCCAGTAAGCAGGAGCTCACACGGATCTCAGTTTTCTTTGCGTACTCTTAATGTTTATGCCTCGTCATTATATATGTCTTTCTAGCTAGCAATGTAATAGTAATGTTAATACGCTGCATTGAGGTTAATGAATACATATATTACGAATCATTTAGTAACTCATTCTTATTTCATGAAATTAATTCATTTACTATTAATATTGACTATTATTGCTGATATATATATACATATATATAGAGATAGAAGAAAAAAGAGTGATAAATATGCGACGATTGTCCAAATTTATTTCAAATTTTAATTGTTCAATGCAAGGTGTATTCAGTAATAAACTAGTATTTATTATTCTTTCCTTAAGCCAAGGCTTTCCAAAGATCGATATCTTATCATCAGAGGAGAAATACAGATAGATAAGTTGGCTTTCGAAAAAATCAAAGTTAAAATATTTGAAAAATATAAGAAAAATATTATTTTAAAAATGCACTGAAAGAGAGGTTCCGTAAAAAAGATATGTGGTTTGTCCGGGTGGTAATTTTCCGTTGAACATATGTCCAATGAATTTTAGAAAAGCGAAATAACACTTTTGCGTGGGGGAAGTATGGAGAGAATGTCCAAATATAAGTAAATCCAAACGCACTTAAATGGAATTGAAAAGAGAACTGGCCATTTTTGATAAAGATAAAAAAGTATTTCTTTCCTCCCAGCTGCAACGGCGGCTATCTCAACCAATCTAAACACTACTTCTCCCTCGCTCTTTAACTCCCCCTCCCCCTAACCCCAAATTTAGCTTTTTTGTTTCATTTATGTTTTCTTTAGAACTAGATGCCATTTGCCTTTTCTATGGTCCAGGAAGTTATCAAAAATGGCCAGTGTTTCTCTTTTCAATTCCATTAAAGTGCGTTTGGATTTACTTATATGTGAACATTCTCTCTATACTGCCCCTACGCAAAAAAATAAACTTTTCAACGAAGTAAACATCTAGTTGAACGAGGATCATCTGCCTTTTCTCGGACAAGTTGCTCAATGCGCGAAAATAAAATAAAAACGGTGGGTAGACAAGATGTACGATATCTCCTATTCAAAGTAAACTAGTTTCTCTTACACAGTGAATATGTGTTGATGTCTTTCCACTATATATTTTATGAATCACGTTTCCAAAAAAGACTCGAACTGAATTCCCATGGCTATTCTGACTTACTTTCCACTGTTCCCAAACTTGAGGTGGATATGGTTACTTTGGTAATATTAGATGTGTGGCATTATGAGTCAGCAGGATGTTACACCTCAAGTAAAACACATAAATTGATGTTCGAGCACATACACAAATGTGTCTCTCAAAATCGCCTGGTTACAACCACTTGGACTTTACGTGTAGGGCGGAGTTGCCAGTATCATTCGAGCCTTTCCTTGCGACACCGTGATGAGCAGCAGCCTTAGATGTGTGTCATGCTTAACAGTCGTACAGAGACTCAGAGAGTTTTGTTTTAGCCATCTGTATTGGTAAAAGTGTCATCTAAAAAATCCATTTTGAAATTTGAGAATGCATCAACTATTAACCTTGGTATACTAAATGTGTTTCCTTTCGAAAATGTGTAACTTTTTTCGACCAACCAACATATTAGTAAATATACTATAAAACCCTGTTATTATATTATCTCAAAATGATTAAGTCACAAAATAATGAATTTTCTTAAGGACGATGTCACACAAAAAACAACGATTGGAATAACAGAGTACAGTAGAGGGCGTAAACAAATAATGATACAGAGTGGAAGACATGCGTTAGCTGGGCATACTGTGGCCATTCCGGTCCTGGACGTTTATGATATCAACATCTACACTACTGGCAGTTTAATATCTATATATCTATCTGACTATCTATCTGTCTATCTTTCTGTCTCTGTCTCTCTCTCTCTCTCTCTCTCTATATATATATATATATATATATATATATATATATATATATATATATATATATATATCATCAGCGAAGGTTGAAATAACTATATACACGGTCACAGGGTGCGACCACCGTCAACAGAGACACCTTGAATCTGTAAGCGTTCACGAAGTCCATGATGCCACGAGGGATTGTCACGTGATATGGGAGACATTAAGTGATGTTTACACCGTAGGTTGCAAGTATAAATACCAAGACATCCGATAGAACTTAACGACGGGGTTGGAGTATTACATTGCGGCTTCCGTTAAATGTTAATTTACTATCTCTGCAAAAGTGTTCTACTTTTAATTGTACTTTAAAGGGGCTTCTAATAATATAAAACTATTTTTTATTTTACCGACGTACGACGTCGTCTCGAGTGTACGGCTTTCATCAACACAGGAAATAACATTTCTAGACGATCACAGAGCTCAAACCCAGTAAAATGGGCGAAACATTACGAAACATCACACAAACTTTGTCAGGCATATGTTCCCACATGTGTTTCTGTACAGATACGAGCTTACTATAATAAAAAAAAAACTTTTAGCAAGTAAGCTACGGAAAATTTAGGAAGGACGATGCGTTTGATTATATTTTCTAAAATAAAAATCAAAGTATTTAATAATTATGTTTTTTTTTTACTTAAAAATTTAGCATGACCGTAAAGCGACCAATATGCATGCACTCAATCAAAAGGATATACATCATCGAAACGAGACACAGCAGTTACTTTAATGCAATTGTCTTTGATGTATAATATTAACATCACACGTTAACTGTGTTTTGTTTTGATGTTATTATAATTGCAAAATGTTAATAAGAAAGGTACAAAATATTTTTTTCAGAAGGTAATGTGTAAAAAATATTGATCCCGAAACGGTTCTACACATGAAACACGTGTTGGTATTAGGTGAAATATTGTTCCTTAGACTTTTTTAAAAGCGTTATTTAAAGCTAACCTAAATATTGAACACACATGTACTTTGACTATGAAATGAAACTATCATCTAAAATTGTTACATTTTTTATGATGATTTAGATTGAAATTACCATGATGAAAGGAACTGTGAAATGTCCAGTATGTCATGTTCTTACTGTGAGTAGTACAATATGATTACACTCCATTTATATCAACTTTATCATAAATGTTTCTCGGTAGCTAAAGAGAGAGATACCATTATAATATTAATAGTTGGTGTGTTTAGAGCTAGTAACTCTATTTCGGCTGTTGAAGAGAAGAACAAGGACGGTAAAATGCAAATAAAAATATAAGACAGAAAAAATAAAATCACAAACATTTCCAGAAAGGCAAAGAAACTGATTGGAAAGCAATGGCGAACTGCCATTGATGGCCGCAGTATCTTCCGTCGTCACGAAATATGTTAAAAGGTGCATGTTTTGCTTACGGTTCGTGTCAGATTGTTTGTACGAATGTTACGTCCTGGCCTCTTTTGGGCCCGAATCCAACAACGGATCGATACGGATAACCTAAGACATTTCCTCTAGCGTTCCAAGTTACACGTCTTTTCGTGAGTCCTCGTGTGAACGATATTTTTCTGTGGATGGACTCTTGTCCGTTAAGAGTCAGCTGCATGCATGGTTTTGACATGCACTCTACGCTAACTTATTAGATTACACAGTCTTGATAATAGACAAAATCACTTAGCATATTAAACGTTTTACCTAATAACGTGTTCATGTGGGAACATATAAAATACTACCACAACCTAACTCGTCTTTTTCTTGCGCGTTTTTAACGATGACATTTTAACCAGATTACTATCATATTGTATGGGATTTAATGTTAAATGTAATTATTACGGTATCGTTAGTTCCTGAATATAAAAATAAAAATTGAACCAAATTTTATCAAAATAATGTTGTTTTAATTAGATATTAAAAACTTCCAGATCTATTAATCTTAGATAATGTGTCACAAATATTAAATCTATAAATAACTTTCTATACGACGGTTTAGATATGTTTTTGGAAATATTGTTCCAACTATATAATACGTTGGATAGTCCTTGATCAATCTAGTGAATTCGCTTTAGTACGAAGCTGTCAACAAGTGATGACTGATATTAGAAAAGAAAAACGCAGTTGAAATAAAATACGAATCCCGTAACATCATTGACACAATTGGGAAATTGTTCTTCAGATATCGTGATTGCTTACCGAAGGCAGCTGTATTAAATATATATCAGCGTGAAATAGTCTCCGTCTGGCATGCTATATGTTATAACGAACGACTAAAAAGGCTTAGTAACAGAAGTACGCGAATATTTTAAAATAACTTCCGAGTTGCTCTAGTCATAAAATCTAAGAACGCCTGGGGTGGTTTCTTTCAACAAACTTCAGCTTTACTTTCCTTTATTCTTTAGTGCCACTATTTCCAGGATAGATAAACATCAGCATCACATCCCCAAAACTGTTCCAACCGAATAACTCGTACTTAAAATCAGAGCCACAATGCAACATTGAAGATGTCCTCTTCCTTTTTCTACAGTTTTTTTCTTACAGAAAATCGTAGATTTCGGCATAGGTACTCGACCTAGCTCCATTCTATGGTTCTCTATATAAAACATCTACAGAAAGTATCGTCTTGTAAGAGCCATTGTAAATAATTTCACTTACTTCCATATTCTTAAAGAAGTACGTCTATGGGGAGCACAATAACATAGGGTAGTTTCCCAAGTGAGTACACTATTGTAGTTCTCAAGTCTGATATAAACAAAATACTGCTGTGCCGTCCGGTTTTAGAATTAAATTCTGCCTAGTTTACACAATCGATATCAAGCTTTACGGTGTTGTCTTACAGTTCATTTGACAAACTCATTAACCTTTATCCCTGAGTGTCCTGTTGCTACAAAAACAAAACAAATACAACACAAATATTCAGGCATTATGCATTAGAAACCAGATGAACTACGTTTGAAATATGAATTAATTAATTATAACACATTTTATTGATGACTCGTTTCTATACATGTACCTACTTTGATCTCAAATATAACTTATGATATGATCATGGAGTTATTAGGTTATGTCGTCTAGCATACACAATTTAACACATCAAAATATAAACTTTACATTGGCATTAGATTTAATAGTCTCACATAAATATGAACACCCGCTATATTTATATGTTGGTAAATCCTTAATAAACGTTATGGAGACATAAACAGATCTACAATATTGTGTATTATATTCAAACAACATTAACAAGAAACTTACGTTCAAGAAGAAGCAATAACACAAGATAATTTCGTTCTTTTTAACTCACGAAAAGTTGAATGTGTGTTTAAGAATATTTCTTCAATTAGTAAAAACATTTTAAACAGACAACTGATGAGTGGTATAAGTGCACACGACTGTTGTTTAATCGTAAAAAACAGTTTTGCTATTAAAACATCAAGTATCGTATCCGAGGATTTGTATTCGAGGGCAACATTGGCGCCTACACAGGCACATCAGGGTCATGGGATCAGCTTATACATTCAGATGTCATTTCGAGCTGCTGTGTGCTGGAAACGGATGTGATCTGACAAACCTGGCTCAAAAGGAAAGTGATAAGAGAAGTTGACAGTTTGATCGGAAGCTATAGAGTGCGAACACGTGAGTATATAAATGTCCTGTTTAGCAATAATTATCGACTTTTCTATATGTCTCCTCCCTGTCCTTGTTCTCATTGATTTAAAACAGACGATCCAGGCGAATAAACCGAGTTGGTTCTTTTTTCCGGGTATGAATTAACTTTTTGTCGAGATGAGTTACCTCCGTCTAGCATGACCACACATAACGACCCGTACGTAATCGAGCGGCTAACAAAGTTTTTTATGAATTTCCATGTATGACACAAAGTGTTTACGTGGCGGTTTCACCGTGTTGTAAAAACTATGGCATACATTTCCCTGGCTTTTCTCATCTACTATATGTATGCATAAAATAAGTTACAAAACAGTCATCTACTGCTTTATAATCAATACTAATACTTCAGTGAACTCCTTCACATTAATGCTAATTTTGATATATTTCGAATGTTCCCTAATTGTGACAGTACTCACGATCTAAGATGACGCATAACACGTGTTATTATATTAAAAGTTATTCATATTAACGTGATAGTGATTTTATAATTCTTCTTTATGTTATGATTATCATGAATAGATAGAGTCTTTTCGTGAAGTTATATAGTTATTATAACTGTAGTTTTTTTATTATCCTTATAGGGGATATATTTATGGTTTTTGATAATGATTATTGCTATTTTTTTTATATAGCGGCATTAATTACTTCGCGGTGTATCTGTTTTTCATTTTTATTATTCACCAACGAAAGACGAAGAGCACAATAAAACACATATTCTATTTTACTTACGGGTCACACGTTATCTAGGTTAAACATTTCCCGAAGGTAAAGTGTTAATAAACTGAAAAATGAACAGTTGAATGCCGATGGATCCTATTCAGAACTACAATCAGAAGCATCATTTATCTTCCCTTTGTTAGAAACATGGTTCTACCGAAAGTGGTTTGGTAGTTTTGTTTTACGGCATATCAACCCTTTTTGGGTTATTTAATGCCGAATCTGGTCATTATAGTAAAAGATTTATGCTTCAAGTTCTAAAAATAAAATAAAAAAGGGGAGGGAGAAAGGGAGAGGGGCTGTTGTTTTTGTTTTTGGTTTTGTAGAACATAATTAAGTTTTACAAAAAAAAAAATAAAATAAAATAAAAAAACGTCAATGTAGGTGAATTTCGTCTCAGGGAGCCACAGGGCAGCCTGATCTGGTATCACCAGTACCGAAAGTGAGAACTAAACTATGTAAACATGAAGAGTGTATTACGAGGCGGACAACAGTAAACCAAAGGTTTACCTTACTTTCCTCATAACTTTTGTGTTAAAACCCTCTCCTTATAGTGTGTGAAATTTAAATTATCGGATGCGTCACATTTTGTTATATTCCCTCATGATAAAGATGTTGCAGGCCATATAGACATGATCATCGTCCAACCAACAGCGCCGTCAATAGAGGGGGAATCTCGAACTAGAACCATTACATTACAAGATTCCACGACAGTAAAACAAAATACAGTAACAAAATGTAAAACACGCATCTGGGTTGATCACGCTTTTCTTATTAACTGTTGTCTCTTTCGTATTACTGTAATATCACTTTTTCTCGCTTTTATTTTTTCGTTCTTTCTACGAACGGCCTATCACCTTGTATTTCTATACATGAGTGAAACGCTGTCTCCTCATCGGAACTGACAGATGATTTCCTCATGTATATTGATTATTCAATCCTACAGAATATTTACAAGATAACCTTAAAGCCAATGAGAATAAATTTCGTTCTGACAATACAGTAGAAGCGATATCACGTAATTTTAAAACGCATATATTGTATATGCTGATACACACTGATGTAATACATGCGTCTACTCGAAGGTGATGCGACAGAAATATTATTCCTCAATACAGACGCGTCCAGTAAACAACACTTCGGAAGTTATAATATGATTCAGCATATTTTGTATGTATGTCTCTCCGTATTCTTGTCACGTAGACTCCAAATCTACTCGACAGAAATGCATCAAATGTGGTGTGAAGCTCCTTTGACACAATTAATATATGGGAGGAATACATTATTAATACTGTTACTGTAAACTAGATATAAAACTGCCAACGTTAAAAGAAGCTCAAACAATTATACTATAAATCCACCCGGAAATAGTATACCAAATTTGTCACAAAGCTTTATTTAGTAATTGTTCTTGTATGACTGGGAGGTGGAATTGTACTTCTATTTCTGGTACTATTACTACTACTACTACTACTACTAATAGTAGTAGTAGTACTACTAGTACTACACCAACTACTACTACTACTACGAGTAGTAGTAGTAGTAGTACTACTACTATAATACTAATAATAATACTAATAGCTATAACGTTACTGAAGTAATATAAATTGACATTGGAATGGCATGTGTGTCCAAAGCCAAACACATTATATATGAATAAGTCATCATTCTTCAAGGTTAAGAGTCAATTTGAGGATGAGGGTCAATTCGATACAGACCAATACTACGCGGCGAATGGAAACATTCGGTTAAAACAGCATTATTATATTACGAAAAGAGAGTGGCTAAACAAATATTTATTCACATGAGATTTGAAAACCACAACATGTTGTATTGAGCAAAGAATAACCTACATGGTAATGTGTCCCACATATGAGACGTTATTCAAATATAAGTTCAGCTCATGGAAGTTCTCTAGTCTTATCAGTACACGTAGGAAAACAGGAAAGTTATTTTCAGCAGTGGTAGTCATAAGAGTACTTTCTCTGAAGGTTATTTACCAGAGAATCCATGAAATGTCATTAAATAGTGCACCTACAATGACAAACATGATATAGGAGAAAAAGACTAGCCACGTCTCTGTTGTGCGAGAGAGAGAATGTAAGGATGAAAAAAGAACACGTTTGTAAAAGAAAAGGTGCATAATTGGATCTATCCTAAATGTAACAGCAGTCTTCCAACTAACTCGTATACAGGTAAAATATTGTGCCAATATTTATATGCTTTCTAGGGCAGAATGATGACCATATAATATTTTGCTGCTGGTGCAATTTACGAACCGTGTTGACGCTGACGTTTTTTGGCATTCTCCGGGAGTATATGTTTACTGCTGGAAGATGGTGAAACGCTTAACAAATCTGGCTGCAGTAGACGACAATTGTAAATGTTAATATATTGTAAAATTCAACAAGTGAAAGAAGATTAGTTAAAGCGATCATAAATTATATCGAGTTTGGACAAACACTTCAGTCTCCGGAAGGAATAATTAAAGTTTGGCAGAGAAACAAACTTATCGACTGAAATATAAGTAAAAACAGTTGTTTCTCTTACCCTATCCAAAACCGTTACCCTAACCCAAAAACAAAAACGGGGACTTACCTTAAACTTAACCTTGTTGGTCAGGTTAATGAGCTGGTAAATAATCTCATCCTAACCTTACACATACGCTAACGTAGTCAGGCAGGTTAAAAAAGCTCCTAACCTAACCATAACCATGATCTAAACTTTATCTAGAGATCAGGTTTAAAAGTTGTACTAGAAAAACAAATTTTCCTACGTAAAATAATATTATTCTGCCATTAAAATGATCATACGATGACTTATTCTCTCGTGATGTGTCCTAGTTGATAGCGTCTCTATCATAATTACTATTATTATTTTTATATTATTTCCCTGTTTGATAGTGTCGCCTCGTTTTGACTTTTACATTACGAATGTTTCATTCGGCATTTTCCGGCTGTTTACGAAAACTACCGGAATGCGGACCAAACGTCGGTTCCAGCAAAGATCGTAAACTTCACCAGTATAATTTTTTCCAGCGACCTTAGCAGCATATTTGTTTGCAGTATTCTTTTTAGGTCCGAGGTTTAAGCCAGTCTTTGCAGCTCATCAATGAATAGCTATTTATTTGAACTGTGGCAAATCGAGTTTCCGAGCAGTGATAATTACACAAGAGAAGTTTGCTGTTAGAGTAGTAAAAAGTATCGCAGTTTCAAACGATGTACTATCGTGAGTGTAAAGAAGAGTATGAGGGAGAAAAAAAAGACGTTAATAATTCATTGGAAAAAAGGCATAAAATATTTGTTCATCTTATCATAGATTATTTGGACGATTTGGACAATGCCTTTTGCAAAGTGGACAACCGTGTACGCCCTACAGTCTGAGTAAGATAGAGTACTTCCCATAGTAGTACTACAAAGTGATAAAGTTATATGAAAACGCGATGAGTTGAGATATCCCTTCGTTACTTCATCTTTTATTCTGGTAATTCCTCAGCATTCCGAGGCTTTCTCGTCTAGTGAAAAATCTCAATTGACGAAGATCTCCAGCATGTCAGTTGTTGTATCTTCATTAATGAACAGATTTATACAGTTGTTTATAAGTGTGACACATATTGTCTACACATTTAAGAAGTGGAGATAGACAGAAAGGGTGTGTGAAAAGATTACGCACGGCTTACATTGCTGACTTCTGCATGATTCCGCTCCTTATGGGGTTACCTTCGGCCGGTGTTCTACGTCCTAGCGCGATAGCTGGAGTGCCTGGTGAAGCAAACACCTTAGTCTAAACAATCCCAGCCTCCGCATATTTAAATGTTATAGAAATCATATCAATTGAAATTCATTTTCTTTTAATGTGAAATAGTAATAAAAACAACAACGACGACGAAGACGACGACGATGATAATGATGATGATGATAATAATGATGATGATTAATATAATGATAATAATAATAATAATAATAATAATAATAATAATAATAATAATAATAATAATAATAATAATAATAATCTATATATTAATACTATAGCGTGTGTGTTCGTCTGTCACGCGTACATCAAAAGCTCTGTGCGTGCGTATCGCACCTAGATTTCCAAAAGCATACGATTAACCTTACTTTCGTATATTTCGATTTGGCGCAACGGTTAGCGATCAAGATTTTAACGTGGGTTTTTGACGTCGGTCCGACTGGTTTATAGTTCGATCTCAACCAACCTATAAGATTTCTTTCTACATCGAAGGTGTGAAGGAGATACGAAAGGGACGACCGGGAAAAACATATTAATAAGATAGCGTGGGTGGTTTATTGTGTGGCACGCTTGATCAAAAGAAACGGCCTTCCCGATGTGTGTATGCTACTCATGAATGACCATCAATAAAGCTCAAAGACAGACTTTCCATAAGGTTGGGATCTACCTACCACAACCTTTCTTTACTCATAGACGACCTTATGTAGCATTCCTAGGAGCAAGGTCCATGTACACTGTAAGAGTGAAAATATGTCCTCAGAATAATTCTACTCATGGCCAGAGACGAGGAACAACATTTACTAGAAATATTGTATATAAAGAAGTGTTGTAAATTGTTTCATGTATTGGGTATTTTTTTTTTTTAATATACAAGTTAAATCTTACAATATTTTATTCAAACATGTATTCTGTGTAATTTACACTGGCCCCTACTAGTAGTAGTAGTAATATTAATAATAAAAATAATAATAATACTAGTAATTATTATTATTATTATTATTATTATTATTATTATTATTATTATTATTATTATTATCAAAACAAGAAGAAGAAAAAGAAAAAGAAATGAACTGAAACAGTGTCTACTAGCAAAAACTGCCATGGTTAAAAGTTACAGATGGATTTTTATCAGTATCGGAAAAGCCGACTGTCTGAAGGCAATTAGAAACTAAATTTTGAACGACTGGAAATACATCAAAAGAGGGAATGACGTTTTATCTGATGCGGACGAATCTCGTGCATTCTGGACAGGCATTTGGGAAATGGAAGTATAACATCAAGATGATGCAGAACAGATCAATCATATTGAATGAGAGTTGTCATCTTGAGTAGAACGACAAACGAATATAACAATCACCCTTGATGTGGTGAAGGAGAGGGTTAAAAAGCTTTCAAAGTGGAAAGAACACGGCTCCTCCCTTATTGCAACAATGATAAATGGGTGCTCCATCACAGGAAGTTTTTTTAGGGCCAACAAAGTGCACTACAACCTTGATAGACAAACTATTAGAAAACACGGGGTGTAGTCGAAAACTCTGCCTCACAGTTATGTAGAAAGTTTTGCCTGAAACTATGTGCTTCTTGACGAACCAAAAGGCTGCCGAAAAAAATCACATCACACAAAAGATAAGCTTCTGATCGATAACATGATCCCGAGAAACTGCAAACGAAGAACTACTAAGATTGGCATATGGGTTGATAGATTATAAGAAAGCATTTTACATAGTGGCTCATTTATCGATACGCAAATGCTTGGAGATTTTCGGAATAGCCCCCCAACATTCAAACAACTTTAAAGAATGTCATGGATAATTGGGACACCAATTTAACTTCAGGAGGATTTGCATTAGGTAAAGTCAATATCAGAAAAGGGACTTTTCATGGTACTAGTGTGTCTTTTTTGTTTTTCTCATTAGTTTGATCCCGATTACTCTTCTTTTACGTCATGTGAAGGCCGGCTATGAAATTTGGAAGCGATTTCCCACAGTCAACCACGTATTATAAATGGATGATATGAAAGTATTTGGGAATAATGAAAACCAACTTGATATCCTAATGACTACGGTTAAATTATAAAGTGACAAAATACGAACGGAATTTTGCATCACCAATTCTTGTTTAAAAAAGAGGTTTACTTGTTAACTAAGAAAGCCTTGAACTCCCAACAACATCTCTAATAAGACTGTTGACAGCGGGAGGGGAGATAAATACTTGGGAATCTTGGAGGCAGATATTATTAAAAAGAAGGTCACAACTGAGTACAACATAAGAGTAAGGGTTAATCTTAAATCGCACTTCAACAGTCGAAATACAATAGATGCCATATATGGCAGCGCAGTAAATATCATTCGATATACTGCTGGTATACCCGACGGGAATATATATAAAATGTTTGGACAAAAACACGGAAAACACTTACAATGTATGGAGGTTTTGCAAAGAAAGCAGATGCAGACCGATTATATCTACCTAAATTGGAAGTTGGTTGAGGGTACTTAGTGTTGAATATATCGTTAAATAATACCCTGCGTGATAAGGAACGAACAATGAAGAGGACGAATAAGAAGAGAAGAATGTGTAAGAGATAGGAAAATGGCTGGAGAAATGCATGACCAAAAACAGAGAAAGGCTGACAATCGCACAAGAGACACAGTCCTAATGTACAACTTGGGAAACACTGACACCCCAAAAATCAGATAAGAAACTATAAGTGTGGAAAAACATCTGCATGGGCGTTTCATAAGAATGACATGAGAAGAGACACACCGACAATTCTGGGCATGGAAAACAATGAACACTTGGACGGAAAAACGGAATCTCTACTAACAGCCGCACATGACAATGCCGTTATGACTAACTACATTAGTAGTAAAATATATTAAACACACGAAAAAAGTAAATGCAGAATGTGACGACAAAGAGACGAATATGATAAGGGAATGCAGTAAACTAGTCCCAAAATACAAGGACATACTTGATTGTTTGAAGAAAGCAGTACACTAGAAACTATGCAAACGACTAGATTTTAAACACACAGACACATGGTACAAACATAAACATGATACCGTACTTGGAAACGAAAAATGCAAAGAAAATATTGGTAATTGATGTGCAAACAGATAACCCTATACATACAAAGAGGCGCAGATGTTATAATAATCGACAAGAAGGAAAACTCCTGCAAAATTGTATACTTTGCTGTTCCAGCCGACCACAGAGTAAAGATCAAGAAGAGGAAAAACGAGGAAAATACACGATACATACCAAAGAACTAAAAGGGATATGGAACGTCCATGAAGTCAATGTTATACTAGTGATCGTATGAAGATTAGGAAGTGTCCACAAAAATCTGGATAACAGACGGAGATAAATTTGAATAAAAGAGATCAGTGAGACCATACTAAGACCGGCAATAATAAAATAGTCCAAAATCTTATTGAAAATTGTCGGAATCAGAAAGCAACCCGCATACGCTACGAATGGTAACTAGTCACATGGAGATAAAAATAGGAAGAAAGCAACACCACAGGAAGAACACAACAGCGTGAATAAGGAACGAAAATTGCTAAAAATGTCATAAGCCTCCTCCTCTAAAAAAGACAAACAAATAATAACAGCAGCACCCTTGGCTGACACTGCACACACTAGTCATAGGGAATTAAATAGAATAGAAAGACTGAGGAGAAACAGCAAATATTAGACCTCTACTTGCAGAGATGGGAAAGTGTTGGGACTTTGAGGAGATTTATTGCCATTCAAGTCGTAGGGGAGACCAATGGTTGTTGCTAGCGAGAAATTAATCGGAGGCGGCTGTTGCGATACCGCAAGGCTATTTTTGATGGTGATTGAAAAGAGGTTGAGAGTACTGTAAATCTGAGGGACCTGTTGTCACTGAGATTCTAGCGATCACCACGGTGAGCAATCACTGGCAATGACTTCTGAATGACTTTTGAATTGTGAACAATCATGCACGGGCAATCGGAGGCAAGTCCTCATACTAAGAAAAACATGACCCTTAACTTCTTAAAACACTTGTTGAAATACGAATCTTACGACTGATTACAATGACCATCTCGTATAAAAAAGTTCTTATATTTTCATATAGAGCTTGGTAACAATAGGAAATAATACTCAATGTGATTCATCTTAAGATAATTGCAGTTATATGGTTTACTAAGGTTCTTGAGAGGATTTGACTGTCAACGTTACAAATAATATATTGTTTTTATTACAGAAGGTAAGTATAAGCTACAACCGTGTACGTTCTTAACTAATACTCAATTCGTGCCAATGACATACTCACTTCATAATAAGTATGCTATCAATGTTTTCCTATTCGCAATGTTGTTTGATTCTTCTTATTTCTACTGTTAATATATTCGCAAAGCATATTGTTTATTTTTCTCATGTTGTATATATTATATCATAAGACGATTGCTTTTTATATGAACATATATTTAAGAGTATAGGCAAAAGTAAAACATTATCACTGTTGATCTAGGATTAATAGACGGGGTTTGTGTCGAATCGGGACGAACTGCAATAATTTAAACTAGTAATACTCTGTTGAAATGTCATATTAATTTTCTTACTGTCCTTTTATGTATGCGAGTTCAACTGCGACTATATATTTCTATGTTTAAGTTCGTTTAATATAGGAACAATTCATTTTGAAATAAGTAGAATATTGAGTTCTTGTATACAGCGACACTATATAAGTAGCATTTACTTTTGGTGATAAGACGATTACATTTTTAATAGGTATCGAATGTTAATGCGTACGTACAAACTCAGGGGCAAGTATATAATTATACAGACGTCGCCGATCCGTATGTCAGATTTATATTTTTATCAATTAGCGCTTGCAAAACACCAATTTGTGGAGTCAATTACCTTTCAATTCTTTCTTCTGTAACCATTTTCTCTGAACTAATGGTTGATCGAACGTAAATCTTATATTTAACTTGTATGAACAAAAATAGAATATAAATAGAAAATACCGACATATGATGATATAGTCATTTTTTTAATTTCTATTACGATTTGATAACTGTAACAAGAAAACGGCCTCATAAGTCACTCATACAATTAATAGAAATGAACAAACACTTACACAGCCGCGACAAAACACTACATATAATAAAATAAAGCAGTTTCCACTAGTGACAACGCGAAATGGAATAAAGTTTAAATAATATACACAGCGTTGATTATACACCAATATATAGTATTAATGCAAACTAATTAATAATGGTTTCCCTTTGATGTAAGACATATAATACAACCTTTACAGTTCAGTGGATTAAACTAATTATAAACACGATGTAAAAAAAACTCTATACGCACATGATAGGTAACGTTAATTGCAGAATTGGTCTTAGAATAAAAACGATTCAAAGACAAATATGTATTGAGAAACTGAAAATATGTACAAAAAACAGATGTACAAATGTAGATGAACAAAGGAAGAACGACGCTGATAAAAAAAGATGCTAAAAACGGAACGCTAAATACGGAACAGTTACGAGCAAGTAGGGAATAATAACCTGTTTACCAACAATGTTGAAAATCGTAACGGAACAACTCCTTGCACAATCGTAGACTGTTTTCTAAAGAACAAAATGGGTGTCAGAAAGTGGAAAATAGACGCATGATCTATTATACATAAATCAAAAGATTCTGAAAGAAGTAAAAAGCAGATCAAAACATATTCATGGCATTGACTACAAAAAAAGCCCACGACAGTATCCTTCTAGCATTGATCATTTAATACATCAGTATTTTGAATAAGAGAATTTAAAAACATTTCAATAAATAGAGACTATTATTTGCCATGCTTCTAAATGTGTAATTCCGTCTTAATTCTTTGTACAGTGAATAGCCGCCCAATATACTGTGAATTATTGATATGTTCTATTGCAAAGTAAAACTGCGCTAAATCGGTTGTTTGTAGATTTGCGTTGAAAAGATGGTGTGTAGCTATTAGTAGAGGCTAACCGGACATTCTCAAATGTTCGAAATACATTTTTAATATTCTATCGATTCTTTGTTGTTTTAAATCCACATAGGCTCAACTCTTGGAAAACTATGTTCTTAATGTGAAAACTATGTAAGTTGATTAATATTAATCCGAATTGATTCTGTTCGTTTACTTTTTGTAAAATGATAGCTAGCAAAATATTGTGTTGAATCTAGAGAGAATTAAGAAATACATATTTTAGAAATTCATTTAATTTTCGTTTTAACTAATAACTCATGACGCGTAACACATACACGCATGTTAATTCTTATGTGTAACCCTTCAAATACTGAATTTATTGACAATGACTAAATGTGCTAAAACAATGACACACATCAAAAAATAAAATCCATAAACAATTCGCGACTTAATAATCGTTGCTTCAATATAGTAACAATTCTCAAACCTCGATAAACGATATTACGATAAATTGGAGGTCATATATATATATATATATATATATATATATATATATATATATATATATATGGTGTTCTTAGAATAGTAGCGATCAAAGACATATATGTGGTAAGAGACTGAAAGATGTACCCAAGCAGATGTGCCAGAGTAGAAGAACAAAAAAAGGACAACTATAATAAACAAGTGGACATAGACAGGCTTACTTCTTTTTTGATATACCTGAACAAGCTTCGGAACTCCCTACATACCGTCCGCGGAAAATCATGAAATTTCCCTCCATCTTTCTTTATATATATATATATATATATATATATATATATATATATATATATATATATATATATATATATCGGTCTATTTCCCCTTTAATTATTGCCTCCCGTTATAAATCGTGCAATCCCCCCCTATCTCTTTCTGTCTCTCTCTCTCTTACTCTCTCTCTCTCTCTCTCTCTCTCTCTCTATATATATATATATATATATATATATATATATATATATATATATATATATCAAGATATGTATTAACTATGTTATCGCTCTCTTGAATGCTAACGAGACCACACGGTCGACATAAATTATTGCGCCGGTGATTATGTGATTCCGTGTAATTTTATTTTTATTTAATATATATATATATATATATATATATATATATATATATATATATATATATATATATATATATATAATATATATATATATTCCTGCTTAATTCAAAATACGGTAAATATATAAATAAGACATGCATAGTAAATAGTCTTAATATGTGAAAATAATTCAGTGTAAGTTATTAGCGGATTCCTTTGTTATGCTTTGACCATCAAATAGTTCAACAAGGACACAGAATCATGCACCGGGATTTTTCGTCTAAGTTCTATAAGTCTATATTATTTGCGTTTATTTGAAGATCGAATTCTCCCCTACAAAACCTGAGGTGATATGACGAAAAAGACAGGCAATATTTAATAGCTCGTAAAAATGCGTGTGTGTTTGTGAGTGTATCACCGCTCTTTTTTATATGAATATACACTTCTTTACGACAGAGATGCCGGAGGATATAATACTTAATAAAACACCATTTGTAAGGAATAATATAGGAAGGTCGTATTGTGTCCGGAAAAATACAAACAAGTAGTTATCAGTGCGTTAAACTACTTCCGTATATGTAATTGACTGCAAGGCTTTTATATGTATTCGAATAACCGACTCTGTAAAACAAGTAGCATATAGTAAAATATATTTCTGAAGACATTCGGATATTAATGTTCATATCAATTTGGATATGACCTTATTTGTATCTGAATATAAACAATTTAGATCGATATAATGTCATAATAATAATAATAGCTATCATAGCGTCGTTATTCCTGTAAATAATTTTAAAGTCTTTTCCCATAAAAAATGAAACTTTCTTTAATAATGTACAAAAGAAAAGATGACATGTCAAGACATAATTCAAGAGAATTTCTATGAATATATCAAAAAATTTCTGTGAATGTATTGAATAATTTCTGTAGAAAGTATCAATGAATTTCTGTGAAAAATTGTTTCAGGGAAGTTTATTCATGATATTTGTCTAGTTTACTATCCATTACGCACGTAAGCAAATACCTGATGGATATATATATATATGTGTAAATAACTGGTTACTATCGCTTAAAATCAAGTGTCGTCGAATACATGTATCCATTGTCACATGAGCCTTACTTGCATCCCACAATTATCTCAGACTGTCATACATCATCAAAATAAAATATTTATTCTGAAATCAGCGGTTGTAAAAGGTCAGTCGATAAACGCTTATGTTATGAACCAAAATGTTTCACTGTTTTCTTTAATTACTAGCTTCTTGATATTGGTATCTGATGTTTTCTGTTTGAAGCCTAGCACCAATGGAAATGTTGTTATTATACTATATTGAATCTTAACCCTCGGTAAGACTATCCATCGCCTTTCTAATGAAGAGATAGTGCATGGGAAGATAGTCTCATGAAAACAAAAACACATACTACAGTACTACATTCAAAGGAAGAGGGTATGCCTGTGCAGACGATATCATGGCAAACGAACGAGCAGATACTACCACAAAAAGAAAAAGGTCCATGGTTACACTGATACAATTAAATACTCAGGAAAGGACCATGTGAGTGTTATCAATTAAAGTGGCGTTATTGATCCGAAAACATTGCCACTCGGTACGAAGAATTGTCAATCTGTGCGAGTAGCAATCCCTACCACCAACTATCTATTAGTTGTTATAGTCGTTATAACGCGATCATGTTTCAATATATGAGGGTGTGCAAAATAATATATCAATAATTTAAGGGTATTTTGTTCATATTATTTACGTGAATGCTTACTTGTTAGTAATCTATAGAACTATTTTGGTTACGAATTGCTAAGAAAGTTGGTTATTCTGTCGATGTGGCGCTGATAATTATTCAGACCGCCCTGAACGTGAATGTACTCACATTTATTTTCTGTCTAAAACTCACACGACGAGGCAATAACATCGAAAAATAAAAACAATATTTATCATCGCGTTCAAAATCTCCATTTTGCAGCTCGTAAACAAATCACTACGCACGTCAACGAAACATTTGATGAAACCGTGTCTTCCTTACAAAATTATGTATTCTTTATTTTTGTTATCGACATTGAAATGAATTTGAAATAACAATGCTTTTATATCCAACGTGATTCAGCAAACTTGAGGAATTTTATTTCGTTAGTTTTATTGTGGAAAATATCAACCGTCTTTGTTTTCTGGTTTTTAAAAAATTGTTTTACCATTTGTGTCTCTTTCTGTCTCTTAGGAATTGTCATGCGATAAAATATGACGCGCATCAAGGCAAGTCATAAAACATCGTATTTTTTTTCAGTATATAATTTTACTATTGAAAACGAGGTTTAACTTGAATATAACATGAGAGCAGCATAAAACAAGTGTACATTGGGAAAGTACAAACTGTTGTTTTTCATAATAGAAAAGATGGTATATGCATATATATATATATATATATATATATATATATATATATATGATAATTTTTATTTACACAGACATATACAAAATCTGCGACAAAAAATAAATAGAAATGATTATATATAAAGCTCTATTTGATATTGAGCACTTTTTAAAAACGCGGTTGAAATTCTTTGGATTACTATCCTGTCGATGTTTTACCTGGATTATTACTATTATCATATATATATATATATATATATATATATATATATATATATATATATATATATATATATATATATATACACACACACTTAAATAAATATGTTATATATATATATATATATATATATATATATATATATATATATATATATATATATATATATATATATATATATATATATATATATATATATATATATATATATATATATATATATATATATAAAGTTCCTCTATATTTACTAACTAATTGGCTATGGCCGATGGGTAAAATCCCCGACTACGAATCATTGGCGATTTGTGATCGAAGTTCGCGCCTACCGACCGTTGAGAATTAGTTCCTACACTGAAGATTGCGTTAGCATGAAACATCGATGTCTGTAGGTATTTAAATAATTAATATTTGTTTATAAAAATATTATTGTTTATCAGCCCCCTCCAACAAAGGCTGGGCACTCTCGAGTAGCTTTAATAACAAGCAGTACAAATAGCTATATGCACGATCCGAACGCCGTTTCGTAGATCACTCTATACTGCCTGGTACATAGCCGCCGATTTTCGCTATTTACATTTAAAGTTCCTCTATATTTACTAACTAATTGGCTATGGCCGATGGGTAAAATCCCCGACTACGAATCA
>OY744526.1:146861507-146996507 GCA_963556195.1 Sepiola atlantica
CGCTCCACCGACGATTTGAACTCAACATCTTACTATTCGAGTTACTTCATTTTTGAACCCTTTTCCATGCTGCATTCACGGAAAGCCTTTTTTCTCCATCTAAATCTTCTTTCATTGGACACGTTATTAACGGACAATTACGAACTGGACAACCCTCATAAGTACTTTGTTCAACTCTCAATTCCTAATATTTTTTCAAATGTTGAATTTTGGCTTTTCCACTACCAACATATATATCTGCATAATTCCTCTGATTATAAGATTTCGATCTTTGAAAACCCTTTGCTTAAGGATAGAATAATAAACATAATCTTATAACAGAATATACCTTGCATTGAACAATCGAAGTTGTAAATAAATCTGGACAATTGTACATGTGTATTACTCTGCTTTCATCTATCTTAATAATTGCTCTATCTCGTATATTGAGCTTAAACCATTGTACTATATGTTCTATTTACTAAAAGTTTACTTTTATTTTCATATTTGATTATATATATATATATATATATATATATATATATATGTATATATATTTGCATATATGTATACATGTATATATATATCGAAAATTAGTCCATATAATATGGATATGAATCCGCAAGATAGCATGCTAATAACTATAAGGACACAAACACATTATTTAATATGGGCAATGATAGTTAGCTCGATTTGTTTGTACCATGTTAATTTGGTAATATGAGGTGTATTAAACAAAACACGACATGTAATAAAGCGAATCTATGGATTTAAACAGAGGGGAAGGGAACTGGCAGTAAGAAGATATGGTACAAAAATATGTTGTATGTAGTGGGATGCGTGTGTAAGGAGGAGAAGTTGAAGATGCAAGGCGAGTAAAAGTTGAGAGGATAATAGTGCTTAAGACGTATAAAAGAAATAGAGGTTTGAAAGGTAAGCTAGAAGTTATGATTAGAACTGTTATGAAATCAAAGGTATTATTTAAAACAAAAGGTGTGAAGAAAAGTAAAAGCACGTGGGGAGATGAAATAGAAACAAAATGTAAATAATAAATGTAATTAAAAGCACGTGGGGAGTTAAAAACATTAATACATTGAAAACTAGTAGGGTTGAAGTAAAACAAATGGAAAGTTAAATGAAACAACGTGGTAGAAATAATAAGAATATCGGAAAGAAATTAAAACACATACAGAGAAAAGACAAAGTTTGAAGTAAAAATAATTTTAGATAAATACACGATATCAAATTACGACGAATCATTATTATGTTGTCCTGTGTTACGATTAACTACAAATTATGCCACAAGCGGCTGGTCTCAATATCTCTGAGAATAATTGAGGAAAATACTATAATTTGTACGTTAAACCATCTCTTTAACCCTATATTATCATACTTAATTTTAACTTTATCTCTTGCGTATTTTAATTTGTGTTCACTTTTTTCTTTTTCTTTCTACCGTTTGGTGTTTTGGTTTTTTTTTCAAAACGCAGTTCTAGTTTATTTTAATTCATAATTGGTTTCTGCCAACCACCTTTACTTTATTTGATTATTTTTAAATTTGTGTTATTTTTTTCTATTTCACTCTGGTGCTTTTATTTTATTTTTGTGCCAACCACGTGTGTTTTTGTTTATTTACTCACTATTTTTATTTTTATTTAAATCTCCCACACCTTCTTGCGAACTCTACGCACCCCCTCATGCATATTCTTTACTTCTCGCCCGCACACTCTTCATCTGCCTTTCATGTTCACCGTTGCTCTCTCTTACTAAAAAACTACATACATTATATATACGTCCACCCCCTTTTACTACCGCCTTTTTCCTGAAGGCTTCACTGTAGAAAATGTTGAGTTCTGTTTAATAAAGCTCATGTCACCAAATGAATATGATCGAACAAAGCAGCTGAGATATTTCGATCTGGATTTAGTTTTGCGTAGGTGTCCTGATGTCGACACACATTTAACCTACTCATGAAATATTCTATAAACTAATGTTCTATTTTGTCTGACAATCTTATTCTCATTCTATATATATATATATATATATATATATATATATATATATATATATATATATATATATATATATATATATATATATATATATATATATATATATAATATTTATAAATGAATATTAATTATTTATTACCTACATGCATCGATGTTTCATGCCAGCGCAATCTTCAGTGCAGGTAGTTAATTCTCTACGGTCAGCGGGCCCGAACTCCGATTACAGATCGCCACTGATTCGTAGTCAAGAGCGTCAACCTATCGGCCATAGCGAATTAGCTAATAATTAAGGAGGAATTAAACTTTGTAAATACCGAGTCTGCGGGTATTTTACACGAGCAGTTAAAAGTGATCAACACATTGATTGCATGTAGCTATTTGTCCTGCTTGTTATTAAACTCACTCAGAGTGTCCGGCCTTTAGTAAAGGAGGCTTATAATAATATTTATAAAAAATATTAATTACTTATTACCTACAGACATCGATGTTTCATGCTAACGCAATCTGCAGTGCAGGAAGTTAATTCCCTACGATCGGCAGACCCGAACTCTGATCACAAATCGCCACTGAATGGTAGTCAAAAACGTTAACCCCTTGGCCATAGCGAATTAGCTAATAATTAAGGAGGACTTTAACTTTGAAAATACCGTATATATATATATATAGAGAGAGAGATAGAAGAAAAAAGATTGATAAATATGCGACGATTGTCCAAATTTATTTCAAATTTCAATTGTTCAATGCAAGGTTGTCAGTAATAAACTAGTGTTTATTTTCCTTTCCTTAAGCCAAGGCTTTTCAAAGATCGAAATCTTATCATCAGAGGAGAAATACAGATGGATAAGTTGGCTTTCGAAAAAACCAAAGTTCAAATATTTGAAAAATATGAGAATTATTTTTAAAAATTATTAAAATAATTTTTGTCAAAAAACGTACTGAATGAAAAGAAAATTTCGTGAAAAAGAAATACAATTGTCCGGGTGGTGAGTTTCCGTTGAAAAGGTTCGGTGAAATTGTAGAAAGTGAATAAAAACACTTTGCATGGGAGCAGGTTGGAAAAGGTGCTCAAAAGTAGATAAGTCCAGATGTACTTAAAAGAGGCTTTGAAGAGGAAAACAGGCCATTTTTTGATTTTCTTCCGGGCCTAGAAAAAACGGTAGGATCTCATACAAAGATTAACTCAGAATGAGAAAAAGCCAAAGTTGATGAAAGTTACAGATTTGGGGTCAGGATGGGGGGGGGGGTTAGGAGGTGCGGGGTAGTTTAAAAAGTCGCTTTGTGAATTTGGGGGAAAAATAAAAGTAGGACGGGTTGGCATGGGGATGTAGATAAAGTGACAGGTGGGTTAAGGGTGCTGGCTAGCGGTAGGGTGTAGGTTTTGGGGGTGGGGTTAATCTTAAATGGTGAATAGGTATAGAAAAAGTTGATTCTAAAAATAGAAGTAAAATGTGAGCTTCCAAATATATCAGGCGGCTAAGGGCAGATTAAATTGTAGTTATCAGATATGTTTAAGGAATAAAGTAGAATCATTGAATAATAAATATAGGAATGTGAGAGAGTGGATGATTAAAATTAAAAATTAAAAGATTAAATTTAAATTTAAAAAGCTATATATATATATATATATATATATATATATATATATATATATATATATATATTATGAATGACATAATTGAATAAAAAGTAATCAGATGTTATTAAAGTTCAAAAACAATGAGTTAAACAATGCGTCCTTAACGCATAAGTTTTCAAAGAAAATCTTCTCCTCAAAGGACCATTACCGCAATGACATTACTTCAGGTAAGAAAATTAAGCTTTGAAAATATATAAAACTATATAAAAAATACATAAACCTATATAAAACATGCAAATATATAAGATATATACAGTATATTGAACTTTATCTTGATAGTCTACTGGTTTATGTATTTAAATTATTATCTGACTCTCTCTCTCTCTCTCTCTCCCTCTGTTTCTCCTTCTCTCTCTCTCTCTCTCCATGTATATATATATATATATATATATATATATATATATATATAAATACATATATGAATAAAGTAGGCAAGCTACGATAAGAACTATCTTTAACTACAAATATTACTAAGACATAAGAGACCTGATTTTAAGATGCAATACATGTTTTATTTAGTAAATGAAAAATGTATTTCATATATATTTTGGTTTAAAGAAAACTTCTAACGGGCAACGTATTTTTTCTAATGGATAAAGTTTCATATATCTATGCCGTCGGCCGATGTGAATATTATTATATTGAATGTTGGGTTTTGTAGTTACCACGCCGGGGCGTTTCTCAGACATTTAATATCACTCCATTTACTCACAGGATTACAAATCGGGATTATTTATTCCGCCGGCGACCATTCTCCCTCCTTCTTGGGCATGGTAAATAACAGGTCCCGAACTGTCTATGAAGCTTGAGCCTCTTGTCCGATCGCCGCAATGTTACATCTCTCTGTTTGTTTTATAAGTAATTCCACGGGATGTACCCGGACGACCTCTTTGCACTTGTAGCCCTCTAAACATAAATGCCCGTGACGAACCCGACTAGCAACAACATCCAACCCCATCAGTGTAGAGGTCCCGAAGATGCAGGAAAACAGTCTTATTTAATAGCTATTGCCCTGGGGCAGCTTGTATTTGGAATTATCTCACTGCTTCCCGGTTCCAACTTACAGAAATGTATATGTAATGTTTACAAAGATATTACTGCAGTGCACGACACTGAGGTAGTCAACTGTTAATCTGTTTCGAAATCATAGTTGTTCTCTTGTCCTGTGTGGCAATAGGCACTGTTTAGAGTCTATAACTATTAACAAATAGCAATAACATTTCTATGATCGGCCGTATCTGTTGATAGGAAAAAAGGCATCATTTCTATGGATACGGTAACTCTAGCAGCAGTCTATTATATAAATTCTACCAAGTATGCAATGTGTACGGAATTCGATGCACCAATTGTCAGTAAACGATAGGTGAATAAAGTGCATTGTCTACGGGAAAATACACAACACAGCTAGAGTTTTTAAAAACATAGTATTTGCCTGACCGCTATAATTTGAATTTTCCAGGCATCAATAGTAAGTGTTCCTTTGGATATATTTTATAGTCCGATAATCTACGAGGAACTGGTAAGCGTAATGACCTTATTTTGGTACATTTCATATTTCCTATTTGACAAGCGAAAAATAAGTCGATCTTTTAATTTTTGCGTGACATTATGCTGATACTAATATAGTTAAATTATTTAGCTTCACAATTTTACATTTCATTACTGATATAAATCTCTTAAATGTAATGTATTGGTGTATGTTATGCACAAATAGCTGGTGAAGTTCTTCTGATGATTGGACCAAAAATGTTTAACATTAATAATTGCTAAAAGATTGACACACAGACAATCAGCGGACAAATATAACTTTTTGTTTGCGTTCCTTTAAATTCTGTGTGAAAAAAGGCCGGATCTACAAACATCATGATGTTATACAGTATCTAATTGTTGATCTATTTTATAAATAAAGTATACGCACACTTAGCCCGATTCAGGATGTGCCTTTATTGTCTCATCAGGGGAAAACATCGAATCATTTACACATGGCAAAGGTAAAAAGTGGGGAATCGAAAGCGAGGCGATGTTCTGGATTTGATCATGATAACTATGTTCTCTTAACAGGTATAATGAGAATCAAAAAGCAGATACGAACAGGATTCAAATTCCACAGTTAAGGAATTCATCGAATTTCTGTATATTTGAATTCGAATCGACATTTAAATTATTTATAAAGTTTCGCTATCTAAACAAATCTATTTTTCCGTGCCTTATTCGATATACAACCGAAGAAATTGATTTTAATATCATTGACTACAACCTTGACAAAGTGCGAAATAGAAGTAAACACACACACACCCACACACACACACACATATATATATAGTCTCGGAAGTTTATATATTTATGCAAACATTGTTAAAAATAACAATTCGTCTGTTAAATTATATCTTCTAATTTTTCGATTTTTTCTGATAGTCTTTTTTGTATTAAAATCAAATAAAATAATACACATTCCATAAGTTACACAGGTTTCCCGAACGTTTGCGATTCTTCGTTGAATCATCCTCAGGTGTCAAAATGAAATGAGCAAAAAAGCTGGAGATATGAGGAGAATTGTAAAAAGACGGCGGAGAAACGCGCATAACACCTTTTCTTAATTGTTCTAAGAACTCGTTCACAATTGAAATTCAGCAACGCTGTATGACATAACAAAAATACCGGATTACTTTAAGCATTTTAAAATATTACAAGTGGTGTCATATGTGATGTTGTTAATTTTAGGTTGTTGTGTGTTTATGTAGATAGATTCCAGTATTCATTTTTATTTTTAAAAATGTGTTTTGGAATGTATTATTTTGTGATATTAACTAGAATGTGTCTTAAATTAGAGGGAGGGCAGAACATATTAACAACGAATTACTTCATTATAACGTTGAAAAAAAAAACACCAGTACACATAATACTAATAATATTCAACATTACAACTTAAACAATATAAACATAGTGTAATAAAATGCAACCCAACTTCAGATTAGCAGAAAAAGCCATGAAACATATTGAACACATATGCATATCCCCAATTGACAATACCACTCAAAATAAGACGCATTATTTACTATAACAAATTTAAAACGCAAACTCTTGTACTAATAAACCACCCATGTCCAATTCTAAAACCGCCGTCTTTTTAAAATGCTCTTCTTTCTCAAGATTGTTTCTTCATTTGCGTTTGACACCTGAGGATGATTGGACGAAATATCGAAAACGTTCCTGAAACCTGTGAAACCTATGAAACATGTATTAATTAGTTTGATTTTAATACAAAAAATCCATCAGAAAAATGAAGAAATAAAAAAGTTATAATAAAACAGACGAATTCTGTTTTTTGACAATGTTTGCATGAATTACAAAATACTGTCTAAATACACATACACACAATATATATATATATATATATATATATATATATATATATATATATATAATATATATATGTGGGTGTGTGTGTGTGTGTATGGGTGTGTACGTTCTATCTACGACTGAACTGAGCATCTTTCTATTCAATTTTCTTAATTTTTAACATTTTTAACGATGCCTTCACGAAACCGTATTTTCCATCTCTAAATCCCCATTCTCCGGATCCCTTATCAACGGACTAACCAACTGGGCAGACTATATTTTTTACACGCATACTTTTACTCTCCATTACTGTATATTTTTTTCAAATTTTTAATTTTTGCTTTTCCACTGCCAACTTATAAATCTATGTAATTCCTCCAGTGATAAGACTTTAATTATTGAAAATCCTTGGCTTAAGGAAATCAATATAAACATTTTTTATAGAGTACACCTTGCATTCGACAATCGAAGTTGAAAAATATGTTTGATTCGTACATCTTTATCTCTCTACATTCATTGATTTATATATTTGATCTATCTCGTATATTGAGCTTAAACCATTTAACTCAAGGTTGTATTCTCTACAAGTATACTTTTAGTTTACTATTTTTATATATATATATATATATATATATATATATATATATATATATATATATATATATATATATATATATAGGTATGTGTGTGGGTGTGTGTGTTTACTTTTATGTCGCGTTTTATCAACGATGTAGTTAACGATATACAAATAAATTTCTTCGGTTCTATACTTAATAGCAGTTTGATCTCCTTGTTGTTTTCGCAATCTCACACATTGTCTCTCTCTCTCTCTCTCTATACCCCATCTCTATCTCTCTCTTTCTCCATATATATATATATATTTTAACAACTGACAAAAATAAACTCAAAAACTCATGTTGTAAAGTTCTACCGAGATATTTCGGTCGTTAAGATACGGCCATTTTCATTCAGTTGGTAAACATTATTTCAAAACGGAAAATTTTTCAAATCTATACAAAGAATGCGATTGGAAGAAAACTTCACGTGCGGAGAACAAGAAAAAGGGAGTAGGGACGCGAGGAATGTTATGAAAAGAGAAAAAAATAAGATGAAGAAGAGGAAGAAGCAGAAAAAAAGACCAATCAACCAGTGTCTTTAGAACGTCAGTTGAAGAAGAAGAAAAAGAAGAAGAAGAAGCGAGAGCAAAAGAAAGAAGGAGTAAAATCGACATTTGACTGTCGAAAGCTACTGAAGAAGAAACAGAGAGAGAGAGAGAGAGATAAAATCATCAGTGCTTAGATATCGCCTGCTGATTGAAATCCGACGGCAGATTGAATACGTCAACAGTATAATAGGATTAGTAGTAAATTTGAACTATTGACGGAGGAATTCAAAACAAGGGAATAGGATGAAGCAGAGAGGGAGGAGGAGGAGGAGGAAGAAGGACAAGCGTTAAAAGTTAACCAGCGTCATATTCATTTAAATTCATTTCATATATAATCGATCTAGCAGAAGGAATGGAAATGTTATAGAAACTTGTCTCTGGGCAATGCTGTTCTTATGACATAGGATCAGACAGGAGTCTGTGAGACGTCGAAGTTTAGTATCATGAATATGTTTGATAGAAATTGCCTAATGTGTATTGAAGTGGTGGCCGGAAGAGATCATGTGAATAAATAGCGCATTTGAGGTATCACCGTTTTTTATGGCACGATTGTGTTCATATATTCGTTTCTTTAACGGACGTTGTGTCTCGCCGAAATATATTTTTCAGGGTCGGCGCAAGGAATAGTATAACTTCCAGCTGTAGTGGGAGATGAAAGGACTTTATTTTTGTTTTTATGCATTTGTAAAATGTTTTTGATGGTGAGTGAGGTAGCTTGGGTAATTCTAAAACTTTGTTGTGAAAGCGAAGAAAAGAGATGTGTGTTACGAGAGTTAGTAGAAAGGGAAACATTCCTTAATATGGGCTGTGCAGTATTAGGAGATGTATTGTTGTTTCAAATTAATAGGTGTAATTATTTAAGGACGTGTGTGCTTGTATGTGTATATTTATATGTTAGTTTACTCTATTTTGTATGTAGTATAATGTATTTTTTCGAAATGTTACAGACTTGTACATTTTTAATATGTTATCAACTTAAACATTTAAAAAATCAAATTCGTATGCAACTATCGTCGCATTTCTAACATGTTGCTTCATAAAAAGTACAATTCGTCTAGGCTGCGTTAGTTTTAGCTTCCCACATTCGTCTTCAGAAATAAATGATGAATCCATTTGTCAACAAGAGATAGTCCTCTTGCATGAGAGCATTCAAAGCAACCTAAAATACCCCTTATTATTATTCAACGACAGATTGACTTATTTAAACGGAATATTTGTGGAATATTATATCAAGTAAAAAATATCATTTTTAGTTGCTTCTTAGAAAGTATTAACTAATTCTTATAAGAAATGATTTGTATTTACATTGTAATGCTTTGTAGTGGGCAATCATTTCGATCAGTTTAAAACCTTACCACATAATAAATGCGCGTATTGTGGCCTACGACTACTAAGTCGAAAATGAGGCGAGTAAGCATGAACATTTAATACGGTCATCTAATCTACACGTGTGCACGATTTTTTTAGTATCGCACCCATCAGAGTTTGAGAGACATAATTGAAAGGCAGAAGCCATTTATAATTCTACCGTACACTAACAACAATAATGTAGAAAATATTTTTATAATGTTTTAAATTTAGCTTTTTGGTGTTTAAATGTTCTTAAAACATATAGGTAATTAGGGTGGGTTGATTTTGAGTATTTTGAAGAAAAACGGACAATTTTATATCACTACTTATGAAAAGCAAATATCGTCTTTGGAGTAAATGTGTAACACATGTATAATGATTTTTTGTTTTGTTTTTAAATATCACATTGTGAGCAAAGGTAATTGGTTCAAAGCAACGCTATGAAAATTGATAAAACCGCTTTAGGTTGGAGTGCATGATGAGTCACGATTGTGTCCTTTCAATAAAAACCTATTTTGTCAAAACAAAAGCTGATAAGTACTCGGAAAGCTTTTCATGTATAGTTACCACACTTGTAACATAAAAATAACAGAACATAGTCATAATATAATAACGAGGTGAAATATAGAATGGCACACACATGTCAGAAACACAACCTGTCGCAGACAACATGTATCCCTACCTAGACAATTATTTCCTATCATTCTTTATCCTTTCAATATGGAACACAGTTATGATAACCACAAAATCATTAGTACATATCTATTCAAATTACCGACTATTTTTGCAAGCAACAGCCAGATCAGTTCCCCCTTCGATAAAAATCTGAAGTCAGCATCTTAAAAAGTCAATGTGTTTTTGTAACTCTGTCAGTAATGTCTTAATCTCAATTTAATTTTTTTTTGTTTTCCAAGCCAGTTTTTCTTTTCAGAAGTCAATGAAACAACATTATCCTAAAAAATCAATCAATAAGTCGAACATTCCGACGTTTATAAAGAAAAGAAGGAGGAGGATAATAACTTTGAGTTTGGAGAACATTAAATCTTTGATCTGACCCATTATGTCCCACAGAACTATTATGCCCCAACGCAACCTACAGATTCAGGGGACATACGATAAAATAGAAACCGCGAAATTATTATACAGCTAAGAATAACTTCTGTTTTCGTAAATTAATAGGATTATTCGAAGGGTCTGACTTTAACATTGTGGAGGCTGTGTCTGTCCTGGATAGTCCACGGTTGGGCATGACATTTCTTAATGTAATCTTCTTTCTTGGGCAACGCTAGAACATGGGTCAGGAAAATTCACGATCATTGTTCATAAGTAAATTGTAGGGAATAGCATATCATATTCAATCTTGCTCGAAAGGGAGATGTTACAACCTTTCTCTAGATAACCAAAAGAAATTGTCGGTCACCCCTTAATGAATAACAAAAATATCCAAAAATAACTTCAACCTTGCCTTACCGAAAAGAAAGAAAATAGCCATGCTCCCATTGATGGGACTATGACATTATTACAACGCTGAACGATAATAGCCGTATTCGGAGTAGAATTCCGTTTATTAACATATAATTGTTGATGAATAATTACTACTTGTATAATTTTGTTTCACCAAAGTTACCCAGACTTGTAATGTTAATTAAACCAAGGTCGAAACAAGGAAACTGATAATGAAGGTAACATCTTAAGTGGGGTAGTACACAACGAATGCATGACTAATGTTTATGGCGACTTGCAGATATACTGTAAGCGTGTCTATTTCCAGAAATAACTAAACATAGATAAAAGTCTTCGAAACATGACATCCCGTCACGAAATCATACGATTATGATTTGCTCTATCCGGAAAACGATAAATAATCCGAAAATTCGCAGCACATAAACGGTCGCTTAATTCTCTTTCCGTTAATGGGGCATCGATTTTCTGTAGACCCTGAAATTATAAACAGGCGTCTGCAAATATTAATCTATTCGCGTGTGATGTTTGTTTGAGCACATATCGACATATCGATGAGATATACATAAATTATAACTACTATCAGGAAATATTGACATTTTTATTAATATCACTTTAAACATTTTGGCTGATTATTAGGTCGTAAGTCAAAGTAGGGGAAAGTAGTAAACACATACATACACTTACCGACAAAAACACAACAACATAGACACAAAAGTACACATTCATATCGTTTGCATTACTTACTAGACACCATAGTAGAGTGTCTTCGGTCGCTCTGTAAAAGGTTTTGCCAAGAATCCCTAGGATATGGTAAGACCAAGAGACTAAAACTAACATATACTCTAACATAATAAACTGGTTTATTGCAGAGAGTAAATTAAATGCTCTAAACTACTTTACACACTTTACTCTTTAGAGGTAAACAAGAAATGTAATGGAACAATCGAATATCTATGTATCTGATATAGAGATCGAGTATTAGCAAGAGGAAATGACCCCTTCGTTTCTGAGAACTTCGACTGAAGAAATGGAAGACAACGAAAAACACACACACATGTATATATATATATATATATATATATATATATATATATATATATATATATATATATATATATATATATATAAAGAGAGAGATTTTAATTAGCACTATGCATTTGTATACTATTCTATCAGGATCCGTGGCTACACGGAGACATGATAGATTTAGCCTGAAGGGCAAGATCTACAGATGTTAACTTCTTCTTCAGTCGATTTTTTGATGGCGTGTGCCACTATACAATTCTCTGTCAGGTAGCGGCTAAGTGACTAATTTAAAGAGTCACTTGTAGAAGAAAACACACCCAGACTCACACACACACACACACACACACACACATATATATATATATATATATATATATATATATATATATATATATATATATATATATATATATATATATGTGGGGGGTGGATGACGTTAGTGCTAAAAGAATGTGGCGTGACGGTCTTTTCAGTGTGTTCTGTGAGATAGGGGCGTGAGTGGGATAAACAGATTGTGTTGCCTATTAGCATAACATGTTGTTAAGTTATTTTTCATATACTTTTTTACAGCTCTATTCTCCAAGACGAGAGAACAGAATCTGGTCACTGAGAAAATCATCCCTTTTTAATAACCTCTCTATTTATATAATATTGAACTTTGTAATATTTTTCTTTGCAACGGTCTTATTTTTCTGAGTTTAGTAAAATCATAGAAGTATTTTACCATCCGTGCATAGACGCGTTCCAAGGGGATTATATGAAATTATCTTAGCATCGAATGATGTTTTACTTGTATTTCATGTTTTAACTATCACACATAATGGTTGAAAGTAATGCAAGTCAAACGGACGCGCACATATCCGTGACAATGGCATACTCCTTGAAAAGTGACCCCCAGTCTGTAATCTTACGGAGTCATGAGTGGATTGTAACATTTAATGCTGCCAAGATAAAGCTCATTTCAACAACTACAAGAAACCTTTTGAACCATCGATATTTATGGTAAATAACACCCTATATGGAAGTCCAACGTTTAAACTCATAAATTCCCAAGAATCATTAATTGGAACCAATACATAGAAGGCATTGCCAAGGCCGCTACACATGAAGTGGGATCTCTTGTCCGTTCTATAAAACATATCACACCTGACAGTGTTCTATATCCCTATAAAGCCACCATTCGCCCATGCATGGAGTATTGGTGTCACACCTAGGCTGGAGCAGGATCAACTAGTCACTGCCTCTTAGACAAGATCCAAACAAGAGTCGCTAATTTAATAGATCTTTCACTATCTACCAAGCTCCAACTCTTTGTCTTGTCGCCGCAGAGTTTCATCATTCTGTTTGTTTTACAAGTTTTCCAATAGAAAGTGCGCTGGTGAACTTGCGGATATTGTGCCCCCTCTCACAACTAGTTAAATCATATCCATTCATTGTGGAGGTTTTTCAATTCCAGAAAACCTTCTACTCCAAAAGGTTATTTTACTTGAGTTGCCGGCTTTTTGAACTGCCAGGCTTATTCCATCTTCCCAGACTGTACGTCCATGCAAAAACGTAAAACTATTGTAGACAAGCATCTCGCTGCATAACTCGTGATGTAGGATGCTCACCAAACTTGCAACTTAATTATCCGTAGCCCATTACGTCTACAGTTGCAACTTGGCTTGTTTCGAGGTAAAACAATATGTAACATATGTTGTTTCAAATAAAATAATAATTAAATATAAGTAACATGTATAATGAAGAAGTTATATTCAGATTCTTACTGGGTGGAAGCAATTAATTTAATACCACTTTTAGATTGATATCATAACAGGGTCACACTGTAAACAGCTTAGTAAACAGCTATTCTTTTTAACGGTTAAGGGTAACACCCTTATTTTTGTTTTGCGACTGATATCGTTGTTCCTCTTTTGTGTTTTGCGAAGTATCAGTATTTCCATATTTATCATTTGTAATAATCAGAGACAGGTAGAATCCCTAGGTTAGATACTTATCAGAAGTTATATAATAGTGTTAAGATAAAATACCTGTCACTGTGGGAAGGGTTCTGTATTTCTAGCAATGGTGTGTATTTATATGGGTGGCGTTTCATGTAAATTACCTCTAAATTCACGTGTGCTTGCATTATTCTATTTATGTCTCATTTTTCTTGTATATAAAATATTTTTGAATATATAAATATATTCATATATATATATATATATATATATATATATACTTTAATTAGACATATTATTTAAAAAAAAATGTTTACCTTATAAACTATTGATATAAATGATGCTTGTGCTTATGGAAAATACTTCTTGAAATCCATAATGATAGTTACCCGAAACTTTCACCCTATATATCATATTTGTGTGTGCCCTTTCTTCGCAAAAGGCACAGCATAACTCGTAAACATACTTTCTTTATACCATGTGTGTTACATAATAATTACACACCCACAATCTGCATCGACAATTGTATAGCTCTTGGAGTAACGTGTGAATGAGTTTCCTGTGATGTCAGTTTCCATTAGGAGCTTTCACTTTAATTTCCCAAAACAAAATGATTCAAAATAAAACACGTTCTTTAAGTAGTACACCCGGCAAAATGAGGTTCAACCTTATTTAGTTGATTAAATTGACTTACAAGAAAAGTGATTCTTCACCGAACGACTTAGGACTAAAGTTCTGTTTTTTATATAGTTGTAATGGTTGAACAATTTCCTAGACTATATATATATATATATATATATATATATATATATATATATATATATATATATATATAAGTATAATTTTAAATTTATACAAACATTATTGGTTACATATGTGCATACATGTTTCGGTTGCACTTTTCTAAGAAAGTCAACCTCATCAGACCGAGAATTTTTCAGGAATGAATCCATTCCTGAAAAATTTTTGGTCTGATGAGGTTGACTTTCTTGGAAAAGTGCAACTGAAACATGTATGCACATATGTAACCAATAATGTTTGTATAAATAAAAATTTATTCTCATAAACAGCTCTACTTGGTATTGAGCACTTTTTATAAACACTTGAGTTTCTACGGATTTACATTTACAGAAACTAATACAATACATGTACTATATATATATATATATATATATATATATATATATATATATATATATCTGTGATGGCGTATCCGTTTGTTTGTAGGCTGGTGTGTGTATTATTTAGTGTATGTATATAGGTGTTAGTGTTGATTGTTCATGTGTTTGTTGATTTGTGTATGTGATTGTACATGTGTTTGTTTGCATGTATGTGATTGTGCATGCGTTTGTTAGTGCGTGATTGTGTGTGATTGCGTGATTATGGGTGTGTGTGTGTGTGCGTGATTGTGGTGTATATGTAGGTTCATCTTCGCCGTTCTCGTCACAATAAGGAAGGCAACCGAAATCGCATATGTCTATTCGTATAGGTTGAATTAATATTAACTTTTAAATTCCAAATATGGTCATGCGGAGAAAAGTACGTATGTTCCCGGGGAATCCTGACACGAAAGTCTACATCTCTAGCATGCAGTTATTTCTTAAAGTTTGTTTTTAAATTATCTAACAAGAAAACACTAGAATGCAGAAGGAAAATCGCTTTTTAAAAAAACTTCAACATTTTGCGTATTTTGAATACAAGTTTTATGAATATCTCCAGTGCCAATCTATACGCATATTTTTAGAAGGTAAGCCTTGTTAGTTTCGAATATGTTTGTAGTTTATTAAAAGTATACACAATTAAAAGAAATAGCTTCGAGAGAATTACAATTGTGTTTTAAATAACAAATATTTTGTGTATTTTCTATACTAAGTCTAGACATATTGATAGTGAAAAACTAGTAATTGAAACCCCGATATTCAGTAACGCGACTCTTATAGTTAAAGGGATTAACATTAATACAAACACGTTTTAAAGATTTAAGGATTTACCAGTACTACACATGAGACGATCTTTACTGTAAAATAAATTCATAAGAATCTGTGCTAGTTCGAAATCTGGATTTTGTCAGTAATAACTATCTTTATATAACTATCTTTATTGTTTTTTAGTAACAATCAACTGTCGTGAGGATCGAACAATCAACCAGCAGAGCGTGTAAGTTAGAAATTACTGTCCGGTATATATTCCCAAGTTCCACATAAAGATTCCGGTGTTCGGCAACATTCATCTGAAAAGCGTAGGCGATGATATAATCCGAAACGCTGTGAGAATAAAACACAATTCTAGAATATAAGTCCGAATTATTGAGCTAATACAAATTATCAATTCTCGTTTTAAAAATTCCGAAACCATACCGTGGATTTTCTGACTCATTCAAACACGGTGACAGCGAAGACTATGACGTCCGTATTATTATAGTGGAATAATGAAACAGGTCAGATTAAAATAAAAAGTGCACATGAACTTCATTACGTTCTAAAAATGCACATATAATAAATAACAATTATGATTGAGAGTTTGTAATATTTAATAATAGAGTTATTCACGGCGGTGTGATTACCCCCATGTACGTTTACTGGATACGGCATTCACCTTAGCTAGGTGGAACTGTTTTTTTCTGGCGGAGGGAGTTTAATTGCAGTATCAAATTCACAAGCGGTCCTCAGTCGCATATATATCCCGGTTAGAGGAGATGACGACCTTAGGTCTTTGTAGTTATTGCGCCTTGTATTCCCAAATGGTTACGCATCTGGTGCTCACTCGGCTCGAAATTACTTAACATCGGTGATCTAACGAGGAATTGTGTTTCAACGTGTTTATGTCGTATATGGTTTGATTGCAAAGAAAGGCAATGTAATCAAAAAGTAAATGTAATACATTATATGAAATAAAGTCCCTATAAATGTGTTAGAGAGAGATTAAGGATTGCCATATTCCAAGTTGTTATTCATATTTCAGTTCATGACTTAATTAAACGTATAAAAGATGTGTATGTTTCTCAGATAACTTTTAAAAAACAATATCTTTAATTTTAATGTAATATACATGGCTCTGTGCTTATTGGACTTTTAGTTTATCACCTCTTGTCAGAAGTAAGTATTAACCAGAGGATAGTTGCGGTGGAACTTCATAGATTCGGTGTTTAGTTAATTTTCCACCATGCCAACTGGGGGTGGAGACGCTACCTAATCAATGAAGGGGCAATTACTCACACGCGGTTTTCATTTCGTTTTTATATCAATTCGTCGATTTCGTGGTATTGTTCTGCCACGGTTCCATTGATTAATTAATATATCAGCTTCGAAATTTGTTAGAACAATCTAAAACAATCTGACGGATCATTCCGAAAATAGACTTTAATTCCGGTCTTCGCGTAAACATCAGATAATAAATAATTGAGCTTGTAAAATATTCATAATACCTCTTGTATAAATATCCACTTTTAGAATTTATGAATTCAAGATGTGAAATGAATTCGTTATTAATTTGTTTCTAGAACAAGGGGCGTATATTTAAAGTCAATTCTATTTTACATAATAGTGATTCGAAATAAGTTATTCGAAAAAAAGAGCCAAATAATAAAAGTAATGGAATGGGTATTTTGAGTTGTATATTTTGTTGTATTATATCGTTACACTTGATATGTAGAATTGTATTATTTTTAATTTGTTTAGTATATACGAATGTGCACTATTTTCAGAAGTGAATCGTTAAAAAAAACTTACACGGAATATGTCATTTATTTATACGTAAAATGTATATAGACACAACTTATGTTATATATTTCATCCCTTGATTTTCAAAGAATTCATCTTAATAAGGTGTAGTTTAATCAGACAATCCATATAGTTTTTAATCTAATTTGACAAAACTAAACAAAAAATAATTAGTAAAATCGTGTATTAAAAGAAAGGATACATCGTTCTTGTAAATGCCATTTAGTAGTATAAAAATTGTTTATTTAACATTACTGTATTTATTATGCGTATAGAAGTAACGCACAAAATAATAAAAACGTCATCTATAAAATGCTAAGTCGTTTAATTTGAAGATTTTGCAAAATTCAGAAAGTGCAGGCCACAAATAGCCGTTAGGGATCCACGGGATTCAAAATCCATCATGTTTCGGTGAAAAGTTGTTTCATGCGACATTGCAGGTCCTAAACCATCCTCAAAAGCTATAAATGGATATAGATGGTTAAATCTTATATAGTACTTTAATTTAGGGCCATTTTCAGGCTGTGAAAGGGTTTTCATGAATGTAAAATAGACAATAACTAGTGGTCTGCACCTTCCGAATTTTGCAAATTTTTCAAAATCTTTGATTGTTTAGTGTTATTTATTTGTAAATAAACACAAAAAATACTACCAGCCTGAATCTGGAATTTTCACCCATTACGACTCACCCCTAATAACAGAGAAATTGTTTTCGCAGTTGAGAGTGGGATAATTTTAGATATCAATGTCTGTTCCGGTATGGTATACTATGGGTAAAATGGAGGTGGAAGCAAATTACATATATATATATATATATATATATATATATATATATATATATATATATATATATATATATATATATATATATATGTGTGTGTGTGTGTGTGGGGTGTGTGTGTGTGTGTGAAGGGAGAATGAGAGAAAGAACGATATGAATACATGATACAAAATTGATATTATATGTGCTTCAGACGTCTGCCCATCAACAGCTACATTGATAGGTCTATCAGAGAGAAATCGTGCAATGTTTGCGAGGACATTGCCAGTGATTCTATAGCTAGCAAGTGTGTAGAGCTATCTTTTTAGACAGACAGTATCAATTGCCTGTTATATGTCCAGTTTTATTGCTTAAGAAAACAAAGCCACCCTCAAGAGAGTAACTGATTCTTAGCGATATTACAGTCATTACATCAGCAATTGACATTGCAATAAAAATGTATGATGTGTTGTTTTGTCGAAAAATATATTAATATGTCTCTTTCCCTTCATCTCTTTATCTCTCTCTTTCTCTTTTTTTCTATCTTCCTGGATAAGTGTATGACGAAAGTGTCAGCCTAACACAACGATGGCTGAAGGTATTAAAAGACTGTAATATGTAATTAAAATATATATATATATATATATCAATAAAATATGAAACTAAAAGTATAGTTTCAGAAGATAGAATCCATAGTGAAACACTTTAAGCTCAATGTACGAGATAGAGCAATAATAAAGATAAATGAAAGAAGAAAGATAAATATGTACGAATTTTAACTTCGATTGTTCAATGCAAGGTGTAACTTGTAAAAAGATGTTTATTTTTCTTTCCTAAAGCCAAGGCTTTTCAAAGATTAACATTTTATCATCAGAAGAACTTACATAGATTGATCAGTTGGCAGTTTAAAGGCCAACATTAAAAATGAAAACCATGTCCAATTGGTGAATGTCCGTAGATAAGCCGTCTAGACACCTTATCTACGGCCATTCACCAACTGGACAGACTCCATATTGTTTAAAGGCACACTCTCACTCTCCATTAATTTGATATTTTTTCAAATTTTTAATTAATGTTTTTCACCGAGTGCACCTTGAATTGAACAATCAAAGTTGAAATAGATTTGTCATTCGTACATATTAGTCTTTCTTCTTCCATTAATATATATATATATATATATATATAGTCATATATATATATATATATATATATATATATATATATATATATAGTCATATATATATATATATAGCATAGTAATCCACAGACGGTGTCACTTACAAGTACATAGTAGAACATGACACCGAAATCCAAACAATTTATGTATAATCGATGTAAAAAATATATATTTATTCTACGCATTTTACAACAGTCGAGAGTATTTTTTTCTTTTACAAAAAGCAATACATTATCACTGCTGACAACCGGCGATCTCCCTTACCAGAATGATCAATCCGTCACATTAAGGTAACAAAAATGAATATATATCGAGCAATATTTTTTATTGTTAAACGAATTTTTCTAACCAGTATAATGTGAGTATGTAGTACACCTATTATAGTAGACGGTTAATTACTCATTGGAACCTACAAATGTAGGATTATACAGTATAATTATGTAAAACTATTATAAAGCAACGTATATTTTAAACAATGCAACAAGTTTAAATTATATATACGCTTTATAAGTAACCAAAATTTACTACAGGCAAGCGATTGAACGGAAAAATTATTCAAGAATATGTGTTCCCTTTTGTAAATTAATGACGTTCCGAGCCCCGTAGAGTAACAATAGTTGTATTTAATAAGAGTACATTATACGCAAACATGTGTTTTTACTTAACACTAAAGTTATGCATAATAGTTTTACTCCGACATTTTATTATATAGAAACATGATTGAAGACAGTTGCAAGTACTTAAGTACACACTCATAATATTATTAGAAACAGTACTGTACTAACCCTGGTCTAAATCATTGATAAACTATAAAATATCTGGTGACAACGTTCCACAAAGGAGCTGTCTTATTCACAGGCACGTTCTAACCGACCGAGGTGTGATAGACCATCGGTGAGGTGAAATTTAAATAATTATTCCATCGGCAGAATGTTCGTTGTTAAACGTGATTTGAAATTCATATTCATAACTCGTTATCCAGTCGATCGTCGTATTGTCTATGAGAATGTTCCCTTGGGAGCCATGTTCCATTCTTGGCAATAACTTACCTTAACCTTTACAAAGCTTCACTGATTTGGAAATTCACTGTTTACAACAGTTATCTATATTATAATTCAGTAATTAAATAGTAATGTAAGCCACTGCGTTTGTTGATCACTTACGAGCTCCAAAACTACTCTGGAAGAATGTTGGCGAGTTTAGCATGAAGTATCCTTCTCATAGCGTAGTGTCAAATCTGATGCGCGTGTTTATTGTACTACTTTTATTGCTACAACTAGTGTTACTTGCACTGAAATCGAATAAAAACACACTTACAAGATATACAACTTCTGAGAAGTCTACTGAATTGACAAGAATTCCTATTGGTATAAAAATGCACGATCTACTGCTCGTATAACTGGCTGCTATACAAACACTACTAATGAAACACCATTAAAACCATGCAAATTATTGGAGTCAATTGCATTGATAAACCAGGAAGCATTAAATCTCATGATGAGTGGGCTAACATGGGGGTCCGATAATTCACAGAGTATTAATATAATGGGTTGAAATAATAACTATTTATATAAAAAAACATTTAACGATTCGAAAAGTATTAGTTACAATTACTTCACATTTGAGAGAATAAGGAATTAACCACACTGTTCGGGGGTACATATGCAATACACACATAAAAAAGGAACTAGCTTGTATAAGCTACTCTTTGCCTTTTTTGGCTAAGATCAAAGTGTAGGATCTGTTCCGATAGATACTGCACTCTATAGACTGGTATTGTCTTGGCCTTCGGGGCTTGATTTACGCCGGTCTATGTGTCTGTCCTCTGCAGTTCTAGGAGGTCCACCCTCCCAGGCTTCGCCTCCCCTCTTTGGGGAGGAGTAAGTTTATTTCTTATTACCTGAGGTGACCCTAACGGGGAATACCGACGGGGCTGCCTAGGGCATTTTTAAACCCCACTTTCCCGACCCGACCGTGGGTCACATCTTACTTGTGGGAGTAAGATAAAAACTGGCCTTGTACCTTACTCCTGGAGAGGAGTAAATCAATAATATTTTCCTTTATCCGTGCGTTAAACTTACTTCTTTCTTTTCATCTTTACTATTTTACATTGAGTAGTAAGCGAGAGGCAGTGAAATACATAGCACATCTCCAGTAAATAGTTGTTCGATCAGTGGTTTTGCAAATTGCGTTCATAACGCTGACTCAACTTGTTAGGTTATCATAAAGAGATGCCGACTTGTGAATAGGTTCAGCAATGCAAGAGAAACGCATTAACTGTTTTAAATAAAAGATGTAATCAAATCAAACCGACTAATGTATCGGATGACGGCATCGGAAAAAGAAAATGTAAGTCTCTATGAGCGATAAAGAAAGATAATGGTATTTCAAAGAAGATAAGTTAATGGCATGATCAGTTCTCTTTACAAGGATGAGTTTTACAAGAGCAGACCGATAGTTTTGCGGGCTGACACGAAAACAAAACGGACGCATTTGAAAAAGGGTTTTGTTGATAAGATAAATGTTAAGTATAACTCATATTTTGTGAGGCAAATATGTCTTGTTACTACATGTGCAGTTATTCCTTCCAGCCCGCAGACTTATCTTGTGTTGTCTCTGGAATCAAGACAACACTTTCTAAGATAGAACCAGAGAATTAAACAAAAAAAAGCGTACACTATTTTCCGGGTCTTAATTCAGAATATGAGGCAGAACTAGTGCAATAGTAACTTTCCAAAATGTATGCGACACTCGTAGTTCCCGAAATAGAATACTGACTATGTTTAGTGGTGTCACACATAATACGATACTAGCTGACACATGGGCAGCAACTCTTGTTTTATATGTATTTGCCGCAGAACCATACATAAATGTATATTCGTTTGGATAGTTTAAATGACCTTCTAGACATTATTCTCGAGTGTATTCGGTGTTTCTTTTAAATAGGGTTGTCAGTATTACATGGCATGAGGATATTTCCATCTATAAGTAAACCCTGACAAATATTAAAAATAGCATAGTATTCAAAGCCTAAATAAGATCCCCTCGGCACGGTTATGCACTGGATGATACGGGGAATGGCACATCTTCGCCAAGACATGTCACCTTAAGAAACAACACAGCGTGATACTCCACCAGACTAGATAAATTCGTGTCTTGAAATCCGGTAAGAACGGGAGACCTGAAGAAATATATGCTGTAATATACTTAACTGGTCAATTGTGGAGAGGAAAATGTATGTTCTTAACATATTTACTAACTTAGCGTTTGGCAGGTTAAGGAGAAGTTTAATGGAATAGATATGAATCTCATATAGATATCAAGTGTTTGCTACAAGAAAGGAACCCCTTGATTTCTGAAAACATCGACAGAACTTAAATGAAGCCATATAGACCATTGTATATCCGACATTAACCTTTACCCATTCTCATAATTCGCTACTATTAATGTTTGGTATTTGTCAAGTACAGAGACGTGATCGTCGTCTATATTTCATCAAAACAAAGATCCACACTCCAATACAACGTGTGAAGATTAGGTAAAGCTCTAACAAACCGTAGGTATAATTATTCTATCGGCCACTCGGGTTGGGAGCGAGTAAATAAAATAATGCAAATCTATAAATTAAATAAAACCCTACAGTTCTATATCCCTGCTCTGTGGGTATATCTCCTCCTTATGTATTACTATCCATAGATGCCATATTTACGGCCATCCACGCAGGCAAACAAAATGAATGATGAAATAAAATCGATTTTAAAACGAGATTTATACATATCCAGCCTGAACTGTATGTGATTGGTTTAATACGAAATGAGTAATATACGGTAAAGGACATCGTCTTGCAAAAATATGGGTTTGAGTGAAACACCATTTCGAATAAATTTTTATAAGAGCATAGACGAACGCACATTGATATAAACAACAGTAAAATTGTGTCTTTGTCGTACCACGTCACGTGGGGGTGACACATTTGACAAGACAAATAAGCTGTGCGTTATTCATAATTAAGTGTGTATAGATATAATACATCTCTTTTTTTTAAGTCAAACTGCAAATTAAACCTACTTTTTATCTAAAAATGCACTTTGATACAAGAATAATTGTATTAATTAAATAGTTGTAATTTCAACGGATCGGTGTTTGTGTATACTATAGCCCGGTTACAGATCTGCAGAACCTTGTTTTATGAAAAGAAACGGAATCGTAGAGGAGTGTTACCTGCACAATTATTATTTAGCCCGAGTTCAACAATGGGGAAACCTCACTTGAGTTCGTAAATAAGTTGATACTGTTTAATGTGGCTGGACGTAATGTGGCGAGAATAGATCAGTAGTGGCTAGATGAAATGTTGCATATCAGAAATTGTGATTGTATTCGACTACGGAAATTCGTCGAAAATCTGCAATATAAGATGCAGTAAAATTCAAGCATTAATGTTCACCGTGATGCATGAGATGGCAGTCGGATTGGCAATCAAGAATAAACAGTGAAACGAAGATCTTCGTTATTCCTCATACAAGAGAAAAGGGCAAACTACTCACTGCTAAGGATAGACTCAACACTCTGACGAAATCAAACAACATCGTCACTAAGATCGAACACCCAGTCGAACTGTAGGCTCTAGGCGTTTTTAGACAAGACAACATTATGCTATGACTAGTAACACAATGAGCAGCATTAAATATTATATGCTAGATGTCCTGTACATAATTAAAACATACATCCCTAAAACTGTTATGGTATTTTGGTGTGTTTTAAAGCTATGTAATCTCTCCCTACAGGTGCAACAAGAGATCAAGTGCCACTTAAGGTGTGTCTTGCGCGGCGATTTTGGAGATGTATGAACTTGACGAAGACAAAACATGTGTTTATTTTCTCTTACAAACGGTTAAAAATAAGCACTTAGAACATACATATATATATACATACACACATATATATATATATATATATATATACATATATATATATATATATATATATATATATATATATATATATATATATATATATATATATATATATATATATATATAATAATGGTAATAATCCAGGTAAAGACATCCACAGGGTAGTAATCCAAATAATTTTAACCGGGTTTATAAAAAGTGCTCAATACCAAATAGAGCTTTATATATGATAATTTTTATTTACGCAGGCATGTACAAAATCTGCGACACTGGCATGTCGATGTTATCGATCAACGGTTATTATAAACTGAGATCTCATCAGGAAGAGTTAGAATCCGAACTTAACCTCAGATAATATTTGGAGATAATGAAGTGGTGAGAAAAAGAAGAAGAAGAAAATAAATGTAACATTTCTAAATTTAGGGAGTCACATGGTTATGGACCGTTAAAAATAAAAAAATTAAAAAATTAATATCTAAAACGAACAAAGCAAAACAAATAAATAAATAAAATAAAACAAAGTGGAAAGAGGGACATATAATGAAGAGAGTAGGGTGGAGATAGAAAGATACAAAGATAAAAAGATAGATAAGTAGACAGATAGAGAAATGAACACGTCTGTTAATTCAGACCGAGAGGGGAGAGGTGGGAGAGGGAATTATTTCGTTTAACAAAAATATTAATATTCACATTCTATCCAAGAATCATCAGTATAGATACTAATATAAATGTCTCGTCGATCATATGATTCGAAAATCAGACCCCAGTACATATATGAGATGGAAATGTTCCTAGATTTCGACGTATGAGTGTCCAAAATTAAACTCAGTTCGTTATGTTACTTGTTTGCTGTATTGCTTATGGTGATAGCGCGATTTAAGTCCAGCGAGTGTTTTGCAGACGAGACCACAAAAAGTGAAAAGAAAATGTGATTGGTCGAACGCATATTCGTCCCTAATCTTTGTCCTTAACCTGTGAATGCAATGCACGTCAAAACTCTCCACTCCATTGCGAATGACGACTCTCCACCCATTTCTGACTTGTGTCAAGTTCTGAAAGCCTCCAATACCTTATGGAGTTTACTTCAGTTTCTCCTCCATTTCCTTCTGTTTACAGTACATACAAGACTTTGGTATTCGCTTATCACTCAGTATTATTTCAAGATCAGCTCATCCTTTCTTGGACTGGATGTGAAACGTTATAATCCCTCTTATATTACATCTTGCGAAGAAATCAGCATTTCGCGCTTCATCTTTACGCGTGTATCCACATATAGAGCGAGGACAGCGTTTGTATAAGACATAGAGTTTATAAATCTGCGATCGATATGGAGCCCACGTCTCAGACCCATGCAAAAGGACAGAAAAGATTGACAGCTTCATAGAATTGGATCCTGGTGTCCAGTTCACAACCCTCTGATCTCCAAGGCGATTGCGAATCTTACCAAAAGTATTAGATGCTTTGGTTGAGTGGTTGATTATATAATCATAAAGGGACGCATTCAAGTTCACAATACTGCCATAATATTCCAGGCTTTTTCTATCATACTGCAATTGGGATATTTTGGAATTAGCGAGTGAGTGTTTTTTTTGCTTTACAATTGTCATCTGCTTGAACGTAGGAAGAAGCGGATGGACACGCTGTCTGTCGTGTGCTTATAGTGAGCAAAAATGCCCTACAAGCATCTGATAAGCGATTGAAAATCTCCGAAGCCTTCCGAAGAGATGTTTCCACCAGAGCGGCATCGTCCGCGAACCATATATCACGTATGATACTCGAATACGCAGGAGTTCTCGCTCTGAAACGCTAATGCTTAAAGAGGCTACCTACTTGTCTGAAATTGGAACTGAACACCTCAAGTCGAATCAGCAGAAGCATATTGCATCATCACTGATATAAATAATGCAAGGAAGAATCTGAGGCAAAAAATAACCTTGTTTTGTATCATTGGAAAAATCAAACGGTTCCGAACGATCCTTGTCAGACAGCACAGCACACCACACCCTAGTGAATAGACAGAGTGACACTGAGCATGTTGTCAGGAATACAGAGTTTATTTAGAAGCTTCAACGATTCCTCTCTGTTCACGATGTCGAAAGTCTACGAACACCATGTACGATTCACGATTTTTCTCTATCACTTTCTCGCTAACCTGGCGTAAGGAAGGAGTGAATGTCTATAACAGCACGACCAGCTCGAAAGCCACATTAAAATCAGGGTTAATTTCCACTACAAGATGCTGACCCATTCTGTTAAAAATAAGTCGAGCTAAACTTTCCCGTTACACATGACACCAGAGATGTGAGATTTCACAGATTTTTCGACTACCCTTGTTTGTGAAAATATGTTTTCTGAAGGCGCCCCTGAAATCTTGTGGTGCATACCTATACTTTTAGATGACAATACAGACACCCAATAGATTTGTTTATCAGTTGTTTTGCGACTATACTTATATATCCCAGGTGAAATTCCGTCGTTCTTGGTACCGTTCCTAACAAGATATATGTATTATATCTTTGATGTCCTTACAATTCGAAAGGTAAGAAGGGTGGGGGATTACTGGTCGCAGAGGGATTGAACCTATGACGCATTCATCTACTCTGGAGTTGGAATTAAGAACTGATTTAAAATGATCTCTCCAAGAAATAAGAGATTCCTGCTATCTATTTGGAGTTGCAATTAGCAAAAGAGAATGTAAAGTTCTCATATTCGTTCGGACCATAAGCCACCCCTGAAGTTCTAATAAAATGTGCAAGCATCTTTCTTGCCCGCTGCTTGTTTAAGAGCAGACGAAACATCATATTTGCGCTCTTGTTTTATTGATGTTTGATAGGTTCTTAGCATACACTAATGGGTTATGCATAGTATGCATTTCAATTAAACAACGTTGTAACGTTTCCATTGTTATCGTCAGACCAATCCTGCTTTTTCAAACAGGAAACCCAAGTATTTTAAATGAAGAAAAATAAACTACATCTCCCAGACTCTTCCAAGACATGTCAATGGTATCGGTTTTCTCAACTGCGTAGAGATCCCTGTAGATCATCCTTTTTCATTGTTGTGTCTCCATGTGCAACGCATTTATGCGTTTCGGTATTGCTAACTGTCGACGTTTTATTCAAGCTAGACAGAAGTAGGGTCTACTATAGAGAAGTGTTATGATCCCGCATCTGAGGTGTCATGAACAGAACGAGTGATGGAAATGTCTTTTACGTCCTGCCTCCGAGTAATCATGTAATCTATCGTGTGTCAATTCCCTGAAACAGAGTACTGATGATGTAAGGTCAAAATGTAGAGGGTAAACGCTTTTAGTGATCGCAGACACAACCGAAAAATAATTCAACGGTGATTTTTGATGACTGGAAAAATATAACAGTTATTAAAACGTATTATAATTGTCTATATATTTACATATCGATTGCTATAAACTCACAAACAGGTATGACTTCTTAAATATATGGATACACACATACTAATAAATGTGTGACTCTTCGAGTCATGCATCTAGTTCGGGTTAAATTGCCTTAAATAGTAAAAGTGTTTTTACAAAGAACAATATGAATATTTTAGTATTTATTTTGTCCGATAAAAACATATAGGAAATATGTCGAACAAAAACAAACGTTTATTTACTTTAGTATGATATCAGATTTACAGGCACATATTTTGATTTATATATTTCCAGTATATATATATATATATATATAAGAGGAGATTGTAGTTTGCTTGAAGCATTGCTGGTAAATGTAAGTGTAAATTAGTCGTCCAAGGCTATAGCAATGCGATGTGGTTGCCGTGAGATGGAAAACATAATAAAAAAAAAAAAAATTTAAAAAAATTGGTATATTACTAAACTAATGTTTATAATGTTTTAACCTTAGTTATGTGATTGCTTAATTGAATTTTGACGTTTTCTGCGTTCCTACTCCCAATTGTTTTCCCCTATAATACGATGATCTGACACCGGTTTTTCCACGTTTTTCCGACCCTCTCGGCCTTCTATTGTTGTCTTCTGATAATGAAAGTTGTTCTTTCGAAAATTTAAGATTACCCTTTGCACCTGCGTTTATTTCTTTTCACTTTTCCATCTCACGGCAACCACATCGCATTGCTATAGCCTTGGACGACTAATTTACACTTATATATATATATATATATATATATATATATATATATAATATATCGGAAATGAAAAAGAAAACACCAAGAGATATTTTTTATATATTCATCAACGTTTCGTCTTTATTTGTAAGACTTCCTTGGGATGATCAATTTAAGAAAAATGTCTTGCAAGAACATCGAAATATTGGGTTGACATGATGGGTTGATGATAAAAAATAGTAGTCGTGGCTACTAAGACCGCTAGGCCAAGGTCCGGGTTGGGAACAGTCAGTCACTGGCAGAGAGTAAAATGAATGTGGATGGCTGTGAGAGAAAAGGGGGAGAGTGGAAGTGTTAGTGAAATTGTCTTAGGGTTGAAGAGCGGGGAGGGGTGATGAGGTTTTTGTCATGGTGAAGTGCGCAATGGGTTTTGAGGGGCTGAGGAAAAGAGGAGGGAAGGGGGGACTATGTGTCTTTTCTGTGTAGATAGTATCATAGATTTTGAAAAAGATCTGAAGAAATGAAGATAATTTGAATGTAAGCGGGGTGAGTAAGAGTGTGAAAGAAATAGTCGAAAGGGTGAGATGGGTCAGGAGTAAAGGGGGGGAGATTTTGTTGTGGTTAGGTGTGTAATTTTTGGAGGGTAGGCGTATTGACTAGTTGGCTATATCAAGAATGTGTGAGTATAAGTGAGTTAGAAGGAATGTGTGTAGATGTGCTGTGAACATAAGAATAAAGAGAATGAAAAGAAAGAGAAGGAGAAAATGGATATTAATTGTGGCGAGAATTAGGTGACATGTAGTTTTTTGCAGGCTGTGTTTATGGTTTCAAATTTAATTGAGGGCAAAAAGGGGTTTAAGTATCTAAATATTTGTGAGGATGTCTACATTGTGTTCCTTGGTTAGGCTGTTATTTGTTGTTAAGTGGTTTAGATTCGTAGTGAATGAACATGTATGTGAGGAGGAGTTAGTACGTGAGTGTGTATGCGGGGGATTGTATATAAGTACAATTGATAACAAAGAGAAGGAAGGTTACGCATGATATATATATATGTATGTATATAAATATATATATATGTATGTATCCGTACATATACATAGATATATGTGCATATATATATATATATATATATATATATATATATATATATATATATATATATATATATGTATATGTAAATGTATAATATACTTGTAAGGATTCTTAAATACAGTTGAGCAAAAGTACCGAATGTAATCATAATTAAGTCACGGCAGCCCAACTAGCTAATTTTATTTTCTAACAAACCCGCGTGCCCAAGGTGACATCCTAATGTTGAGTTCTCAAATCGATACAAACATATTTATTCTTATGTCTATGCCTAAAAGCAAAGTAAATAACACATAGAAGATATAAGTGAATCTTTGGCACGATTTAATGAGCACTAAGGGTCTAACATCGATTCATATTGAAGTTACACTCTATAAGTATCTCTCTCTCTCTCTCTCTCTCTCTATATATATATATATATATATATATATATATATATATATGTATACATATATGTAGGCTGAGACCCACATATGTATATATATATATATATATATATATATATATGTGTGTGTGTGTGTGTGTGTGTGTTTCAATATACTGAATTCAGTTTAAAGTTCTGAAATCAGGTTTAAGAATCAGAAAGTTAAACCAACTCTTAGACACACATCTGCAAACATAAATTCACCGAGTACATGCACGCTCGATTGCCTTACTAGGGTCTATTATATAGGACGTAATACCCATTCTTAGTCTCACGTCATTTGTTTGGCCTACACCCAGGAATTGAAAGATAAGTAATTCCATGTATTACCATCAGATAACACTCTTATCAGTCGAATATTTCTTCTATGCATATATTATATACTTCATTTTCTTCCAGTATGTCAGACCGTTTTAGATTAAACTGTTATTCTTATTCATCATTTAATAAGTAATAAGATTAAACTGATGCTTATCTACCATCGGCAAAGATTTTTAAACTGTGTTAAACTTGTAATATTTTAAGTAGTTTTGATAGACCTACTTTTTCAGTTTGATTTGTTAGAAATTGTTTTTTTATGTGGAAAATAGTCGTTTTCATATTTCTTTTGTTTTCATGTTTGGCTATCAGTATAAAACAGCAATCCTAGAACAAACATATTTTTACATGTATTTACACTATATTAAATCACATTTTAACATTTTCTAGTAAACCCTGTCAAATCCATTGAGTAATACCTTAATTAGTCTATAAAACATTTATTTTTAGATGATTGACAACCTAAACATCTCTAGCATTCTGACACAAAACTGTACCATTTAATTTAGAAGACAGGATGAATTTTATCAAGAATGCAACGGTGTCTCATAGTACATCTTTAGAATATTTCAGCAAATAAAATAATGTGCCTCCTTGCATTTGTAAACTCACTTTAACATGAACTTTATCAACTAATATAGTACATGATTTATGTTCATCTGGCATTTGTCTATACACATCACTGAGGAAATTAATATATTATTCATTTAAAAGTATTCATGAAATATCCACTAGTGTTTTCACACTGACTAACGTTTGCTACTCTTTAATTTTGTTATAGAATAAACCGAGATGTAGTAAAACTTTCAAATACTCGGACAAAGATTTCTGACTCCTAAACGTGTTTGCCAAACTTAACATACATTCACTTTTGTCATAACTGATATATGTTGTCTCGGAACTAGTTTCAGTCATTCATTTTTCTAGTAAACGAACCGTCTCTTCAAGTTGTGCCCAATGTTGAAATGCATGTGTTGTTTCTTTCTACAGAAAAGTGATATTTTGGGGCATACTTTCATCATCACATTTAAACGTCACATTAAAAAAAATATTAATTGGAAAATCAGAATACCTCTAGTGAAAAATGAGGATGATTTATTATGTGCTAATTGGTTAATCTGCTAGTGTAATATTATGATTAGGAATATCAGCAAACAGATTTGAATTTAAAAAAAGTCTACATCGTTCAAATAAATGAGTAACTTTTTTCATAATTCGCACGGAAGTCCTTAGTGTTGGTACAAGACTCAGTATCACAATTGATAGTAAATTAGCGAATATTTATGGAGAATGTTCGTGTCGTGTTTTCTTGAACAAGCGAAGTTTAATAACCATGTAACTTATGTTATTCACAGACAACAATGCTTAGATATGTTGTATATTTATATACATTTATTTTTTAAAAATTATATTGATATTTTATTAGGCGAAACATCTGCTATTGATAAAGTTTACACATTTATTTATGAATGTATGAAGCATTGATGGCTCATACACCACCAACCATCTATGAATAACTTCTCTAGGAGCATACGTGGAATAAAAATCAAATGCATATATATATATATATATATATATATATATATATATATATATATATATATATATATATAATTATTCGTGTATTTTTATGTCGATCAAATGTCCGCAAATTGGCTTAGATCTTTGATATAAGCGAATAACACTTATTCGATATTAAATATCACATTGCACTAGAATATAAAATATATTTTGGATTGGGATATAAAAACAATATATGATTATTTTGTATCCGATTCATACAACATTACCCATTTTTATTAAGGCATTTAAAACGTGAATTTAGAGTTAAGAATATATTACAATTATTTTATTATTTTAATACTTTCTGCATGTTAATGGGGAACGTTTTGTCTTTGAAGTAATCATATACTAGTTACCCTTAGTAAATGGTATATACATGGCTGTTACATTTATAAGTATGCATTAAATGATATAATCATCGTTTTATTTTATTTTTAGGGAATAAAATAATACCAAAGACGTAAACACACGTTTTTGTTTTATCATATTATCATAGTTTTCTGATGTTACAGAATATGTAATTCAATTAAAGTTATACATGTTTATATTATAGTAATTTGTTTTAGATTGAGTTGGCGTTTTGAATAAGCATAATTGATTTTTTTTCAAAATAATTTTAAAGTGTTTAAAAACTTTTAAAAGCTCAATTTTAATTGAAACTTTACATAAAAGCTGTACTCATATATATTTTCTATTGTGATATTTAATTATATGTTGTTATATTTCCTGTGATAGGTCGTAACGCAAGGTTGTGTATGAAGCAATAATGTTTTCTGGTCATTCAAAATAGTTATATATAACTTACTATATCGGGCGTAGGCATTAGCTCTTTATATGTGCGTCATATCTAATAGTGTAATACTTACTGCGTTCAGTATCTCATATCTATTTTACATTGTCAAATATTTTCACATTTTTATCAAGCTGCATTGAAATATTAAAAGTTGAGAAATAAATTAAAATGTGTGTACACTATTACTGATATGAAAAATGTAAAGTAATATGATAAATGTGTAGGTAAGTTTTAATAAAAAGCTGTTCAGAATAAACAAATTTGGGAAATATATGTTTTTAGATGATTTAATACATATTTTTAGTTTATAAATTCATAACAACAATCTCATACACTCTAGACCATACACTAAAACAATGTAATTTTGTACGACTATTAAAGCCTGTCACACGCAATTGTTGTTCCAATATGCTCTTTTTTAATGTTATAAACAAGTTTATGAGTAGAATTGGCGATCACTTATTTATACTTTTCTCGCCAAATGTGATCTAACCTTCTTTCTACAATGCACTTTTCCTGGGAATTCGCTTACGATAATTGCAGAAACGTAATTCAAATAGCATAATGTCATCACAAGGCAAAATTGTGCGCAAAAACGTAAACGAACAGGAAGTGGCATTAGTGTGCTAATGAAGTTATATATAGATATGAAAACATATGAGAGTTAAATTCAGAAATTAAAATACAAATTAGACATGGAAAATTACTCTTAAATACAGAAATATAATGTTCGCAGGAATTTAGAAGAAACATATCTCTATCTGTATATAAGTCAATGTATGTGTGCATGTGTGTGATTATAGAAAAAACATATTGAGAATCTACATACTATCTAAACGTGTATTCTCATGTAAAATTTACCGGGGAAGAAAATAGTAGCGTTCTCAAATGGATGTATTCAGTCCTAAATGTGTACGGTTCGATAACCAATTTGAAACTTCAAATATATCATATTTTATCAAATTGTGATCTCATATATGATGTTTTCTAAGGAAAACAATGGAAGTGGTAGCAACACTCCAAAAGCCTTTCTCATCTAAGAAAGACATGGGGCTTTTAAAAGTTCAAATGTATTCTATTTAAATTAATTTAATAGCATGAGCATAAATTTATCCAGAGAAGACAATGTATGCGGGCGCGTAAGTTACTTTTTATGTGCCGAATATCTACGGTCCTTCACTTCTAAGTTTTCCATATACAGTAAAATTATTTCCACTGTAAATGCATGTCTCAGATTTCCTAATGGGTGCTATTTCGAACGGCGAGTAAGTGAATGCCTATATTGTGTAGGTGAGAGAGTAGCAGGCCTAAAATATCGAAGGTGCGGTTTTGATTCTACACAACATTTTTTTAATTTAAAAAAATCAAATATTGGATTTCTCTTTTTGACATAATACTATGTAAATGAAGAATGTTGGTATATTTAGTACTTAAGGCCTCTCCGTCTGCCTATATGTATGTCTGTCACTTTCTCTTTCTTTCTCTCTATTTTCACTCTCTATATATCTCGATCTATGTATATATTCTATATCTTCCAGAAATCTATAGATATATATATATATAAAAAGCAATATCGGTGTTTATGTATGTGTGACATTTAGTCGTTCCCTATAGAAAAAAGGTTCAGGAGTTTACATAAACTCTAAAATAATATTATTTGGAATGGAATATTATTGGCTATCTAAGTGGCATTTAAAGGGATAACATGACATACACCCCTTAAAACCTCAAGTATATCCTATTATATGAAATTTAAATCATACGTATAAAAGTGTCTTAGAAAAACAATGAAAGAGGTCCTTATCTTAAGTAAGATATGCACGACTATCAGATGCTGCTGTCAACTTAGCTGGCTTCTGATTTCATTCTAGAGTGACATGGTTGATTCATGTTTCATCCTTTGTCACATACACTTTTTAATTTATTTGAAACATTAAAAAAACGCTCTGAATCGTGGATGCGTTGTTGTTTTAGATCAATTGTGATCATCCACTTGTAATACAGCTTTCTCATTGAATACAAAGTTAACGCAAAATAGGGTATGTAATTAATTCTTGTAATTTTCCTCTGCTAGCTCACACAACCTCAATTTACGATTGCCTAAAACAATGGTTGAATATTTTCTTCTTTTTCTCCGGGACAAATGCCGGATTTTTGTGACATGAGTGGTCAATATTATGTGTGTATGTTACATCGAGTTTTAAGTAAGCATACTACAGCATAGTTGCTGTTGCAGATGGGGTAGAGTTCGAATCATACTTATGAAGCTAGTGCTATACCTGAACCGTATATTTTACCACCAGCAAGCAATGCATTATTAACGCTGACAGTCCAGTATTTTTATAGTGTTTTAATAGTTGCAACCGTAGCCTGACTTAAATGAGTTTAGTTTAAAAACAAATACTACGCTTAGACTGAAATTTTGAATCGAAGTTTGACACATGTCATGGGGAAGCATAGTACTTAGTGACTTTACTTTATTAACGGGGTTTTCTATATTCCTGGAAGGGGACTTATTGAGTGATGTGTTACTGCGCTATTTTGAACGTATTATTACATTAAATACAACAGTTAAAATTACATGATGTCGATATATGTTACTATACCATTTAAATACATTTATTAATTTGTAAAATAGTAGATATGTCCTACTATGCAAAGAAAGTCGATAAGTATACATTTTTGGAATTATAGATATTGCGATAACATTACTGTTGAACATATTCTAATGAATCTTATAGATAATATTAACCAAATATGAACATATTTGACATTTAACCAAACAATAAAAACTAAGAAAATAAACAAAAAGATTGAAAGTATGATCCCATTAGAGAATTATATAAATTACAATGTAATTAGGTAAGCACATAATTACTATCCAAAATAAAAAAAAAATCAGTTTGAAAGTACAGAAAGATGGGCAGTACTATTAAATATATGCACATAAATATAATCGATGAACGTACATACATATGGAATGTATGGAAAGTACTGTAAAAATAGGTTTCCATTTATCGAAGCTTAGATACACACATAATAAAGTTTAGAAATAATAATAGAAATAAAGAATAAAGGCATGCACATACAGAACGAGTAATTAGTAATAACGACAAATTTGAACTATTATAGAAAGTACTATTACATTAAAAAAGAATACAGGGACTGCTATCAAATGACTACGGGCTTACATTTATTAGATTAAAAATGTACATCATCACAGGTAAAAAAATTAACAATCAAAGTGTCGGAAAAATCTAAAATGAAGACAACGAAGTGAATCACGAACGCATAAAAACAGACATAGACAAAGGTTCTATCTCGATAAAAGTTGCTAACATGAATTTTAAAAAAATATCAAAGATAGACATATCTTAATATGGACTACAATGAATCCGTTACATTTTTCTATGAGAAAAAATATATTGCAAAACCATAGACTCATGTATATTCCCTTTTATAGTTTTGTTTTTGTATTGTGTTCTTAATAAGAGACAAGTCCGATTGTGAAGATATCTGAAGGATCCAATGTATTACTTTTCACGACCGACTTATTTTCTAAACGGAAATTAGTCAAATCAACTAAGAAAACAGTAATTCGTGTATTGGTTAAAAGACGACATTTTAGCAATATGGCGTAAAATCAATCCGATGAGAAAAAATACATAAAAAACATGATACATAAAAACAAAAAATCTCGTACATTTCCCCTTTGTAGTTGTATTTCTGTGTCGTGCATCTAATAAGAGACATGTCCAACTGTGAAGATATTCGAAGGTTGAATGTATTGATTTTCACTATCGTCTTATTTCCTAAATGGGAATTCGTCAAATCAGCTGAGAAAACAGCAATTCTTGTATTTGTAAGACGCAGACGTTTCACCGATCAAAGATTTTAGTACATTTTAAATGTATACATTTCTCCAGCTTACCTGCAACCTATTCAAAACTACATCATTGCTATTTTACCCTGAATTCGTGAATAATTCCAGCTAACGAGAAAGCTCTCCTATAGCGTTAATCAATGTAAATAATCTTGAACGACCGCGAACTCAGAATTAACATTTGAATGTATCGTTTGATCTCGCCACCATAAAATACTTCACGAGTCGGCGTGTTAGAGTAAAAGACCAGCAGCTATGTGGTACCTATTATCATTGGAAATTACTCATTTTCAATTTTAAAAAAGGGGTAGTTCTCGAATTGGTTCTGAAACGATGTGGAACGTATTGTAAACTAATGGGTTGATAATTCATTCCCTGCCACGGATAGAGCATTAATTAAACCCAAATAGAAAAAAATAAAAATGATTAAGAGAAATCCTGGGATACCAATAAAGGACTGCTTTCATACTAAGTTTTCCTTATATTAGATCGGTGTCAATAAACTCTTGAGATTCGACTAATTCAGCAATATATAGGAAAATGATCCCGGATAAATGTATTTCCAATGTATTACGAGAATTAATATTGTTTATAGCAGATTCAACCTTAAAACTTACTTACTGATGATCTAATGGATAATGTCGCAATAACGGCAAGCCAAAATCAAATCAGATTTACTGTGTTCATTTACGCACTAATAATATTGTAAAAGGTAATCACCTGATATGTATCATAATAATAACACTGATAATTTTCAGGCTGAGTATGAATAAAAATAGCAACTTACTACTGATTAATTTGGGAAGGCTAAGCTAGTAGTCAGGTTTATTGGATTTACAGAGTACAGCTTCGACTTCATGATCTAGTATACTATAGCTTCTTTCTATCTTTTAAGACCCACTCAGACAAAATAGAGCTTTATAGTATTTCTATTTTCTATTGTAATTGTCATGGTACGTGTCAGATTGAGCTTCAATCACCGCTTTTTTTCTAAGAGATCCATACCTAACATTCCTAAAACTACTTAACATTAAACTGAACAACCTTGACTCGAGTTATGTTCAATAACTTTTAATCTGTGGGAGACAATACCACGAGCCTTCTTCCCTGCAGACTACAACGTGTTAATTTTCAAATCAAAGTATTTGTGGAGCCGTCCTCGTAATAAATCAAATGTTGCCCATTCCATCCATTGGTTCCAATAGTATTGCTCATCAACCAAATGACAATTCCATTTTCTCAAGTAGAGTTTGGCCTTGCTAAGTTCTGAATCATCATTAAAAATGAAAATAAATCGTAATCATAAGTCGTTTAAAATAGCAGCCTGTACGCCTCAGCTCTAGCTAAATGCAGTTTACTTGATGAGGCGTAAACCCGTTTTTACAACTTGACATTGTTGCTGTTAAAACCAACGAGATGTCTTCTAATGTAACCATTCCATCAATCAAATTGCTTAACATCACGTATAAGTGATACGAAGAGCAGCCATTTGAATGCAGCCTTTAAACTCTTGCAACAACAGTATTCTTCCTATTGTCCCTTTAAAACAAATTATTTGAGGGATCTCATTCTCTCACCAATTAGATCGCATCGCACACCGCTAACTTAATGCGAATTATTTAGCTAAATTACTTCCGGTGTTTTCATTCTATGTGAACTTGGTATTGCTTTGTTTCTCTTTAATCCTATCTTCATCAATTCTTTTTCTCTCTCTCTCTTTCTCTCTCTTTCAGCTATACTCTATTGATATTCATCAAATATTCATCTGCTTTTAACATATATATATATATATATGTGTGTGTGTGGGGGGTATTATCATGTATGCATATATATATATATATATATATATATATATATATATATATATATATATTTCTGATTATTTTCCATACCTGCATATCTATTTTTAACTTCCTAATACCCGCTCTCTCCTTCTCTCAAGTGTATCCATCTATTTATCTTATACATTTCTCAATATCTCCCCTTTCTCTTTCTCTTTGGTTTTCTCTTTCTCTCTCCTTCTATCTCTTTCTCTCTCTCTCTCTTTCACTCACTCTCTCTCACTCTCTCTCTCTCTCTCTCTCTCTCTTGACGTATTTGCTATGTTTCATATTCTGTTGTTCTCTGATTTGAACGCTCTCTATATTACATCTTTTAATATCTTTTCTATTTCAATATTAAACATACTACCTTAATATATATCACTCTATTTTCTATATTTTATGCAATTAATCCTTAATTAAATCAATATTTACCTTCCAATATGTGTGTCTTCCCTTTTAATAAGTATATATTCGTTTTATATTCCATTTCTGATGATGATATGCACGACTCTCTTCTACTATCCAGCCATTCATATTAATGTAATTAGCCTCGCTCCCATTTCTCTATTTATAACACGCTACTATATATTCACCTTACTTTATTTATATGCTCAAATTATCCTTTTATTTTATTATTTCTCGATTGGTAAATATTTACTAGCTTCATTTCTATTTATTCAAAGTTATTTATTTAATGCAACGACGATTTATTTGTCTTCTTACATCAACTCCTCAATATTTAAATGTTACGCAGTGTGTGTGTATTTATAAAAAAGCTGATAAATAAAATTCGCTTGATCATCTATATATTTTGAAGATATTGCTCTTGAGAAAAGTTCATTGTCTTATAACCACCTCCACTTCAATAAAATGACACACATATATGTATATATTTATTCCTTGACTACACCGAGTTGTGTTGGATTTTCCAGAATCCTCGCAACAATATAATAATACACATTTTCTAATGTATAACCTCGCAACGCCAAGTATTTTTCTATCGCACATACTTATTTCCAGGCAATGCCAGTTTATTTATCCTCCCGCTCCCATCAATAATATAATTAAACACATATCTGCTTAATGTGTTCCCAAGCAATACATAGTAATTGGGTCCCATCTCCCTTCCAGCAATAATTATGAAACTCATAAGATACGTATTTATTCTGAAACAACGTCGCGATTCTTGCAAGCTAAGTTTTCCGTTAAATAATATAACAAGCCGCGCGTGCGTTGTCCCCCTCTGTATGTGACTCGATGAGGCGAGTGTAAAATTCAATAAATTTGGGCAATTTAGGCAATTTGGGGCATTTTGACCCCCCTTGACCCCCTGGGGGGGGGCGAAGTAGAAATTTGCTGAGGTCAAGGATGCTTGTTTTATATCCAGAACAATTGCCTCTACATTTTGGCCAAGTTTCATAAAAATTGAATTGATGGATCAAACGTTATGACAGAAAAGGGGCATTTTTTACTATTTGGGGGCTTTTGAACCCCTGAGGGTGCGACCCAGATTCTTTCCAAGGTCAGCGATACTTATATTTTATTAGGAACAGTTGCCTCCACATTTTGGTCAAGTTTCAGAGAAATTGAATTGATGGATGAAAAGTTATGGGGCAAAACATGTCATATTTTTGCCATTTCGAGACCTTTTGACCCCCTCGAAGGCTAATCATATATTTATTCAACAATCAGAGAATGTCACTTACTAACCTGACCAAAGTTACAACTTCATGCACAATTTCAAAGAAATTCAATGGATGGTTGCGGAGAGAAATCCGGACGGACGGACGGACGGACGGACATGCCTCAAAACATAAGTCCCCCGATTTATAAAATCGGGGGACCAATAAAACACATATGTGTTTTAATTTAATACCGGTCAACATCTAGTGTTAACCATGATTATATAATTCAATCTCTATATTTTAATGTATTAACACGCCACGTACATTGGCTTTTTTTCTCCCTACATCTTTATAATATAATTTAAAAATATATTTCGTTTAATGTATTCCAGGGTTACGCTGATTTTCTTACCTTCTTCATCAATACTTTTATCATAATTTTCTTATTTTCATTGTTCCACTTTTATAATATAATCGTACGTATATTTATTTTAATGTAATTTCCGGTAAGGCGAAAGTGTTCATCTTCACCACTGGCCTTTAACAATATAATGAAATCAATATTTGTTTAAATGTAGACCCGACAACGTAGAATTTCTCATATTTACTATCAGTCTAAATTGTATTGTGACAAGTATATTTATTTTAACGTATTCACGATGAACGCCGGACTTATTATATTCCTTTTCTCTCTTAATATTATAATGTAATCTGTGTTGATCTATTTCCGGGCAACGCCCTGCTTCATATTTCCATGTGCCTATTTAATTATATAATGGCACATATATTAATGTTAATATAGTCCCGTGTAACACCGACATTTTACACTCCCTCATCCATTCTTATAATATAATAAAAACTATATTTGTTTTAATGTATTCTGACGAAACACTGAGTGTGTTATTTCCTACATTTATAATGTAATGACATCTATATTCGTGATATTCATTCCTGTCACCGCCGAATTTCTTGTTATCCTCTTCTTCATTCGCCATTGTTTTAGTCTCTTTAGAGGGATAGTGGACAACAAACTCTATAAAGTCACTATCCATTGGTGGACATATAGACGGAATAACCACAGGGTACTTATAGTTATAAGCATGGTTCTTATTAATATAGATAAGATTGAGAGGTTAACCGTATTACCACAATCTATATTAGGATCTGAAGAAAATTGAGGATTTACGTGAAGTGGTGGTTATAGCTTTTTGCTATTAATAAAGGGTACCCAAGCGGTATCAATTGTGTTGTAATACTACTGGCCGTAATACTTAAGGTGTAGTGGGTTGGGTGGGGAGGAAGTATTTTTCGCAAATAAATGATAAACAAGTATTTGCTATGGCAAACAACAGGTTTATTCTGGAGTAGGACATACGAGTTAGGAGTAGCTCCCTAGTATGACTAAAAAACGAGATAGGTGTATCAGCGGTGTTAGGGATATTTAACTATAAACTATTATCATACCCTATTGACTTACGTTACACTGCGTATGTGGACTTGGATTCACATGTTGCAATATTACCATTTGTGAAGTAAAATGCGGTATGCATTTATTGTTAGTAAAATGTATACGAGGGCTTATGTATTTAGGCGTGGTCGTATCATTTTTAGAATTTGTTAGTTTTTAGTTTTACTAAATTTGAAGATAAATGAACAACAGCAGCAACAACATCAACAAAAATAATAATAATAATAATAATAATAATGATAATAATAATAATAATAATAATAATAATAATAATAATAATAATAATAATAATAATAATAATAATGATGGGGAATGATAAAAGTCAGTATAATACCAATAATCGTAGGAGCACTAGGAACAATCCCCAAAATAAACTGGACAAAAGACTGGGAGAAATTGGTGTCAAAGGGAGCAATGGAACTATACAAAGGGCAGCAATGATCAAAACAGCTACAGTATTAAGAAAAATATTGAATGAGGAAACCAATCCGCATAAACTACGAAGGGTAACACGGAATTTACTACAGGAAGAAAACAAAACCACAAAAAGAACACATCACAAACAAAGAAACAGAAAATGCAAGAAACATCACTTCATAAGCTCCCAGAATGAATTATACCGGCCTAAACTGAGAAGAAACAAAAATGAACCTATGAACAGAAATAGCAAGAAACGCCATCAACTTCCCGCCCTCCCAAATTATAAAAATACTATAATAAAAGTTAAATTAAATTAAAAATTTCAAAAAAATAAATTTAAAAAAATATATAAATAAATAAATAAAAAACATGGTACCAGCCTAGGCTGACAACACACAAAATATTTGCATAGAGGCAAGGAGGATTAGAAGACCGAGGAGAGGCAGCGAAAACTAGACCTCCACTGGAAGTGTAGAGACTGATGGGACCTTGGGGAGGATTATTGCCACTCAGACCCTAGAGAAGACCAAGTGTCCTTACCAGCGAGAAATCAACGGTAACCGGCTGTGATACTGCAAGTTTATTTGTGCTGGCTATCGGAAAGAGGTGGAAAATACTGGAAATCTGGGGAGACTTGTTGTCACTCAGACTCCAGGAGATACTGCCGGTTGTCGGTGAGCAATCACTGATGACATGTGTGAGAACTCCTAGTGAGTGCACTATACTATGAAAAGTATGGTAGGAAGATAGAGGACAATTATTCTGCATAGTACAAGGGAGATTAGCGGTGAAAATTCTGATGGCGGTGTTTCTCTTAAAACACTAATTGTTTTAGTTTTGATTAGACTTGCCGATTAAATATGATAGACTATTTACCCTGTTACTTTGATAAAATAGTTCTTAATTCTTAAATGTTTTGTCTATTGTATTGTATTATATTGTTTGTGTTATCTTTTATTCACATGGTTCTTTTAATTTAAAAGGAAAATAATAGGAATATATGTACGGGGTTACATCATTGCAGTTGTAAATTTTCTTTTTTTGTGCAGACTCATTGGTTTAAAGATTAAATACCTCGTATGGTTTACCGCTGTTTCGTATTAATGAGATGACATTTTTTTTACAAAGCGTGAATTATTTTTTTTCATTTTTCTAGATAATTAATTAAGAAATGTTAATATTAGCTTTTCCAATTAGACCGTTACGTGTGCGTAATTGATAGCGGCAAATGATAAAAGTTGCAAAAAACGAGGAGATCTGTTATTTAAGGTATATTTCTTATGATAGTGCTAATAACATGTAAATCTATTTAGAAAGATATGAAAATGTGTAGATAGACACACCCATATATATATATATATATATATATATATATATATATATATATATATATATATATATATATAATAAATGCATGTGCATCTCTTAATCAGGCTCACGTAACAGTTGGGCGAAACGTAGAGTTGTATGTCTTCCGCCGTTGCTTTTTAATTAATACCGTTGGATTTCTTTTATATACATATTTCTAGACAGGGCGTATTAATCCGATGGTAAAACGCTGGACTGTATAAATCAATATCGAATGTTCGATCCTTGTCTAAGTTAATTATGCTGATGACGGCTGTGAGAAAGAAACACCTGTCTATAGATTACTTTCATGTACGTATAAAATTATTAAATATACATATATATATATATATATATATATATATATATATATACATATATATATATGTATATATATATGTTTATGTATTTGTTATATATATATATATATATATATATATATATATATATATATATATATATATATGTAATAAATATATTTTTATTCAAATGTTTAGTTTAAGCGAAATACAGTGTTTTTGACTGCGAAAAGAATTTCTTACGATATTGATCATGGTAAACTATTCAATTATTTATGTTATGATCTCTTATGTTTGGATTCATGTTTTGACACATGATGTAAATAATTCATCTATGACTCATCGTTAAAGTTATATTTCTTTTTAGGTGATTTTTTCATATTTATTTATTAAAAAAATGAAGACTATAGGTTTCGGTTTTGGATTCCGCTCATGACATCGCTTTATTTGTTCTGTTATACAAATTATGTCTCTACTTCTATATATATCCCCCTATAAGATCATCTATGATTACTCTCTCTATATATATATTTCTATGTTTCTCTGTTTAGTATAATAGTTCACACCAAATAAAACAGGCTGCCAAGTTAGACGTAAGGTGCTACTGAGAATTAGGCTGACAGTTTTGGGGGGCACTATCAGTTGGGAGATGTGCATCGATATGTCTGTTTACATTAGTTTTGAATTTCTGCATGTCGGTACAGTCAAGGACACAGAGAGCAGGTAAAGACTACCAAATGACGGCCGCATTAAGAAATAAGCTATTGGGGTAGAAGGTCCAACGGCATCTGGAGACCTTCACAGTAACTGGATGAGATTTAGATGATTGTCGTGTTTGTCGAGTTTATTTTTGTCAAGAGGGCACTAGAGCAACTTGTACATCGGGTCACAGTCCATTAAAGTACTTGTAAATCAGGCACATCGATGCAACATTACGACGATGGGACAGCAGCTGGAACTTGGTGGATAGTGAGCGACCTATTAAGTTGGCGACTCTTTTTTGGACATTGTCTGACATGGGGATACTAGTTGATGATGCACCAGCCGATATGTGGCAACAATACTCCATTCATGAGCGAATGGTGGCTTTGTAGATATATCTATATATCTGACCCTGTTATATAGCTTTATACCTATCCCATTCTATCTCTTAATCATGATATTCTTTTTACATACGCTATACATGTTGATTTTTCGTACAAAAACCTTTATACATTCATATATTTTATTCCCAGTGTATTTTTCTGTGTATCTGCCACTTGTTGTGTACCTCTCTATGTTCTATGTGTCCGACTATATTCACAATCAAAACTCCCTCTCTCTGTCCCCCTCTCTCTCTATATCGCTTTTATTCTATTTCCTTTTCCTTTTCTTTCTGTATGCCAAGTAATATATTTAGCTCTAGCATACTTCTTTCATATTCTTGACATTTTATCTCTTCTCATTCATCGTTCTCCATTAAAATACCGAATGTCCACTCTTGCCACTTGCATAAACAAGTTATTCTGATTCAACCTGCTTCATCTGCCATGTTCCTTCATTTCCATGCAATTAATTCGAGAGAATGCTATTTGCTGGATTCTAGTACTTCCGGTCGCCATTTACAATTGTTAATGATCAGCACTGATTGACAAGGTTTTAACAAGATTTTACCGATACGTTAATTAGACTGCAAACGGGGCTAGACACTGAAATGCCTTTGCATTATACAAAGAGGCGCAAATAGAATAAATGAACGATGAATTCTTAGCAAAGTAGCTGACGGACTAATTAGATGGTGGCTTAAATGTATCTTTACTCGAACAGTAATACACTTAAGACGACGGGAAAGAAGACGTTATCATTTCTTGTGTGAAGTACAAATTTAAGTAGTAAAGTATGTGGAGATAGTTTTCGATTCAGTATATTGCATTTAATGAAGTGCCCTAATTGCAAGGTGTTAAATAAAAGGCGACACTATTGCGATGTCCTCTTTAACATATTTACGTGCATTTGGTTGTTGTTTGAAGGCAAATCTTATGCGCTAAACAAAACTTCAAATTCTCTAATATACTGCAAGTTTGTTTTATTTACGCTTTGTGTTCAACAACAAATCAAACATTTTCAGATTAGTTATTGCTGCAGTAAACTTTGATATTGAACATAATGGTGAGACTGTTCGTTAATGCGTCGGACGACAGGGTAAACTTGCTAAACAGTCAGTATTATTAAGTGAAAATCAAATGTACGTTGAGTAATCCTTGTAAAAGGTGATGTATTCCTTTACACATCGTTGTAATAGCTAATGAAAATATAGTCTTTGGGTGACCCTAAAGTATAGTCGAACACTTTACTTGACATGCGTATTATAGTAAGTTATTTAATAACATCCGAAAACTTGATCACGACATGGCATGTATAAAATATGTACTTTTATATTACGTTTACGTTATAATAATCTCTGAAATAATGATGCGTGTTGTATTTCTTTTTACATATATATATATATATATAAATATATATATATATATATATATATATATGTATGTATGTATGGTGAGCGAGTGATTGAATAAATAGATAATATATATATATATATATATATATATATATATATATCCTTTTAGGTCAAACACTAATGACAATCATTCATTCTATCTTCAAGCGAACGCAAGTATAAACATAGGCTGCCCGTTGTATTATTTTTGTAAGGCCTACTATTTTAACAATATAATTATTTTATACATTTGTAGATAAGTTGTTTGCACACATTTCATGAGTCTGAATAGTTTTAAACATATTGCCTTATGCATAACTTTGTAAGTAGAACAGTATAGTTAGATACATATGTGAAAAGTTGCGAAATATATATGTACATTTTTTTTATTTATTTGCATTTCAGTATGCATGATTAAGAATACGTAGCATATACTATAGAGTGTTTAAATTGTGTAAAAATAATCCAACAGGCTTTTCCTAAAATCACGTAAATCGTAAAAGTATTTTGTAAGTTTAGAACAAATAATAATAATATAGCATTTATATATTTATAATTATTATTATAATTATATCTCTACAATGTGTCTCAATAGTCACTGACACTTGTAAACAGATCATAACTTCTTTATTTTTAAATATATATATATATTTTTTAGAGTTGTTTAAGCTATCTTCCTGACGTTATCATGAATGCATACAGCATTGAAAGCCGGAGTTACATGGTACAATAGTACATTGAGTCACCCGGGTCAGATTCAGAAGGCCTGCGGTGTAAGCAACGACATATTAACATTAGAGATGCGCCAAGTGTGAATGTAATTTACGCCATAATAAACCGTTTTTCAAAACCAGGTGAAGTATGTGACCTTCCAAGATCCGGAAGGTCTCGTTCAGTAAAAACTGAAGACAATCGGGAAGAATTGGAGCGAAGTGTGGAAGAAGATCGAACAGTGTCAATCCGAAAAAAATCCCGACAGTTGGGAGTTCTACAATCCTCTTTGCATAGGAGGTTGCATGGCATGGGCATGTTTCCATATAGAATTCAGCTTGTCAAACAGCTTCAGCCTCAGCATTATTAGCAAACACTGTAAGTTGCTATGAAACTCCAAGATTTGGTAAATAGTGTCAGCGACTTTAGGGACACCCTGTATATACAGATGCTGGTCAAAAAAATAGAACATATGTATAAAACTGTAAAAATTATTCCGTTTGAGATAATTTTCGGCTTTTAAATTGTGTAGGCGAAATATTCTATATGTAAATAACAATTACAACTATTGTTAATCATTTGTAATATTTGCATATGTCAGACTTTATTGTCAGAGAGTAGTTTATTGTCACATTGGGAAACTCAGCGTTTCAATTTAATAGAAGATTATTCGTTGAGTAATCTTAAACTCAAAAAAAATATGTGTTTAAAAAGATTTTGCAAGTAATTTAATCATAATCTCTCATTATGGATCGCTCTAAAGACATATCTTTGTTTGAGAAGCAGCGAATGTTCGATTTGCGGGAAGTAGGAAAGACGCAGATGGAAATCGCAACCAAGGTCGGATGTTCAAAATCGGTAGTGACCAAAGTTCTCCAGAAAGATGTTAAGGTTGTTTCCAACAGCAATTGCAAGAAATGCGGACGAAAGAAAAACACCACTGAAAGACAAGGCCGAGCACTGGACAAGGTGGCAAAGAAAAGTCGATTCCAGTCAACAAGCCACATTACTAAAAGTGGAAACAGGCTTCTGTTGCCGACGTTTCACGAAGCACTACCTACCGAAGGTTCCAGCAACTGGGATACCAAAATCGTATAGCTGCCACCAAACCGCTCCTTAACAAAACTCAGATGTTGAAGAGGCTACGATGGGCAACTGCTCATCAAACCTGGACTACAGACGAATAGCGGCGTGTGATCTTTTCAGATGAGTCTCGATTTTGTATTTCCTTCGGCGACCAAGGGCCACGTGTTTGGCGAAGATCCACGGAACGGTATAACCAAGAATGCGTCAAGACGTCTGTGAAGTTCCCGCAGTCTTGCATGGTTTTGGGCTGTATGAGTGCTAAGGGTGTTGGTAATTTCTGCTTCATCAAAGGAAATGTAAACGCAACAGTGTACCAAGATATCATGGAAGCTAATTTACTGTAAGTGCTGGATAATCAGTTTGACAGTGACGCCACATACATCATTTTTCAACATGACTTGGCACCGACACACTCTGCCAAGTCTACAACTTCCTGGCTCCGAGAACAATCGATCCCTGTTCTTGAATGGCCGGCGAACTCGCCAGATTTTAACGTTATTGAAGCCTTGTGGGATCAGATGAAGAGGAAGCTTCGCAAAGAAAAACCTACTACCTTTGCACATCTCACAGATTGTCCTCAATAAGAATGAGAGATTATGATTTAATTACTGGCAAAATCTTTTTAAACACATAAATTTTTTGAGTTTGAGATTACTCAACGAATAATGTTCTATTAAATTGAAACGTTGAATTTCCTAATGTGACAATAAACTATTCTGTGACAATCAAGTCTGATATATGCAAATATGACAAATGATTAAAATTAGTTGTAATTGTTATTTACATATAGAATATTTCGCCTACACAATTTAAAAGCCGAAAATTATCTCAAACGGAATGATTCGTACAGTTTTATACATATGTTCTATTTTTTGACCAGCACGAGTATATATATATATATATATATATATATATATATATATATATATATGCAGACACACACACAAATATATATATATATGTATATACATATATGTATGTATATATATATATATATATATATATATATACTACTGACACCTTGATGAGATTATTATTTGATAGCTTGTCACTCGGCACACTTTTCGTGTACATTAATGTTTTATATCATATCAGCAGGAGCAAATAAAGTTACTAAATATCGAATTATTAGGAACGGTTTAACAGAAATGCAATATGTAATAATTGAATAATTACAAAGGAACGAAAAGAACGAAAATGATCAGAGAAGAAATACGAATGAAAAAGTAGAAGAAAGAGATGACTGACTTTATTTAAGCGTTGGACTTGTTATAGGGATAATAAAAATCATAAAACAAATTAGATAATAGGTAGAAAGTAAGAGGTGAGGGGAGCGGGCAGACGAAAGGGTGGAAAAAGGTATGTGAAAAAAGGGCAAAGAGTAGCGTATTTTAATCACATGAGAAGTTAATTAGACATTTAAATATTATTTAACATTGTAATCCGTGTAGGAAATAAGATGATGAAAGAATGTGTTCAATATTGATGGTTTGATGGTTTATATGTGAATAAACTCATATATGGCAATATTTATTCATTGTATATTTAATAAGATATATAAATGCCACTAAACCAGTATGTCATAAGAGATGTGCCATATATAATAAATATGTGATATAAAGTGGTTTAATGTATATGTAACACTCTTATTTTATTGCCATATTAAATAGTATTGCACAATTTATGGTAATCTAACTTGTTTAGTTTGTTGTATAAAGTGTTGTCTGCATGATTGTTTACAAAAGTTGATTCCGTTATTCTTCTTCTTTTTCCTCTTTTTCTTCTTCTTATTTTTATTATTATTATTATTATTATTATTATTATTATTATTATTATTATTATTATTATTATTATTATTATTATTACTATATAACTGCGTCATAGATGTAGTAACATTCACGAAAGCTTATATTGCGACTGATATTTCAAGATCAAGATACATTTATGTCTATATAATCGGTAAAGAAATCATCATTATTTTCTTTCTTAATAGATTCATGAAAACCAGTTAAAACGGTTAAGGGAAAAATATTTTTAATCCTCAATTATTTATTGACTTTTGTTGGAAATATGTATTCCTCTGCTTTCTCGTATAAAATATGGCGCTGATATTTCCCCAGATAATGGTCAGACATTCCTCGGAGCAACTATTCAAATTTTCTATATTCCCTCGAAAAATATCCATTATGTATAGATTTATTCATGAGAATATCATTTACACGAATAAGTATACACACAAGGGCATATTAATAAAGAATAACAAGGTTTAATTTAATCATAATCTTTACATTCAATATATCAGATTGCCATTCATAATATAAACCATATACGTAGATTTGTATGTGCTCACATAAGCCAAGTTACAGGTTGATAGTAATAGTTTTACCTAAACACTATGACGAACTGGCATGTAATACTGTTTGATTAAGAGGCCGATAAAGAGTATGGAACATAAATATGATGTTATCACTAAATAAACTAATCTATTTGTTTACTACATTTCAATTAAGTTCATTTTTACAAACATGCAAATATGGGATAGTAACTTTTAAATGCTATACAAAAAATGAGTTAAATGGTAAACTAAGAAAATAATATGAAGAAGAAAAAATAAATATGTATCTTTTATTTTTTTATTTACTTAAAATATGATTTTATTAATATATATTTATCTATCTCTCTCTATTTAACACACGATTATTCGATCGGTTCAGTGTTACAAACTACAAAAACTTATTTTGAATAAGTCATATTTATATTTCAGAGGAATAGTATACATATCATGTATTATGAAATGAACAAATGATAATAAATATTTTATCCGCTGTAAGTGGACATAAAGAAACCTGGATCATATTTCGTTACGTCATTAAGAGTTAATATAGTAGCATATAACATCTCCGAGCACAGCATCACCATTGTAAAGTGATTTATTTTTTATAATTAAAAAAAAAACTTAGTTCACCCTTAAAAAAGGCAAGTTGCCACTGTAGACGTTAAGGGATACTGAGAATTAAGGCGAATGTTTTGGAGGTCATCTTACATTTGGAGATGTGCAGCGAGAGGCCTGTTCTCATTAGTTTTAAATTTATGCATATCTGTACAGTAGGGGACACAATGAGCAGGTAGATAATATAAAAGGCCTGCAGCTTGATTAAAAATACTATTGGAGTAGAAGGTTATCTGGCATCTGGTGATATCCACAGTAAACGGATGGGATTCATCTTATTGTCGAGTTAGTCGAGTGTATTCGTGTCGCAAGAGACACAAGAGCAGAAAGTACATCAGAGCACAGTCCATTAGAATACTTGTAAAACAAGCACGGGGATGCAAAATTGCGACAATGGGGCGGAGGCTGGTGATTGGTAGATAGTGAGAGACCTATTATATTAGATACGCTTTTGGACCTTGTCTATGAGGGAGGTACTTGTGGATGGTGCCCAACCACATTGTGACAACAATACTACATACATAGGCTGATAGTGGCTTTGTAGAGATATAGGATACTGGCAAGTGTGAAAAGTTTTCTAACAAGGTAGAGAGAGTTTATCTTTTTTGCAGCATCCTTCGCAATGTCTTATATGTATTTGTTCCAATTCATGTTATCTGTGAATATTAGGCCGAGGAGTTTGAACGTTTCTTGTAGTTGTTACAGAACAAGGGTTTGGTCTTATCACCATTAAATGTAACCAGTCATCTATTACCTTATTCTACTACAGTATGGAGTTTACATTCGAGATATTCAAACATTGCCTCCGATATGTGCGCATCCGTTTGCTCACATGACAAGAATAGAATATTGTGGTGTCAGCAAATATACCTACCCACGACAACAGGGAGGTCCTTTATTAAAATCAGGAACAGTAAAGGTCCAAGGATTGATCCCTGGAGTACACCTGCATTTATATCATGCTGTTTTGATGAAGAGCTATCGAGAACAACCTGGATCTTGTCTTTAGATAACAATATCTAATTATATTACATATTTTTCCAGTAATACATATCAATTGATTATATGAGAAATTAATGTCATACTTTGTCTGAAACTAAAGTCTCGGACAAGCCCTGTTGACTAAATAGCCGCCTGTGTACTGTTACTGTAGACTGGGTGTAAGTCTGTTGAATTAAAAACGCTTCTGCCTATTTGGAAAGGCATTCACAACCATCCAGAAAACTAAGGCCATTGATAGGGCATGCAACATCTACGTGTATTTTGACCATTGTCGCTCTGAGTATGTCCAGCAGACTCAGCAATTTAAGGTGGATTCTTTTGCGTTTCCATACACTAGATACAACGTTTGATAGTACGGTAAATGTGATTCTATTCGATTAATGTCTGGGTGGCTAAAATTGTGTTGTTTAAGGACTGCTTGTCTGAGCTTAGCGGGAAAAACAAGATCTGCTAACATCAAACCACCGTCAATGACAGAAAGAGAACCACTGCGGCGGTGTAACTGCTGATGGTATCCCGTGAGATCAGGAAGCTATGAATGTTGGTGAAAGCTGCACACTTTTTGTATTGGTTTGTTTCCCGCTCCATATCAATCATTGTCACTGGAATTGTCCTGATAGAATCTGTGAGCGTGCGTTGCAAGTCGTCCTCGATGCTGACAGCAGCGATTACAGTGTCGTCGTTTGTGCTGATTGTGCACTAATGAGTCATGACAAGGAATCAGCCTGGCCGAATTATGATGTCCGGTACTGTATATCGAAATCGTGCATCAGTAGAATGATTGTCCACCGTTATAATCGGCTGGCTGGATTACAGGAATACTCTGTTTTAGCCAAATATGTATAGTAGTGGCTTGTTGTCTGTCAGATGTGTGAAGTGACGTGCGAACACTATCTTATGGCATTTCCTCTCAGTAAAATCAGTGCCAGTGCTTCTTTTTCCACTTGACTGTAATTGCGTTCAGCGGGTGTTAGGGGTCAAGATGCATGCATGATAGCTTCCTAAATTCTATCTGTGAATAAATGCAAGATCCCTGATCCCACGTCATAATTTGATGCATCCGCTGCCACTAGTATATGTTTTTTTAGATCGAAATGTGTGCGTAGTAAGACAGAGTTAATAATGGCATTTATTTTGTCAAATGATTACTGACAGAGTACGGGCCAGGACCATTGTGCGTCTTTTGTCAACGGTAAATTGAGTGGTGCTTTAATTTGATGGAGTAAAGGCAATACACTACCGTAATATCTCAGCATCTCTAGAAATGCGTGTAGACTGCTAAGGTCCTATAGGGGTGGCATGTATTGAATAGATGCAACATCATCAGCATCTGGGCGACGACATTGACGATCGAAAATTTATCCTAAGTATTTAATGGTAGGTAAATACAAATTGTATCTTTCAGGAGCCAAAGACTTTGATGCGGGTTAGGACCTTGCTGATCCGTTTTGTCAACCGATGGATGGATTGCCCTTAAAAAATAATGTCATCTTAGGACGCACCCGAACCTTCCACGCGAGTTAGCATTGTGGCAATGATCTGATAGAATATTGCAGGGGCTTCTTTTACCCCAGAAGACAAATGAGTGAATTGAAATAATCTATGGGTGGCGATTTTAGTATGAAGCTCCCTGGAGGTGTCTGCCAGTCCGACTTGCAGCTAAGCCTATGTGAGGTCCAATTTTGCGAAGCAGGTGCCACCATTAAGTATGGTGGAGAGATCATCTGGGATTAGCGATGGGTATAAGTAAGTCTCTAGTCTTGCGTCGAGACTAGTTGTTAAATCAGCACACAACCGAATTGAACCAACCGTTTACTTTACTACTACAATGGGGGTGCCCACTGTGAATATGTCACCGGTATTGTGACATTCATTTCTTCAAGTCATTTTAGTTACTGATAAACCAGTGGAAATACAGGACATGCCAATTGGCGTTTGGGGCGGAAAACAGGTTAGAATATTGTTTAAGAGACAGTGTGGTCTCTGCCAAAGTGCAGCGCCCCATGTTGTTTGTAAAGACTCGGGGAAATTATTTCATGATGTGTTTGGTCTGGTCGATAATGCTGCTCTGGGGTGACGATCTGGATACCAACTCACATATCCGTTTGAGAGGAATGTCGAGAAGACCTAATGACTCGATAAAGTAAAGTCCCAAAAAATTATGGCATGAGTTCGTTAAGTATACGGTACCCGACTCGTTGGGTCTTTCAGTTTTATAGTAGCAGATAATTGACCCGTGATGTGAACACAATCTCCATAAGCATTATGAGCTACTTGACGTGTTGGTGTCAATGAAGGCTGGCCTGTGTTTTCCAACACTTTAGTTATATAAGAGTAATATCCGAGGCAGTATCCACATTCTTTATACAGGATAACCATTCAATTTTACTGAAACATATTTTCGGTTTGATTTTTGGTTTGGAAAGAAAGTTTCTACGAGCCTGTTTGTGTTTGTTTTGTGATGGTGTCCTGTTATGTAAGGGGTGTGTATTATAAGTTTGTTCTTTTCCTGGAGGTTAACATCTTTCTGGAGGTTAACATCTTTCTTAATGTCCCAGTCGATTGTAGATGCAACAACGGTGTGTCTTGAATCTACAGTTTCGCACAAAAGGCCAGTTTACACAGTTCCAGCGAGCTATTAGGAGCTTGAGATATGTAGAAGTCGGTGAGGTGGGCCGACGTCGTTTTGTGACTGCGTTAACCGTCGATGTGGTTGCTTGTTGCACCATAGTGAAATCATGCTTTAGATTCACCAGACGCTTGCATTCCACGGCGACTTGTTGCTATGTAATTTCCTCATGTTGCACTGTTTCGACAGAATCCATGTGCGGATGTCTGCCTCCCCCGCCGATCACAAACCACAGACCAACATTTAACATTTGAATTGACCGTCCGTGATGGAATATATTTTTAAACTGTTTACATTATTTGTTCACAATACCTGCAGAAGTTGAAAAATCGGTCGAATCAGACTTCGTTATGAACAGAAAATTAACACGCATATCAAATAACGAAATCTGCTCACCATGTTGTCAAAGTTCTAGTCACGTGTTAGTTTAAGTAGTATGGTATCCCAAGCACCCGTTACAAAAGATTGACTTTCCAGTCGACTGCCTGTTCCTTAAATTCCACACGGAAAAGGTCTTCAAAGCGTTAAAAGCACGTACAAAACGTCGATTTAGCCATTAGGTCGTAATGAAATTTCGTGATTCTTCCGATGTCGTTAGTTTTTTTCCCCGAAGGACATGGTGCAGATGTTGAAATCGTTCTTTAAAATTGTTTTATGAAACGTAATCGTTGTCGCATTAGTTGTTGTATAGTACAATTAATCTTTGAAAGTGTAAATTTTTATTCTAAAAACTATTTCAGTCGAAAATGTTACGTTTGATATTTACACGTAGTTATCGGTTTTATAACAACTTAAAAATGATGAAATGGCGAAGTAGAGCATTAACAAATGTAGTTCACAAACACACCGATTAAATGAAATGTAGAAACCGCTGAACGCGAGATGCGAATGTTTTATCGTGAGAACTCCTGTTTATGTGTCGACTGTCATGGCAGACGACTCTCTTAATCCAAGGCCGATAACTCTTTCTTTTAGTCCAAAGGAAATAACTTTTCTGTTCAGTTAGGTTTGCCCTAACAATTTATTATCAATTATATTAATTTTTATTTCTCATATTCAATCACAATCAACAGTGGAGCTCATACATGACTGTACCTCCGGTCGTTCTATCCAACCCCTGGGTTAAGGTCATCATAAGTTAACGCTAATCGGACAACATATTAAATGGAATATAAATATACCTTATATCTCATATACAAATACATTTACAAATACAAAGTGTGCGATTTGCAAAGGGAAATAACTTTTATAAGATTGCCTCTATAAAAAACTGTTCATATTTATTACGTTCGAATGAACAGAGCTTTTATAATTGCTATTCATGAATACATATTCATCACCAACACACATATATGTTCTATATTTATAACAATGACCAGTGTAGTATACACACATATATATATATATATATATATATATATATATATATATATATATATATATATATATATATAACTGTACATTCAGTGTAACGATCAGAACCTGGGACCGTGTTATTATTAGTATTACATCAATCTTCATGTTGAATTAAAATTGTCAATTCTCATTTCAACCATTCCGAAATCTAATTCAAAAAAACTAATTCAAAACTATAAAGAATTAAAATTGTCACGCATTAGATATATTGCAAATTATATTTTCCCTGCCCATGCTACAGTGTAACATATTTATATTAAAAGTACCATCACTCTATTCCTATCACCCATGCTCCTTCGATGTATATTAAAATCACTGTTAAAAAAATCGATTCGAACGCTCATGCTCTTGGTCTTTGTTCCTTAACCGAAACCATTACACCACCGACGCAAAGTATAAAAACTTTTGTCAAATAGGTCAACTTAACATCATTGTTTTCTGACAAACCACGAAGAAATAACTGGAATACGAAAACATGTGTTCCCACACCTAGAAGTTCCGTGTCCGTTTGGCATGAATAAATTATTATTTTGTTCCGATATTTGGATATTAGCTCCCTCTGAAATAAAGATAATATTTACTATAAGTATTAATATTTTACTTACGCTGTAGCTTTTACAGATAGCATAATAATTAAGGAGTCAGATTGTAAAGTTAACAGTCTGATTTCGATTTCAGTTTTAAGTACTAGCTGGTTAATCACGCGACAGAGCACTATGTCTATCGATTACTGCTTGTGTCATATTTTCTTACTTTTAACACTTCTATAAGATTAGATGTCCGGTTGGTATGTACGATAAAGCGTGGCTTTACTGTGCAGAAACAGTAATTTTCTAATATTTTACAAAAGTAGAATATTAAAATATGAGTAATTTTTCATGGTAAATGTAGTGGTTGACCACACTGATAGTCAAATTCATATGCAGAATATCTAAATTTTCGGAGTCAAACGAAATAAATAAGGCAACATGCTACACAGAGCTATAGAAAAGAAATGCACGTAGCAATCATTAATTAATAAAAAACAAGAAGAATAGAATGAAATGAAATTGTAAAAAATCAAAAAAGAACAAAAATAATGGTGTTCTGCAGTTCAGAGAAATGAAAGGTATTCTGGCTGTCAAAAAGGAAATGTGCATAACATGAAGTAATTCTATGATAAATGCTTATGTAAAACCGGTAGAAGGATGAACAGAACTTTGTTAGATCCCTCTAATGAATCCCACACGGCGTGAAACCAGTTATAATATCTTATTAAATAGCGCCTTATATATATGTATATGTATATATATATATATATATATATATATATATATATATATATATATATATATATATGTATATATATATATATACATATATATATATATATATATATATATATATATACATATATATACATCATATTTATATGTTATTCAATTATGTATTAATATTCAAGTGCACACACACATATATATATATATATATATATATATATACATATATACATATATATATATATATATATATATATATATATATGAGTGTATGATTCTCATTTCGAAGAGCTTTCATATCGTAATTCGAGTGCTTTTATAATACTTACTATTTTCGATTGTGAATTTTATTTATGGCACTGATAATATTTATTAATGTTCGTTAGTTTTTTATGAAAAAAAATAATTTCAAAGACAAAGCAGGTTTAATAACATTTTAAATATTTTTTCGTCTAACTTTCAGCTGTATTATTTCATGTAAGAATCGAGGTAGGCATAGCGCATGCGCCGTAGATATCAATAGGGCGACGCTACCATTTTCTCCTTTTCTTCACTGGGTGTTTGGTAATTGACTTTTCATGTGATAAATGTAATCTGCTCAATTTCCGCCATTGTTGGATTCCCAGAGCTGCAACACTCGTTCAGTAAGTGCGTCTTCGGTTAGGCTGCGTTTGGCAGGATTTCTAAGAAGAGATACGAAAAGACGGCTCCACTATCGTTGCGTTGTATACGGATTATAAAATATAGAAATATGCATATATTGTAACATGGGACCAACTTCTGCTGCTGGTTAGATGGGGAAAGATATTTTATCAGAACCCCCTCTTCTACATATATACACATGTACACTTTGAATTTTTCTGAAGAAAGCAAAATGTAAACATACGAATACTTCTATTTGATAATGTATGAATTATTTTTTAATGTGTAACATACATACTACTAACTGACACCTGTGTCTTTGCATTGGCCCCAGATATGTAATACTTTTTGAGAGGTGTTCGTTATTATTTCATTTTAATTTATTGCATGCAAGACGAACACATCTAAAATTATCGATTTCTCTACGTTAAGCATATTCTTTGACCACTTATGAGGACCTTTACGTAATGAATGGTTACAAATGCATGAATCATACATAGTGTTGGTTTAACATTAATTACACTGACTAGTATGGTCTGCATCTGTATGTTTATATGTTATTAACATTTGGTGAGCATTTCTAAAACACCCTCAGGTGACGAAAACAAAAATAGAATGTATTGTTAATTTAGGTTTCTTAATTTGGTTCAGTAGTTTTGTTCAATCGAATCATTTTGTAACGAATATTGTGTTCATTTGTGAGTTTCAGAATTGATTTTCCTATACGTAATTTATTTTTAAAAATATCAATTATAGCCCAAACGTTTTTGGGGAATTAACCATTAAAAAAATAAGTGTCACTTACAAATTAATAACACTTGTTAGCTCAGAAATATGCACCCGTTTCGTTTGCTTTCAGGATTTTCTACATTTTACCGACTCGTCTTATTCTCCTAAAATAGGCATACACTGAAGAAGTCAAAGTAACTTGTGTTCCTACACTAAAATCAACTAATACCATCACCTCGACGTAACCCTAAGAAACTATCTACATAGGATCATTTTGTTTAATAACACCGTCATCATTTCCTGTTTTCTGAGTTACTATTAATATTTTTCTGCTATATATTTATGAGTCGTTCCCTTTGGCTTTTACGGCAATTTGATTAGCAATTCCAGATGTATTTTAAATATTCGATATATATAACTAAATGAGCTGATTGTTCGTGCCCGACCGCTTTCATTATTCGTTACTGTCTGTATACATTCATTACTTTATGTGAACATTCATTACTTTATGTAACAAAGTAACAGTTCTACCCCGTGTTTGATATTTCCATTTGCGTTTATTCACACACATTCGCCGTCATGCATAATTTCCTATTTTGAAATAAAAAAAGTACAGTCAACGAAGAGAAACATAAACATTGGTTCTCGAACATGGTTGTTACATATTTTCTTTCTTTGTACGTTTTTTCTTTACCAATATTTTATTATATTTCCCAACAAACGACATATTTTCCTTTTTTTAAAATATTAATGAACTCTTAGGTGGCTGAAATGAAACCAACGACATGTTCACTTTCTTAATGCCCCCATTTTCCTTCGGCCAAGCATCTTACACTTGCAACATCGATCATTTATTAATAAATACAGCCTACTGTAGTCTTTCACTATATGAGTGTTCTTTTTACTTTTAGTTATAATTATCCTCTGGCCATGAATCATATATTAATTTCGTTTTTTTACTGAACACTGTGAGTCTTTTTTTCTAAAGAAACAATATATTTCGGCATAGAACGAATCCTTTGTATTTTTACGTATCATTTTGCCAAGCATAAAGATCTTATAACTCAGAGCGCCACGATGGCTTCAGCGTTCAAAGGAAATATAAGCCGTTCAGCTTATCCCATATATATGATGCATCAAAAAGGGCATCAGCCCAGCACGCAGTGACCCTTCTAATACACACACGTGCTAAGCACAATATTATGTTTGAGTCTACACAAAGGATGGTGAAGATCTTTCTTTTTTTCTTGTTCGTGCGGACAATCACCAGTGCTGGCCTTACATTCAAAGAGTTATTTGATGATGTTAGCTTCGCTTCAAGAAATACATATTTCTGTCATCACATATGTGTAACCATACGCTATTAGTAAGACATCGAGCTGAAGACATGTTCCAAACTGAAACGAAAGATTGCATTAAATGGACTAGACACACTTTCCATTCATCGCATTCTTTTAACGCTGTCAAAAATTAAATTTAGAGAACGAAAGATTTCTTCATCCATAAAACTCATTTTGCTTTTCGAAACATTAAATTTAACACAGCATTTAAAATGAGAAACATTAATTCCTAAAATCAAGTTTATGTCAATGACCAGATCTGAGCCGCGACATCCTATCGATTGAGTTATCATGCGCTCTGAGCAGTTCACACTACAAAGCGCATCTCAGAACTTTCAAAGACGAATGTCTGAAGTAGAGATATGATGCTTAAGATGAATTGTATGTTTTCAATATTTATCCGCACATGGATTAGCAGGTATTCAAATCAATTTTTCTTCTAAAGGTTTTTTTTCATGGCTAAGAACATTATTCGTTGTCGACATTCAAAAATGCGTATCTCATACATTTTATGGGTTTATTTTGTTATCTCTACTTTGGATGAATGATATATGTCACACAATCAGATGTGAATTTGTTGCTTTTTAGTGTCATGTTTATTTTACTTTCATTGGACTCCAAAACTAATAGCAGGAAAAGGATAAGTTTTTCTTTCAATTTCCATTTGACATTTATCGGATATTAAATCAGAAAAAATCTATGTAGACGAACGAAACGTGGATCGTGGTGATCACAGTTATCTTGCTTACAAATATAGATATATATGTATAACTATGAATATATATATATATATATATAAATGTATACAGACAAGTAACTCTATGTATATATATATATATATATATATATATTAAACTGAAATACTTTGAAAATGAACAATCGTGTAATATAAAATGAAAAATTAATTTATTAAATTTTTTCGCAAGCTTTCGTTGTAAAACAACTTTGTCGAACGAGAATGTCTGATAGTTATTTTTCTACTTTTCTTCCTCCACATTTTGATGGTATAACCCCTCGGGGGTCAAATATACCTATACTTCTGAAGACGTAAAAAGTGTAGTCCTGGCGATCTTATGTGACGATTGGTACTTTTTCTAAGAAAGGGCATCAACATCTTTGAAGCACGGATTAGAATGTATTAAAGTGAAATATTTTGACAATCAACAATCGTGCAATTTGAAATGAAAAATTCATTTATTTTATTTTTTTCGCAAGCTTTCGTTGTAGAAAACCTTGTCAGGCGAGAGTGTATAATAGTTTTTTTTTCTTTTCTCTTTTTCTTATTCCTCATTTTGATGGTATTAACCCTGAGGGTCGAATAGACGTCAAGTTCTTAAGACGTTATAAGTGTAGTCGTGGTCATGTTATACGTAGATTGGCGCTTTTTTAAGTAAGGAAATCAACATATTTGAAGCACGGATTAGAATGTATTGAAGTGAAATATTTTGAAAATCAACAATCATATAATTTTAAATGAAAAATAGAGTTATTTAATTGTTTATTCGCAAGTTTTGGTTGTAGAACAAACTTGTCTGGCGAGACTGTTTTATAGTCTTTTATTTCTTCTTTTTTATACCTCATTTTGATAGTATTAACCCCTAGGTGGCGAATAGAATTCAATTAATTAAGACGTTGTCAGTGTAGCCATAGCGATGTTATGCGCAGATTAGCGATTTTTTTAGTAAGGAAATCAACATTTTTGAAGCACGGATTAGAATGTATTACAGTTATTTTTTTTTAAATTCAACCAAAAAATAGAGTAAATTAATTTATCATTTAAATTAAACGATTATTTTTGTTCAAAATATTTCAATATTTTTTAAGCACGGATTAGAATGTATTTACATTCTAATCCCTGATTCAAAGATTTTGATGTCCTTACTTTAAACAAAAGCGCCAATCTGCACATAACATCGCCAGCACTACACTTATAAGGTCTCAAGAACTTGACGCCTATTCGAGCACTTAAGGGTATCCTATCCAAATTAGGAAGAAGAAAATAAGAAAAAAATTATAAGACAGTCTCGCTTGACAAGGTTGTTCTGCAACGAAAACTTGCGAAACACAAAGAAAGGAATTTTTCATTTTAAATTGCACGATTGTTGATTTTCAAAATATTTCACTTTAATACATTCTTATCCGTGCTTCAAATATGTTGATTTTCTTACTTAAAAAAAAGCGCCAATCTGCGCGAACTTGACGTCTGTTCGACCCCTCAGGGTTAATACCAATGAAAATGTGGTGGAAAAAAAGAAGAAAAAAAACCAATTAGACAACGAAAGTTTGCGAAACAAATAAATAAATATTTTTTTCATTTAAAATTGCACGCTTGTTTATTTTCAAAATATTTCACTTCAACACATTCTAATCCGGTCTTCAAAAATGTTGATTTCCTTACTTATATATATACACACACACACATATATATATATATATATATATATATATATATATATATATATATATATATATATGTGTGTGTGTGTGGGTGTGTGTGTGTATGGGTCTGTCTGTAAGAAATATTAGTACCATTTTAAAAGTATCGTTCGTATTTTAAATTTAAATTTTAAGAAAACTAACAACGACATCGTTTTTCTTTAAAATAAACAATCATTCACTATATAACTTCGGTTTTTAAAATTAGTTTAAAGCAATATTTTTGTTCATAAATCATTGTTTTTTTTTCCTTTGAAATGTCGAAATTTCTCATGAATATTCGTTGAGGTGTTGACTAAATGATCCTCATAAAAAAAGTTACAATATTTCATAACACATCATTCTACGGGCAACGAGCGGTACTAGAGTCTTTCACATCGGCCAGGCAATAGAAAAAGCTCTGCAATAAGAAAAGAACAATGCAATACTGAGTATAACTATGTTTCTTCCAGTACTAGTTCATTTAGATGTGATCTATTTTTCCTTTTATAAATATGTCCAGGAAAAATAGATTTATTTCATATTTTACGTTCGTTTAAAAAGTGTTTCTCGTAGAAATAGAATACTGAGTTGACGTCGCATATACAACATTTTTATTTATAACTTCCGAATTTTTATAATTGTCCGTTATCTACAACACACAAAATATAGTTGAGCAATGGTATACAAAAATATCTACAGACAGCAGATTTTTAATCTCCAAAATAGTATATCACAGCCTACATTTTTAGATTCCTATTTTTAAGTCAGTCTTCTTTTAATAGCAGAATATATACCATGGGAATGACTATCAACGTATTCATCTTTAATAACTATCAACGTATTCATCTTTACAAACTATCAACGTATTCATCTTTAATAACTATCAACGTATTCATCTTTAATAACTATCAACGTATTCATCTTTAATAAAACAAAACGGAGTAAATTCTTTCTATCATTATTTGATATATAGTATGTGTAAAAAAACTAGAAATGTACCTATTTACTGGTTGAAATATCTGGGACATAACAACCTTATACGTTCAGGATTAGTGAAATAAAATACATTTTCCAAGCATACATAATTAGTTTATGCTACCATATCTCTCTCTAATCGTGTGTCAACTCTATTTAATTTGTCACCGTGTGTGTTAAGTATGAACTACTGATTTATGTATGCAATCATATTATATGTCAAACAGTGCTCATTATATAAGTACAGTTTAGTCGTAGTATTTAAATATATTTACATTTAGTTCACTATGCAAACCTTTTTATTAACACATAACGTAATTAGTCCAGGGACTTTCATATAGATGGCGCCATCAATATAATCGAAATTCATGTTAATTTCATAAAGTAGACTCTTGTTTATTGAGTGTTGACTGATTAAGGCGTTATCGAGACAATTACATCAATAAATAACATATTTAATTATACCTCATTTTTCCTTTAAAAATGGGGAGCAAAATAAATAAAAATCTAAACAAACAACAACAATACAAGATAAACCAACGCCTGTGAAATCAAACCCGCTTTAGATGTCTTACAACTTAACTCAAGGATTCATACAAAAGAATAAACACAAGAGACACGAAAACTAGATAGACGAGTGGGGACAACACTAAACAAAATCAGGAAAAGAAGAAAATCCCGCCGTCTTTGAAAACGATATACTACGAAATATATAGACGCAGTTCACTGTAGGTATCCGTGTGATGACAATGTCCAGGTGCAAGCGATTGGATATTGGATGTCACCAGGATACTAGATGACGTGCCTTGGTTTCGAAGAATGAATAAGTTATGCTAAGGTTGTGGTAGGAGCACAACTCAAGGAGCCTCTGTCTATTCTGGTTTGGCCTGGCGACACTAGAATGACGAATGCAGTTAGGCCAAGAGCCATAGTCGGAACCCTCTCGTGCATTGAAAACACCGACCATATATTATCTATCCGTTGCATGGATGTATTTGATCGTTGTGTTAAGATCCTCATAGAATTGGTATTTCGTCTCAGTTGCAGACAATAGCGTGTGAGCATACACACTCAGGATGTTCATTGGGCCAATGGATGATTATAATCTGAGATGCAAAGTCTGACTGTGCCACTGGGTCGTGGTTCTACAGTAGTGAGTTAATTTTTCACGGATAATCGAACTTCATGCAGTCTTGCTTCGTCACGTTCGTTTCTATGCCAGAAAAAAGTGTAGTTCTGTTCTCCAAGGCTGCCGCTTTATGCGAGGTTTGTTTTTTGTAGTGCAGCTACCTCGATATGTATCCTTGTGAGCTCACAGCCGATGATAGCTGTTTTATCCGGAGTCTTTGATATGTTAGCAATCATCAGAGTAGCCAGGACACATTGCCTTGATATTCAAGCTTGCTTATCGCAATAATTGTGGTTTTGTTTTTATGTGTTTTGTGCAGGCTTTTCAATCTGCTTTTTAATCTGTTCTTTAGCTCAAAGCACCAAATGAAACATGCAAACTGTGGCGAGTAAGCACCTTTATGTCTTAGGGTTGACTAGCTTGAGGCGAGCGGTAGCTGACCAGTGGGACTGCGATGGCGTTTCCAATGTCGTAAAGAACCCGTAGCGCCTGAAATTAAATCAATCGTTCTTAGCTTTATTGCTCGTAACAGAAGTGGCCTCTCAAGGTCGCAAGTCTGGGGAATGTGTATGGAGATCTTGAGCTGAGCAGAAATCAGCTTTCTACTCCCCGCTTGACTTGTGTGGGTCAAAGCAGAGCTGAGCAATCATTTCGCACCCACTTCGCTTCAGAAGCTTCAGGAAAGAAGTAACTGTGATATCCGACCGCCTTAGGTGCTCCGCTCCGGATCTGGTGTGTGTCTGTTTGCTCACATAGCTATTTCCCTCCCCGCATCTACCCACAAGGCAGTGGGGTTATAATCCAATGGCTGGGTTTTCGTTGTAATTAAAATTCTTCTTCTATGGCACGTGATCGTCGCCTAGGAGATTCCTTAGCCAAGTGGTGTGCTGTAAATACACCGCACCCTCACATGGCTTAGTCTGATAGCTGAAGCGTTTTCGCGAGGCATGGCACTTGGAGCCAAGATATGAGAGATTCTGGATATGAGTAAAGAACAGTTATGTCGTCCACACTACCAGGAGAATACAGCTCGCTGAACTTGAATGGTACGACCTCTACCCGGATCCCTCGATATGCCCCACACAGAAATATATGGATACAAATTGACATAACACAGTATAATCGATTTCTACTCTTTAATTACTAAGAGAACGCTTGACAAGCATTATATTTTGCAATACGATACGAATATATTAGTGAAATCAATAAAAAGGCAATCGTATATTAAATAAAGTTGGTAACCCTACAGACATTGTTAATGAGGTACCCATCGAAAATTTACCAGATAAGAAAGGATTATAGTAGAGACATTAACAAATTAGGATGAAAATAGAGCATATATATACTCCAATTAATCCAATCACCACAAACTATTAACTTGTTTTATTTTCAATTTGAGTGTTTGCTTTACAATATTCAATCAACACACCAACCTAGTAACTTGTTTTATTTTTAATTTTACTTTTTGTTTTTGAATTAATCAGCACCGTTACCACCTATTACCTTATTTTATTTTCTATTTAACATTTTGCTCCTTAATAAATCGAATCAACGTTACAACGTATAAACTTGTTTTATATTCAATTTAACTTTTTGCTCTACAATTAATCGAATCACCGTTACAACGTATTAACTTATTTTGTTTTAAATTCAACGTTTTGCTTTTTAATTAATCGAATCACCGTTAAAACGTATCAACTTGTTTTGTTATCAATTTAACAGTTTTCTCTTTAATTAATCGAATAACCGTATTAACTTGTTTTGTTTTCAATAAAACGTTTTGCTCTACAATAATTCGAATCACCGTTACCACGTATTAACTTATTTTACTGTCAGATTAAAAGTTTGACTATTAATTAATCGAATCACCGTTAATACGTATCAACTTGTTTTATCTTCAGTTTAACTTTTTGCTTTACAATTAATCGAGTCACCGTTACCACCTATTAACTTATTTTATTTTCAATTTAACATCTTTCTCTTCAATTAATCGAATCACAGTTACCACGTATTAACTTGTTATATTTTCAATTTAAGTCTTGCTCTACAATTAATTGAATCATAGTTACCACGTATTAACTTGTTTTATTTTCAATTTAAGTGGGTCTCTACAATTAATTAGATCACAGTTACCACGTATTAACTTATTTTATTTAAAATTTAACATTTTGCTGTTCAATTAATTGAATACCCGTTACCACCTATTAACTTGTTTTATTTTCAATTTAACTTTTTTGCTCTACAATTAATCGAATCACCGTTAACACGTATTGACTTGTTTTATGTTCAATTGAACTTTTTGCTCTACAATTAATCGAATAACCGTTTACAATTTATTAAATTATTTTATGTTCAATTCAACATTTTGCTCTACAATTAATCGCATCACCGTAACCACCTATACACTTGTTTTATTTTCAGGTTAACCGTTTTCTACATTGATTTGATTATATTATTAATTTGTTCAATTCCTTTTTTACTCAATTGCCAATTCACATTTTATACGTATAAATTGTTTCATTTTATTATATTTGTTTAATCTTAATAATATACATTTAATTATGTTTTAATTTAACTTTTACTTTATTTTAAATTTAATTATTTCATTACATTTATAATTGTATTTGTTTATAAATCGAATTTGCATATGTAAAAAATATTTTTACTTTTCCGAAGTACACTGAGTATATTTAATTAATTGGGACATGTAAGTAAAGTGATTTGATTTAACTAGAAACCTCCAAGGCCCTGAAAAGACTTTCATGTAATTGTACTTTGGTGGGAGGGTGGGGCGTTCGATAGTCAACTTATTTGCAGAAATAAAATATAATTATTGAATTATTCGTTAATTTCATAAATTATTTAGTATTAGGACCTGAAATGATTTATGCAGCAGAACGAAAATTCATAGTTTTTATTTTTCCGTATCATGGAACAATCTGAAATAGATGGTTTAATGAAATAGCCATACGAGTTGTCCCGCCTTTACATGGAAAGGTCTTAAATTTTGTTGGATTAAATTTCACCGGTAAGCATCATAAACAACACACAGTAGGAATAATTTGGATTAATTGTTTATAATCTGTGTTATTATTATTATTATTATTATTATTATTATTATTATTATTATTATTATTATTATTATTGTTATTATTATTATTATTATTACTAGTAGTAGTAGTAGCAATATCTTATTAACAATTAATTATTATGTAGTATATCACTAAATCTTATCGTCAAATTTGCTGCAGTCTTTGTAGTTGTTTGTACTATTATTATAATTATTATTATTATTATTATTATTATTATTATTATTATTATTATTATTATTATTATTATTATCATTATTATTATTATTAATATTATTATAATTATTATTATTATTATTATCATTGTTATTATCATTATTATTATTATTATTTATATTATTATAATTATTATTATTATCATTATTATTATCATTATTTTATTAACAATTGTATTATTTTAGCATTATTATTTAATATGCCACTAATTCTTTTCGTCAAATTCCCTGTAGGCGTTGTAGTTGTTAGTACTATTATTATAGATATTATTATTATTATTATTATTATTATTATTATTATTATTATTATTATTATTATTATTATTATTATTATTATTATTATTATTATTATTGTTGTGTTTAATAAATGTTATTATAATTATTTTCCCTACTTATTGATTTTCAAGTAAATCCGAATAAAATTCCAACTAATACTTCAACAACATTCTGGAAAACTTGTTGAGGTTTCCTTGAAAAGAAAGGAACATTACATAAAAAGATGAATAAAATAACGTTATCGTAATTAGAGCGCGTGATCTCCAATGTTTCCCGAACAATAGTTTATAATAATGACTGATGATATGAGGCGAGACCGAACTAGCATCTCGCATCACAGCTCCCAATTAAAGACCACACCCTAAACTGTCACCCTACGCTGCAGTATCCCTTTCATATATGCAGTGGAAACTTGCATTGTTTGGGGTGAACTAAGTTGGAGAAATAAATCAAGAACTCTCGTTCATTTGAAATCAACGGTATCATATTACTTATAACTTCTGTTATATAAGATATAAATAAATATAACGTTCTTAATTAATAATTTTCGACAATTTCTTTAAATAATTCAGCACTCTGCTGAGTTTCGTCCCACTAATTTTACTAATGGTATATATATATATATATATATATATATATATATATATATATATATATATATATATATATGTATATATATATATATATATATGTATATATTGTGTTAGCATGAAACATCGATGTATGTATTAATTAAAATAATTAATAAATATTTATTTATAAATATTATATATATGGATATATATACATATATATAATATTTATAAATAAATGTTTATATATATATATATAATACTAGTTCATGTATATACAAATGACATACAAATAGGTGATATAATATATTGTGTATATATATATAAATATATATATATATATATATATATATATATATATATATATATGGGTGTATTTACTTCAACAGTGCTCAATACGTGAGTAAACATAAGAAGTAGATGTATGAAAAATAGATATGGCAAGTAAGTTTAACAGAACAGTCCACGTTCATTAGCGATGAAAATTATCAGGATCGATTAAACATGAGGAGTTCATGGGGAAATGAAACAAGACACTTCTGTTTAACTTAATTTCTCTATATGAATGTTCAAGTCGTTTAAACAAAATAAGCAAGGCTTTTAGCGTATTTGTTATATAAGCTACTGAACACATTTGTATGCGAGGAAATAATAACAAGGGTTTTAGTTTTTTAATTAGAGTAAATACTACTTATATAAAAGCAATCGCTCGGAAAAATCTGCAAACAAAACCATATGTTTTTTTCCTGCGGAAATAAAGCATGGTCGCCGTTAGATAGCTAATTTGCCATATATATGTTTACATACTTCTATTATGAAGCTCTATTCAAGTATTGAGCACTGTTGTAGAAACTACTCAAAATGTTTACGCAATATATAACTATTATTTATATGTAAAATTTATTATGCATGTATATATATATACATACATATATATATATATATATATATATATATATATATATATGTATATATATATATATATGGATATATATAGATATATATATATATATACTATTTAAAATATACAGTGTAAATATTCCAGTAATATTAAATTCAGTCTGATTAACTTATATTATACGTGATTTTTTTCTGTGACACGTATTACTAGGGAGACGGTTTTGAATGGAACACAAACAAATGACATGAGAGTGAAAGGGTATTAAGTACAATATGACGTCCTGTGTGCTGGGTCTACGTATATCTATTGGCCGCACCTTGATTGATAAGCAATATTAATGGTCATATTTACATTTCCCGTAATAATTGGTGTTTTTCGTTCGAATTCACTATGAAAGGAGTTCCATAATTGCATGATCGATCTAGCTGTGAGAGAAATACAAAAAATACTTTAAAACTTCTCAGGGTATCTAAGTCCACTCTTGTAGCAATGGCAAACATAGAGTTCAACAAACAATCTATCTACCCGTATAAACGGGAAATATTTTATGAACATTATATTCCCTTCGTTACATCATGCCATTTTTTTGTTGTTTCTTTATTCATTTTTTGTGAAAACATAGTTACACATTTCGATATATAATACAATAAAAAATGATTTTAAAAATCGCTGTCACAAGAAATTAAAAATTATTCAAATTACAATCGCAAAAATATGTTTGAGTTTTTAAAAGTGTTTTAGTAATGAACAAACAATAGGAAGCTTAAAGATATAGGTGCAATGCACGTCGGTTATTACTAATAATGTATTATTCTTTTACTTTTAAATTTATAAAGAAAATTTGGAAAGTAAGAAGCGGGAAATTTCGGTTCTTTTTAATAATTTATTTATTTAATTCACTATATATGAATAAACAATTAAAAGTAAAAGAGGGCAGTGCATGTCTGTTATTTAAATAATGTATTATTATTGACTCTTTTATTTATAAATACACTTTTTGCAGTAAAAAAGAAGTTGTGCAATGCATGACAGTGTTTTAATCAGTTACTCTTTTTTACAGATGTATTTATAATTTACAATAGAAAGAAGATATGTAGAGGTGCAATGCATGTCGGTACTGATTAACAATGTTTTAATTTTGTTTATGAAACTAAAATGCAGAAGTGCAGTGTATGTATAATTTATTGTGTTTTACTATTTCAATTTCGCAATAGATAAAAAAAAAATTAAAAGAAAAGGTGCAGTGCATGTCGGATCATTTTAATACTTTATTAAATTGTAATTTTAATTCATGAATTACTAAAAAAAAACAGAAGTACACTGCATGAATGTTCTTCTTTAATAATTCATTATGTTTTACTCTTTATTCATGAATACAGTATAACGATGTAAATGGTTGGGGTGCATATATGCCGGTTCTTTTTAATGATGTATTATTGTTACTCTTTATTCATGAATGAACTATAACAATGTAAAAGGCTGGGGTGCATACATTCCGGTTCTTTTTAATGATTTATTATTGTGTACTCTTTATTCATGAATGCCCTATTACGATGTAAAAGGCTGGGGTGCATACATTCCGGTTCTTGTTAATATTTATTTATTGTTTTCTAATTATTCATGAATAAACGATAACAAAATAAAAGGCTGGGGTACATATATGCCGGTTCTTTTTAATAGTTTATTATAGTTTACTCTTTATTCATGAATAAAGCATAACGATGTAATAGGCTTGGTGAATATATACCGGTACTTTTTAATGGTTTATTATTGTTTACTCTTCATTCATAAATAAAATATAACGATGTAAAAGATTAGGTGCATATTTAGGTGCCAGTTTTATATTAGGTATTATTGTTTACGCTTGATTCATAGAATAAAGTATAACGATGTAAAAAGCTGGGGTGCATATATGACGGTTCTGCTTATAAAGTATTATAGTTTACTCTTTATTCATGAATAAAGTATTACGATGTAAAATGGTGGGTGCATATATTCCAGTTCTTTATATAAGGTATTATTGTTTACTCCTGTTTCATGAATACAGCACAACGATGTAAAAAACTTGCGAGCATATAGTCCGTTTTTTTTCAAACCATTTATCATTGATTACTCTTTATTCGTGAATAAACTATAACGATGTACAAGGCGGGGGTGCATATATGTAGGTTCTTTATATAAGGTATTATAGTTTACTCTTTATACATGAATAAAGTATTACGATGTAAAATGGTGGGTGCATATATTCCGGTTCTTTATATAAGGTATTATTGTTTACTCCTGATTCATGAATAAAGTATAATGATGTAAAAGGCTTGGGTGCATATAGTCCGGTTTGTTCTAACAATTTATCATTGATTACTCTTTATTCGTGAATAACATATAACGATGTACAAGGCTGGGGTGCATATATGTAGGTTCTTTTGAATGATTTTATATTGTTTATTCTTTATTCATTAATACACCATAACGATGTAAAAGGCTGGGGTGCATATATGTCGGTACTTTTTATAGTTTTATATAGTTTACTCTTTATTCATGAATACACTATAACGATGTTAAAGGATGGGGTGCATATATGCCGTTCTTTATATCATGTATTATTGTTTACTCTTTAATAATAAATAAACTATAGCGATGTAAAAGGCTGGGGTGCATATATGCCGGTTCTTTATATAAGGTATTATTGTTTACTCTTTATTCATGAATGAACTATAACGATGTAAAAGGCTGGAGTGCATATATACCGGTTCTTTTTAATGATTTATTATTGTTTACTCTTTATTCATGAATGACCTATAACGATGTAAAAGGCTGGGTGCATCTATGCCGGTTCTTTTTATGATGTATTATTGTTTACTCTTTATTCATGAATGAAGTATAACGATGTAAAAGGCTGGGGTGCATATAGTCCTGTTCTTTCTAATAATTTATCATTGTTTACTCTTTATTTATGAATAAACTATAACGATTTAAAAAGCTGGGGTTCTGTGTACGCCGGTTCTTTTTAATAATTTATTGTTGTTAACACTTATTTATGAATACCATTTTAAAAGTTAGAAGTAAATGTGCAGTGACGTTCGTAACTTTTTAATATGTTATATTTTTTTTACTTGTTTATTTATGAATAACGATCGGCAACTAAGAGGAAGGATGCTGATCATGTCGGTTCTTTTTAATAATTTATAATTTGGTACTATTTTATTTATTAATAAATAATAGGACGCTAAGTAGCACATATGCAGTTAATATCGGTGTTTACTTTACTAATTTATTATGTCTTACTATTTTATTCATGAATAACATTTGGAAGGTGAAAAGCAGAGTTGAAGTGCATGTCGGTTCTCTTTAATTATTTATTTCTATTTACTCTATTAATTATAAATAGATAATAGGTATTATCAACACACTAGCGCACTGCATATCTGTTTTTTTTTCAATTTGTTATCATTGTGCACTACTTTTATTTATGTAGATATAATAGGAAGCGATGCCTGTCGGTGTATGTCGGTTGTTTGTATGTAGTTATTCAACTAGCAAGTAGAAGTACACCCATTATCTTATGTTAGCTATTCCTGGAAAATCTGTACATATAATATTCACCCAAGTAAGAATAGTAGCTTATTTGTAAACGTAAATCTTGAAAGCGATACCTTCTTTGTAGATATACTTCAACTTTTTATATTCCAATATCTATTAAGAATAATATATATATATATATATATATATATATGTTGTGGTGGCAACCACTCATTTGCATATACGAATAACGTTACACTATAAATGGCAAGCCTAGGTTGGCCTTAGTGTGTGTTACCTAAATGCCACCGGAAGTGACGCCGAAGAGCGTACATGTCCTCCCACCAAGACTCGCTGACTCGACACCTTCATTTGTACATACTGTAACTATACCTTTTCTTTAATACACTTATTATTGCATTCTCCTTGTTGTTTGCGTCTTCATTGTATTCCTCACTAATTATTGTTCAACCTTGCAACCACAACAGTTGGCGACGAGATATGAAGCGTCAAATATAACAGTTTGACGAAGAACTATTTAAAAAAAAAAGTACAATGCAAAGTGTTGACGAGCAAACGGATTTTACGCTAAAGAAAAGTTTCAACTTAAGTGAAAAAAAAAAAACTCGAACGTGGCAAAAGCGACAATTTACGCCGTTGTCTGGGAATCCGACTTGCAAACGAATGTAAAAGTGAATTTTTGTTTTGTCGCTAAACGACAAATCTGTTTTGTATTACTAAAGGACCAACTTGCAAACGAAAAGCGGATTTTGTTATGTCGCAAAACGACAGGTCAGACTCGTATTACGAAAAGCAAGGAAGTAACCTACGAAAAAAAAAGTTCACCAATAGATTCTAATTACTGCTCCCCGTTAGCAAAACAACAACTAAAGGAATCTTTTAATTAATAATTTGTTTGGCGGCGGTACTAAAAGGAAATACCATAGCTAGAAATTAAAGCTCAAGGAAAGGATTTTTTTTTTAAGTTGTCACTGGATAACGGATAATACAGTAAAACGTCACGAAGAAAAAAAAAAAATGGAAGACTTATCAAAAATGTTCATGCAATTTTTACAGGCACAAGCTGACCGCGAGAAAAGACAAAATCAGGCACAAGCTGACCGCGAGGAAAGACAAAATGAACGTTTTGCTAAAACACTGGAACTACTAAAGAGTAATCGAGAAAATGTCGACAGTGTTAATTTCTCCCATACGACTATCTTTAATAGTATGGACACATTTACTTATGTGCCTGAGGAAGGAAAGACTTTTGAAGCATACTATACAAGATACGAGGATGTCTTTCAACTGGACTGCAAAAATTGGCCAAATAGCCAGAAAGTGAGCCTCTTACTCAGGAAATTGGGTACATCAGAACACAGCAAATTCATAGATTACATATTACCTAAAAAAACTGCGGAATTAGAGTTCATGGAAGCTGTGAAATTACTAAAAGAATTATTTAATCCAAATATATCTCTTTTTCATAAAAGATGGCTGTGCATGAATCTAAGAAAGATGGACAACCAAGATTATTTAACATACGCATCAGTTGTCAATAAAAACTGCGATAATTTTAAGCTTGCGGAACTAACGGTAGAAGATTTTAAATGTCTAATCTTCGCACAAGGGTTAGTTTCCACGAAAAATGCAGAAATACGCAGACGAGTGTTGTCTAAGCTGGAATCTATATAAAAAATATAGAAGAATCCGGAGTGGCATATGTAACAAAAGTTAGAAAACCATACACACCAACCAAGAACTTTACAAAGAAAAGCAATCGAAATGGAACGGGATATTACAATCCTAATAACCATAAATATAGGACAGAATATAACAAGCCTCTTCCTAGATATAACTGTAAGAGATGTGCAGAAAAGCATTGGGAATCAGATTGTCCTTATAAAAAGAAAAAATGCTACATTTGTAAGAAGGTGGGACACAAAAGCGATTGCTGCAGATATAAAGATTACACCAGAAAGAGAGTACACCAAACAAAATCAAATACAAAATTAGACAAAGATCGGCGAAAATACGTAAAAGTGGAAATATTTAAAACACCAATAAAGTTACAACTCGACTCCGGCTCCGATATTTCTATTATAAACTTTAATACATGGAAAAAGTTCGGTAAAAAACCAACCATGATGAAAACGAGTAAATCAGCCCGGACGGTAACTGGTGGTGGTATGAAATTTGAAGGAGAAGTTGTCCTTCCGATAACATTAGAATGGATTACGAAGAAATTAAAAATATTCGTACTGAAAAATAGTGAAAATCTGTTTGGAATAGATTTAATTGAGAAATTTGGACTATGGGATAAGCCAATCAATACACTCTGTAAAAAAATAGAATGTTCTTCTTCAACAACAGTAAATATAAAAGACGATTTAAAAAAATTATTTCCTGAAGCATTCACGACTAACTTAGGTCGCTGTAATAAATTCAAGGCCTCGTTTGAACTTAAAGAAAACGCCAGCCCAATTTTTAGAAAAAAGCGAAACGTTCCGTTCGCTGGGTTGGAAAAGATTAATAAATAATTATATAGATTGGAACAGACAGGAATTCTATCAAAAATAGAACACAGCGAGTGGGCAGCCCCCACCGTATACGTAATGAAAAAGAATGACGAAGTTAGAGTGTGCGCAGATTTTTCGACCGGGGTCAACTCCCTAGTAAAAGATAACCATTACCCTCTACCAAGCCAAGAGGAAATATTCACGAAGTTAAATGGTGGTTATATCTTCTCTAAGATAGACTTGAGCGACGCATATTTGCAAATACCGGTCGAGGAAAATTGCTCAAAAATACTATGCATCAATACGCATAAGGGATTATTCAAGTACAACCGATTGCCCTTTGGCATCAAAGTAGCGCCTGCCATTTTTCAGCAAGCGATGGACACCATGCTAAGTGGTATTGAGTGCGCATGTGCATACCTGGACGACATTGTTGTCAGGAGCAAATCCCTACAAGAACATAAGGAACATTTGAAACAAGTATTTACTCGAATACAAGAATTCGGCTTTAAAGTAAAAGGAAGTAAATGTGATTTTTGTATGAGCGAGATTAAGTATCTTGGACACATAATAAACAAACATGGACGACGTCCAGACCCAGACAGATCTGCGGCAATAAAAAATATGCCAGCACCTGATAACGTAACAACCTTGCAGAGTTTCTTGGGACTCGCAAATTATTATCAATCTTTTATTGAAGGAATGCGTAACTTGCGAGCCCCCTTAAATAATCTGCTTAAAAAGGATACACCTTGGAACTGGACGCAAGAATGTCAAACCGCTTTTGACAAAATAAAGAGCGCACTAACATCCGAATTATTCTTAACGCACTTTGACACAAAATTAAAAATAGTCGTCGCTAGTGACGCTAGTTCCTACGGCTAAGGAGCATGCATTCAACCTATTATGCCGGATGGGTCTAGAAAACCAATAGCGCACGCTTCGAGAACGCTGATACCAGCCGAGAGGGCATATTCACAAATCGAAAAGGAAGCAGTGAGCATAATCTTTTCCGTGACTAAATTTCACCGATATTTATATGGTAGACAATTCTTACTTGAAACCGACCATAAACCGTTAGTCACGATCTATGGATCAAAAAAAGGATTGCCGGTATACACCGCAAATAGATTGCTGCGCTGGGGTACAATCTTACTTAATTACGATTTCCAGCTACAACATCTAGCATCAAAAAAGATTTGCCATGCGGATGGACTGTCAAGACTGATACCACAGAAACACAATCTGGGAGAATCAGTCATTGCAGCAATTCGGACAAATGTTGAAGTAACAAATATGGTAGCAAACATCATTAAGGAACTACCCGTAACTTTGTCGGACATTAAAAGGGAAGCCGAGAAAGACGAATACATAAAGGACATAAAAGAGAAACTTATAACGGACACAAAGGTGCAGGAAGTTTTCTCCATATGTAACGATGTGTTACTGTACAGTGAGAGAGTGGTAATACCCAAAACATTGCAGAATAGGATGTTAAGAGATTTCCATACGGGACATCCAGGGATAAATCGAATGAAGTCGTTAATGAGAAGCTACGTGTACTGGCGTAACATGGACACTGACATAGCAGCAACAATAAATAAATGTAAAGGATGCCAGTTAGCAGAAAAATCCCCACCTATAGTACACAAACCTTGGCCGAAAACCGACCAACCATGGTCGAGAATCCACATGGACTTCGCTGGTCCAGTAGGAGAAAACTATTATTTAATTGTAGTGGATAGTTACACAAAATGGCCGGAGGTAATGCGTTGCAGGAATCCAACAACGAACAACTCAATAGGGTTCCTACATGAGTTGTTTGCAAGATTCGGTGTACCAGACACACTGGTCACTGACAACGGAACGCAGTTCACATCCGCAGAGTTTAAGGAATTTTGCGACACGTTCCGAGTGAAGCACATCACGACTCCGCCGTATCATCCAAGGTCGAACGGCCTTGCGGGAAGGTTCGTGGACACGCTAAAACGAGCGTTAAAGAAATCCATTGGAACACCAACAGAAAAAGCTTTGCAACAATTCTTGCAAGTTTATAGGATCACACCACATCCTAGTACACCATCAAACATATCACCAGCTGATCTAATGTTTGCCAGAAAGGTAAAATCAGCGTTTGATAAACTGTTGCCAAGACAGGCAATTATCCGAAACACTACACACACGAGAAGAAAGAAATATAACTCGGGAGATCGAGTATATTTTAAGTGCTACAAGAATAACACATCTTACTGGTAATGTGGGGTAGTGGATAAACGCATTGGTGATTGTACATATATGATTAAAGGTCCACAGAGTATACATAAAAGGCACCTAAATCAGATAAAAAAACGTCATATCCAAGATGATGATTATACGACAACAGTCGAAGAGGAGGAAACCATAGATATCATATACGAATCCTTTAATTTGGAACCGCCTCAATATACACCTGAACCCCGAAGATCAGGTAGGAAAAGAAAATTTAATGAACCATTGATGGTAAACCCAAAAAGAAAAAGATATTTAAATCTGTGTGACTTCAAATCTTGGGAGGGGGGTGGTGTGGTGGCAACCACTCATTTGCATATACGAATAACGTTACACTATAAATGGCAAGCCTAGGTTGGGCTTAGTGTGTGTTACCTAAATGCCACCGGAAGTGACGCCGAAGAGCGTACATGTCCTCCCACCAAGACTCTCTGACTCGACACCTTCATTTGTACATACTGTAACTATACCTTTTCTTTAATACACTTATTATTGCATTCTCCTTGTTGTTTTTGTCTTCATTGTATTCCTCACTAATTATTGTTCAACCTTGCAACCACAACAATATATATATATATAGAGAGAGAGAGAGAGACAGAGACAGACAGACAGACAGATAGAGAGAGAGATAATATGGATTCTTTTTATGAGACGTTATAATAAATGATTTAATGATACTTCACAGTATGTAGTGTGCATCAGAGCTCTGAACCATTCAATGAGCCCCTTCGAAAATGTTTGGTTTCGAGCCTAGAAATATAAGTGTGAACTGTGAAAGCACGAGGTAACGATCACGTTAGTATTTACGGGATCGAGGACGTTAGAACGGATGTCGCCAATGTGAAATACACTGCGCTTACAACGTTGGTAATTCATTTTAGTTCTAATGAAGAAAACTTAGATAGGCAACAACTTACACGAAATTAAACAAGTTGTGGTTATTATTTGTCAATGTTAATTTATTGCATCAGTCAATCAAAGTAAAACTGAGACGTTGTACTTTTGGAGTAAATCAAAATGGTTACCTATTGCATTGAATAAATGTTATTATAGATAAAGTCTATATGATCGTAATACGACTTTCTATATTAATTCAGTATCAGTAAGAGTAATGCGGTTTTATTTGAGAATGAAATCAGTAATAACTAGCAAAAGAAATACACGTTTTGAAGGAATGAGGATGTTTTACAGATAATCTACGATCGGCCATATGTGTGTGTTTTCTAAAATAAAAAAGGTTGGCCCTTAAAATACATTACCATATTTGAACACATAACCAATACATAATTGCTCGCTTTTGAAAAATATAACTTAATTCTAATTTACGAATAAATAAGCACAGTAATTGTTTAAAAGAAATTGAGTAAAATCTTGTTTAATATGATATATGTTGGGATCAAAAGTATATTACTTTTTGATAAGTTGTCGTTACACACAGATGGTATATGGTAAACTAAAATTAAAATGACATCAACTAGACCCTAGGACCTCTATCTCCGCCAAAAATCAGCTGAATCCATCAAATAGTTGATGATATACAGGGTGGCACATACGTACGCATGTACGTACGTACGCCACACGGATAACATGATTTCATGCTTGAACTTTCTGGATCTCTGGGTTGCTTTGACTAATCCATAAAATAGTTGATGAGATACAGGGGGGCACATACGTACGTTCGTACGTACACATATAACATTGTTTCATGATTGAACTTTCTGGATCTCTGGGTTGCCTTGAATTATGATGCTGAAATATTCTACACACTTATAGAACCTATCAAATAAAAATGTTGTGCAAAGTTTTATCTAATTTGGTTTATAGGTTTTTGGGTTATGATTGATCAAAGAAATGAGATTTCCAGTATAGGCCATGCTTGATGTTTATTAAAGGATAGAGCGCTCTCGCGCCTCCCTTGATATATATATATACATATATATAAATTATAAATTATAAATTATAAAATGGTAAAACAACAAAATAATAAATAATTGTTGAAAAAAACATTCTACAAATGTTGGTAGCCTTACTCCTTTACATACATATATATATATATATATATATATATATATATATATATATATATATATATATATGTGTGTGTGTGTGTGTGTGTGTGTGTGTGTGTGTGTGTGGGACGGTGTGTATGCGTGGATACGTTTATCGTATTTTTATCTGCTTGTCCATCTGCTCACACCTTCATGCCTGGTTACACATGGAATAAATTTATGTTCTACTCAACCATAGAGACAGACACCTGCTTGATCATCATTTCACATTTTTCCCTTTTTTCTCTCTTACTGCAACCACCCGTCTCCCACAACCCACCTCCCACCGACGGTTCTTCAGTACACTGACGAGGGCCGAATTATTACAGCCGAAAATTCTGTTCTCCTTTCTTGGAGGAAAAAACTTTTTTCTATATAAGGGAAAATTTATATTCCTAACGTCAAAATATAGAAAATAAATTGTGAAAATACATAAAAATATATTTTTCGCATTTATTTTTTATATACACACATATATATATACATATATATATATATATACATATATATATATATATATATATATATATATATATATATATATATATATATATATAACTCAATGTATGTGTGTATGGTTGTTTTTGTGTGTAACCTATATAAATAAAAGGTGATAGATTTACATAGAATCTAAAAGTGAATTCTATGTAAGATTGACGGTGTAGGATAATGCAAGTATTACTGATTCTCTATGTACTCCCTTAAAGAGGTAAGGGATCAGATTTCGTCAATGGTGTAGTCGGATTTTTTAGCCATCATTTGAAAAGAAAATACTGCAATTTCAATATATTCATTCCGCTCGGCATTTATTATAAGTATTTAAGGTTTCTGAAACCACACTTTTGCGTTAGAGAAGCGGTGTGCAAGAACTTCATAAAGAGTATGTTAGTAGTGCTTTGGGGGCTTTCATAATTTTACTTCGGTGGTCTCAGTAGAGTCTTAAACGGTAGTAACAAATGCAAGATTACAGTTATACATTTGGCAAGTAGTATATAGTAATCCAAAACTCTTCAACATCCTAAGTAGAGTAGGTGTGTCTAAATGCATTTTGCCCGGGTGAAAGAACTTCTCTGTCTTTTGTTAAATCGATGTTGTCAAAAACTTATTAGTATATTTAGAAAGTGCTATATACATCCAAGCTGCTCAATATAATAGATAGAGCAGCTGTGTTCACTCGGCAGTACGCGGGAGTTAACACTATCTTAAATAGAGGAATCCTACATAGAACATATGTGTGTTACATGCCACGTCGCGGTAGAAACAGATTTTCACTGTATTTTGTATACTATTGTATACCAGAAGAAGAACCTTGCGTTGTTCGGGATTCAGTGTTCAATATCCTAGAGCCGCTATGGGTGTGCGATAATACAGTATATGCTTGATAGATAAGGCAAAGACAGAAAGCTCAGCATTGCCCTTGAATGTACTAACATAAATATAGGTTGCATTATATCATGAAAGAGGAAGGCCGAACATCAGATACTTGACGTTGCATTAGTATTATTAGTTTTAATACATTAAAACAAGTATAATAAAGTAACGTAAAAACAACGCGAAAAATGCGATACAATCGTCACACAATCAACCGTCGTTCTTGCCGTCTTTCCATCCCTTCCAAAATGCTTCCGTGTTATCACTTCACTTAGATGCTATGCACATTTCATGCACGGCACGGACCGTTTTGTCGTTTATGTTGAGAGGGTTGATTCAGTCCATTTTCCTCCACCCTGTCCTCATCAATACACATGCAGCACCTGCGAGGTTGTCTCCTTCGTCTGTGGCTAATTCTTATACTCGGCACAGCTAATTCGGTCGTTATTTCAGGTGCTACTACCGAGACACATTGATATTCGCAATTGTCGCCGTCACTAGTCATACCTGTCTAGATTGTGTGGCAAAAGTCTTAGGGAACACAGCTATGCGACGGCTTCTTCCAGTGACAAGATGTAAGTTGGGCGCTTCTAACTGTAAGAAGAGATGTGAACACTAGTTTGTTTTGGGTACACTTGCACTATTATGAGCCAAAAGGTTTGCCGGACGTGGCGAAAGCAGACTATCAGGCTGGTTACTATTGGCGGGAAGACGCAGACATGTGGAGTTGGGTATGTTAGCCTCTAACTTGTGAGTAGACATTCGGTTGTAATTGAGGTCTTGGTAATAGTGGGTTCGTCTTTTTATAGGGATAGACGCGAGAAAAGCCGTAGGCGGTGTATCATATCCGAATTTTATGACGAGATAGTTTCTCTTTGCACGGCTGTGCCAGCGATGATCATTCAAGAACACGGCTTTCGAGCAGAGTTGGACTGCGACATAGAAACAGGCAGCAGACAAGGCTCCTGACAAGCTGAACAACCGTCTTGTAAAGTATTGGATTCCGGCAACACTTAGGAAACTATTCGAGGAAGAAGTACCTCGATGGATCAAGAAATCATGTATTGTTCTTTTATAATGAGCATATTCCCCCGAGAGGGTTGGTTACGTTGATGGCTGTCGTCCAGCAGAATGAATTAAAAGTACGACCTATAATAGACTACACGGAATTAAACTTCATATGGATTCATATATCGCAGACGCTGGGAATAAGGGCGGCAAGGATCAAGTGTAGTATTACTCAGACTATGATCTGCTGATCTTAAAGTGTACATTGGTGAGTCTATTTGCCCCTACTAGACCATTTTTCAAAGGTAGAATGTACTGCGTAATGAGGTTGGGACTTCGTTTTAATAGGGTCCCACAGATTATGGGTCCATTGTGAACGCAAGACTGCGACATCAAGACGGCGACATCGATTTACATCGATGGTGGGTATGTGGTTGAAAGTGTCGCATCTGCAACAAGTGTTGCTGAACATTTTCCGCGCTTTTGACTGGCCAATCAAACAACGGATCGACCGAACAATTGGACCAAGGTTCCTGGATTAACCGTCTGGAGTGTAGACGATGTCATGTTTGTCAACGTGTGAATGAGCTTACGAACATCCCAGATACTATTACCGCTTTAACGCTGCACTCTCTCACTATCTCTCTTTCTCTTTCTCTCTCTCTCTTTCTCTCTCTCTCTCTCTCCCCCTCTCTCTCTCTCTCTCTATATCTATCTATCTATCTGCGGGCATCTTGTTAGGCAACTCTCAGTGTTTGGATGACTGCAAGTCGGTGTTATCAAGCGAAGGGCGACCGCTGAGACAGTAGGAATGGGACGATCCAACCGAGGATGTTACATTAAAACGTATGATAACCAAGAGTGTTAATAAAGTGAGTCAGGTCGACCCATGCAAAGTCAATTGTTTTTCGATGATGAGCAGATTGGCACGTTTGTTGACGCATATTCCTCGGTCACTAGTGACGTTCACGAATCACATGAGACTGCGATTGAAGATGCGTGTTGAATGCGGCCAGAATCAGACACACGACACAGAAACCTCGCGGAGTAGGTTATCATTTTTAAAGGAGCAAACTCGGCTTTACATTGGGATGCGTAATCCTTAAACCTGAAGATAACTTTTTTGTGATCGCTGATGGCTTACTAACACGTTTACTAAATAGTCCAGAGTGATCACTTAAACTGCTAAGACCTTTTCTGAACTGGTTAAAATGTATGCGTTGACGGTAGACGTTGTACCCGTCAAGGCAAGTCAAATTAAATCCGATAATATCACTAGAGTGGCTGGAGGTCAATGAGAAAGAAAACAGAGCGAGTGCCCCAGATATGTGCCGCCTCCAATAACAGAATGGAGTTGAGCCAAATACGGCATTTGCACACTGGTCAGCTTGGAGTGAGACGAACAACCTACTTCCTCAGGAAGAGCGCCCCCAATACAACAAAACGAGTAGTAAAATCTGCAATTGCAGATGGTCACGAATGTATGTCTATTGATCCTACACTAATACGAATGTCACATGGGAAGCTTGAATAACCCACTATGATCGGTTTGCTATATAACGACTCTTGCGGTTGGAAGATGCTGCTGCTGTGATGCTGTGTTTCAGCTCTTTTTTTCAAGAAAGGTTCAACCAACCTCTAGAAAACTTGTTCCATAATGGTACAGCTTTTAGCAGCCATAGGTAAATAATGTGTTCTAAAAGCTGACATATCCGTTTGTGTGTTATTTGTGAATATGTTCCGTCATGAAAGGGTATTGTCGACAGATACAATAGATCTATAAAACAGATTTATGCTAGGAAAGAATTCACTTCTGAAAAAGTTGTTTATTTATACAATATCACGCCGAAACACACGGTACATAGTGCGACGGCTCCGACGGATACAGTGTGCAAGTATGAAATACGGGTGAAAAGAACTGGTGAAGCACTTCCATTACTACTAGAATACACACATAACATTTATGAGCAAGAGGAAGTTGTGCTGGTGGGAGCCCAGCTAAACAATTCCATGGTAGTTAATTGAAGACAGGCACTGTGACGAAAGTGGTGACTTTACAAACGGTGTATGTTGACGGGTTGCCTGAGTCTCTGATGTCGAGCAATTCCGAAGACATAGGAAGTGCAGCGTCCAGCGATGGCGAATTAGGTGGGTCGGTGATGAATGATGAAACGCATAGCTCGGCTGATCATGGCTTTAGTCGGTTGAGCGACACTGACGACTACGATAGTGACGACAACGATAATGACGTCAACGATAGTGACGACAACGACAATACCGTAGAGCAATATTCCTCGGCGTACCACTTTAAGTAGCGACTGAATAAGATGTGCCACATCTCCAGAGAAGCCACAGACGAAAGACGGCGCCTCTCAGCAGCTGCGTTAGTGATGATGAGAACAGGAAGGGATGTAATAGACAAAGCCATTCCTCACGACAAAAAAGACATGGGTTTTGTGCGTTTGTTTCTTACAATTTTCTCCACCATATAATAGATTATCATGCTAGCATTTTACCAGGGTTTAACTTACCCAATTTGTATATGTGAAGAAGGAATGTATCTATCATGCATACATTATTAACAGCGTCGACCTGAATTTTTCAAATAGGTTATCTGGACTATAATCTAATAAATAAACTATTCTAGCGAAATGCAGATTATTAAATGTATCTTTCTCCCTCAGCGTTTAACGAGATTTGCATGTCCTATTTTATTTATGTTCCTTATGTATTGTTGGTTATTTTCCCACACCCCTATCCACTTTGCACGGTAAACACATTCAGTTTTCTGGATTTATAATCTTCCGGCATTAATCAAACATTTAAGACAACCTATTAAAAGGCAGCTTACGTTCTGTTCTTTGGTAATCAACATTGATTTAAATACATTAAGAGAGTGGGTTATGTTACTGGCGTTTTTCAGACAGCAGCCAATTCTGGATTAGATGTGTCACACACCGCTCTTCAATTAATACGTCTAAACTTATAAGCAATTCATCTTCATTTGAAAATAGAGAATAAATGTTAATTGTTGATATATAGAGAATAGTTCAATTCAATTCGTGTTTATATTTGTCTAATATCTCATAATAACCACCACTGCACTTCAAACAGTTATTCTTAAAAATGGGAGCGTGAAATTCAATATCATTTTGCATCAGTCTATTTATTTTATCTTCTATAATATTAATCTGATCAAATAACTTCTTACATTATTCGACATAAATATAGCAGGTTATTATATGTAAGTTATTTGATAATTATTTCAATAAATGCTTATTTTAAATCATGAGAAATGAAAGGAAAGAAATCGTTTAAAACCTATAGTGTAATAGGTCAATTTAAAATAAAAAATGTTTCCTCTTTTAAATGTAAAAAACGACAATCTGTTGAACAGAAAATAAATATATTTACTCTCAGTGTTTGTATAAATTCTATCTATAGTGTTTCTTTCATAAAGTGTCTGCAGAGATGTATACATTTCTTTATGTGTCTGGAGTATTGGCTCAGGTTACATCGTGAACCTCTTATCGATTTCAATTTCCAGGCAATTGTACTTGGGTGATTTTCGATAGTCTTCTCGGAATTGCTTTTATTGGCAGCATCGATTATAGTCCACCGTTTCTCATTTTCGTTCTTTATAATTGTATTGGTTTCATGGACTTTCTTTTTCTATATGTGGTTTAGAATGTCCCGGTAAATGGAGACAGTACTGTTTTCCATTACAATTCTTAACATGTTTAGTAATTTGGAAATTGTTGTTCTTGCTCATTCATTACAGCAGGTGATTTGTCGTATGTTTTATATATCTTTGTTGTTATTACAATATATATATATATAAGTCGACTGAAATATTAACAGTGAAATACCGTTCTGAATTTGGTATTTCCATTTTAAATTTACTAATCTTTTGCATAGACTTAAAATACTATTTCCCACTAATAAATGTTTGCAACTGCAGTTATACAACGTATAGATTAGGCGTTTATAGTTACATCTGGGGATTAATATTTCTAGATATACTAATTCATTTCTAATAGAATACGTGTTATATCCTAAACATACTGGGAAATAATCGTACAATATGTAATTAAATAAACCTTTATACAAACTTTAGCATGCCTTTACTGATTAAAATTCAACAATGAATCCAAAAGCAGGGACATTCATAAACAGCAAAGTAAGCAACAAACGGGCACCTTGATCCTGCCATTTACCCCCGTCCTCCGCTGACTACACAATGAAGGTTTACGTACACAATGAGGGTTAACATATGATTAAACAAAACTCTTTTTCTCTCTTCCTTTCTCTTTCTGTCTCTGTCTCTATCTGTATCTCTCTCTCTCTCTGTCTCTCTCTTTCTATATATATATATATATATAGCATGAAACATCGATGTCTCTAAGCATGAAACATCGATGTCTCTGAGTATATTTTAAATATTTAATATTTATAAAAAATATTATTGTTTATCAGCCCCCTCCCACAGAGGCTGGGCACTTTTCGAGGAGCTTTAATAACAAGTAGTACAAATAGCAATATGCAATGATCCGACTCGTAGATCACTCTTAATTACTTGGTGGATAGTAGTAATTCTACTATTTACAGTTAAAATTCCCCTTTATTTACTAATTAGTTTCCAGTGGCCTTCGGGTAAGATCTTCGACTGCGAATCAGTGGCGATTTGTGTTCGGGGTTCGCGCCCGGTGACCGTTGGGAACTAGTTCCTAGACTGAAGATTGCGTTAGCATGAAACATCGATGTCTCTAGGTATATTTTAAATATTTAATATTTATAAAAAATATTATTGTTTATCAGCCCCCTCCCACAGAGGCTGGGCACTTTTCGAGGAGCTTTAATAACAAGTAGTACAAATAGCTATATGCAATGATCCGACTCGTAGATCACTCTTAATTACTTGGTGGATAGTAGTAATTCTACTATTTACAGTTAAAATTCCCCTTTATTTACTAATTAGTTTCCAGTGGCCTTCGGGTAAGATCTTCGACTGCGAATCAGTGGCGATTTGTGTTCGGGGTTCGCGCCCGGTGACCGTTGGGAACTAGTTCCTAGACTGAAGATTGCGTTAGCATGAAACATCGATGTCTCTAGGTATATTTTAAATATTTAATATTTATAAAAAATATTATTGTTTATATATATATATATACATATATATATATATATATAATGGTTTTAATGAAAGAATGACATGATAAATCAATCAAACTTTATTACATATAAACGTTTAAAAAGCACTGTAAAGTCCTTAGCTCCTGGATGTTCAAAGAAAATATTTACCTCAGAGGAGTATCACCGCAATGCCATCACTGCGAGTAAAATATTTCGCTTTCAAAATATACAAATATCTATAAAACATGAAGTATGACGGCTAGAAAACACGCTTGTATGTTAACATACCCAATCAAGGTACGGACTAGTTTGATGCTAGAGTAGAAAGTCCATGATGAAGATAAAGCAACAATTCCTCAATGAATATATCATACCTGTTATAGCATATTGTAGTGTAACATAAGCCCTTAATAATGCAGCGACTGAAAACCTCAGAGGGGCACGGTATAAAATGGAACGCATTATACTCGGCATAAGTGTTCATGATAAAAAAGAACAACCTGAACCAGACAGCACCATGGAGTGAATAACATAATCATTACTATACGAATGGTAAAACACGGATCCGCATGTCCCCTTTCGAGATGTAAAGACAACAAGTGGGCATATAGAGCGACGGAATAGACCCCGACGAAATAGCAATGACTTAGAGGAAGAGCAAACACTCAGTGGACTTACAACCTCGATAGTTAACTAGGTCATACTTGTGCACGCCTTGTCAGAGATAAAACAAAGTTCAAAGACTGATGGGAGTAACTTCTATAAGTCCCCTATCATTCTTCCGTCATAATGCTAATTTGCCATATATCCAAAACAGTCCCCATCTTGCAGACCTAATTCTTACTCCTTCCTCTAAACCAGTGTTTTAATCAACATACCAATTTTAATCACCTCCATAAGTATTCGGTATACCTAAGTAAATTAAGTTAAATCACTAATACAAACCATTCAAACACCCTGCAGAGTTACTGCCTTTAGACCGCTTTGATGATATATTTATTTAAATTCCTTTTAGATTGATTTAAAGTCCTTAAATCTAGGATTTAAACACGAATTTAATTAATGTTGTTCTTTTTAACCTCATTAAACCTTAAACCCATTTTATCCCTAATTCCTTTGGAATACTCATCATTAAACGCCAAAACAGTAACGGCTACATATACGATGCTCATAATATTGGCTCACAGGATTTATATAGTAATCTTTTTTTGATGTTTTTATTTTTTTATATCCCTTTAAATCTTCTCCGGTTTAAATCTCAACTGCTACTTTTCACACTTCCCCTTCTTTTCAAACCTCATGAAACTTTCCTTTCCCTAAATTTAAACAGACATACATAACATGCCTTCCCCCATATATATATATATATATATATATATATATATATATATATATATATATATGTTTCGGAATTTTTAAAGTGATGGTTGACAATTTGTAGTATTTGGTATATTCGGACTACTGTTTTTATCTTGGGTGTTTTTATGACAACGTTTCGATCGATGTAATCTCCGACCTATTCCAGGTGTACTTTGTCGAACTTGGGAATCTTCGACAGAAAGATTCCAAAGTTCGACAAAGTTAATCTGAAGAAGGTCGGAAGTTACATCAGCCAGGACGTTATGTATATATATATATATATATATATATATATATATATATATATATAAAGCAGAAAATGTAAAACTTGATTCTATCTTGCGTCGTTTCAAGCAGACAGGGCGCTGCTAATAACGCTACTACCAAAATCATGTTTTTTTTTATTCTGTGCTTGTTCACGTCAACAACAATGCCGAAGTCTTGACACTTTCTGACAAATCAACATTAATATTCTGTGCGATTTGTCTACATTTCTTTCTTCATCCTGAGGAAGTCTTCAAGAAAGACGAAACGATATGAATACATAAATTACATAGTTGCTGGCTTTTCTTTTTTTTATTTCACATTACGTCGGATTATTGAATGCCTACTTTTCTTCAAATATATATATATAAATATATATATATATATATATATATATATATATATATATATATATATATATATATATATATATGGGGGGTGCGTGTGTGTGCGTGTGTGTGTAATGCATTCGGATTTTATTTGGCACCACGTAATGTTATTTGGAAATCTAAAAGTTTCCATAACCATGTATTTCTTAGACGTGTGAATTCCTCAAAGGCTGTTCAATATTTCATATACTGTTTTATTTTAATTATTATTATTATTATTATTATTATTATTATTATTATTATTATTATTATTATTATTATTATTATTATTATTATTATTATTATTATTATTATTATTATTATTATTATTCTTCACTAACTAACTGTTTTCAAACAAGTTATCGTCAATGAGTGCTCACTAGGAAATAAGAGGTGGTGTTACTTGGAGTATGCCTTTCCTCGAGTGGTAATTGCAAGTGCCCCAAGATGTCTAGTACTGTAAACCTTTCTCACTATTAATGACGATGTGTTTTCTCTGGTAGGATTTCGGTAATAATACGCCTCAACAAGATAGCAGTTTTCTCTATACTCTTCCAGTAAGAGGATGATCATCGCCCTCACTCCTCACTCGTTTTATCGTTCTTATAGGGGGCAGTTCATGAGATTTTTTTTCAGTTTCAGTGTTCTTGTATTCACGCGGTATTCTCTTGTTGTTATTATTATTATTATGATTATCATTATTATTATTTTCATTATGATCCTCATTATTATTATTATTTTCATTTTTATTATCGTTATTAACATAGTAGTAGTAGTAGTAGTAGTAGTAGTAGTAGTAGTAGTAGTAGTAGTAGTACAAAAATGAAAGTTTACAGACTTTAGACAAATATTAAAGTACGTGTGTTTGTCATGTGACGACTACATGATTCTAAATGGATTCTGACAGATAGTGACGTTTTTACTGGCGTAAGATCAAAGCAATTAGTATACAGATAAAAAATAATGTATTCAATTGTTTTAATAACAACGAATACAAGAACTTGAGAAAAATATGAGTGAAGTTGACTCATAGTTTTTGAGTTAATGTTGTCGAAAAGATCGGAATACTGAGACGTAGAATGACTGCTTTAATACGCGTTTGCTGGGGAAACACACCGCCAGTCTAGAGAACGGATATGTTAATAGTGTGTCAAGTGTTATGGTAATTGTTCTTTGGCTTCCTAATTTTTTGTTTGCATCGATTAGTTCGGGGTTCTTGCGCAGAGAACGTGACTCGCTTGCTAATGTCAGCACTTAGTTTATTACAATTCAAGGCTCACGTCAGCCAGAAAGAGAGATATTCGATTCGACATGAGAAACGTTCTGTCAAAGACTAACACAACATTTTAAACTTAAACATAAAAATTAGTATATAATATCGGACTTATATGTATTGGGTTGGCCAAAAAGTTAGTTCATGTGTTGACCGTCATCTTCCGGTCTACTTAAAACTCGTTGTTTATCCATGTTTTCAAATCTTGTATTTGATTTACCATATGGGAGGCTGTCAGGGTGTAATAAGCCTATGCACAGAGGAGTTCTTACTTTTTCTGTTCAATTCAACACCTTATTATGGGCGATCAAGCAGAGAACCACTGACAGCTGATGCTTTGTTATTACAGAAAATATTTTTAAATACCTACAGAAACTTGCATAAAGATATGCCAAGTGTATGGAGAGTATTATGTTACATAAAAGGGTGTGCTAGAACTTGTTTTCCCGATTCTGAATATGAACATTTTTCAATGAGAAGTGTTCATCGCTATGGCCGATCAAAGATGATCGGTATTGACCAAGTGAAATCCGTAGTTGTAACACGATAGATGTTTGGCAACCAGAAAAAATACGAACGAACTTTTTAGCCAACCCAATAAATATATACATATGTAATTGGCGCGTTATAGTGGCTTCATGCACGGATATTTGGCTTAGCGTACCGTGTTCGCGGTGTATCGGGACTACTGCACCATAATCCTTAATACATTCAGAAAAGATATGAATGTATGCAGCACCGTCTCAAGCTACAGATTAAAATGTATAGTAGATAAGACTCTCAAGATGTGGTTTAGCAATAAGTCTATAGAAGGGCTAACTCGGAAATAACACAAGTATTTCTCTGCATACCTCAGAGTTGTTCCCAGTTACCCCGGACTTCTTGTTTTCAGTAGACTAACAGTATGGCAATACTTAGGGTGTGAGTTTTGGAATTGTGTAACCCTAGCTTGAATATTGACTCTTACGGCAGGCACACTGACAAAGTGTATGTAATCTCAATCAGGACTGAAAGGATGATGTAATTAAGTACACACACATATGCAAATGAAAGTATGATTATATCGGCTTCTACCAATTAAATAGGTTGTATTAGCATAACCAGATATCCGTATCTTAATGAAACGTTGCCCTATGTCCTCGGATATGTGTGAAAGAGTTCCATAAAGAAAGAGGTAGTTTTATTGTTTTCCAACAACCGTCTTGTGTAATCGTTTTTTTGTCATAGTTATTTATATTGTCAGCAGATATAGTTAGTAAGACTTAGTTTGTGTTGTTAAATGTCAAGTAAACAAAGTTCATACACATAGACGATCAGCGGAGTATTTATCGATGGGGTTGTGACCTATGGAAATCCCACGAAAGATTAGTGATCGGTCCTTGGCGATGCGGGACAGTAGTCTCGATGAAATAACAACTGTTTATAGAAACGCTGCTTTTAGCGCTACTAAGAGTTAAGGAGAATTTACTATCAGTCAGAAAAACAGAAATACAAGCTGTCATCCTGTGTATTCAGTCTTTCAGAACAAAAACAACCCAGACAAGTCGTGAGAAAGTCGAAAGCTGAAAGAGAGAAAGGTAGATGCTGGAAAAGCGTCCAGTGTTCTTGTAAGGCAACAAGACCACTCACTGGGTATAGTTGAGATGGTACTTTCTGCGCTTTGGGAAGCATATTTTAATTGATGAAAAGATTATTATGGAATACGGAGTGTTTTTTTATAAGACTTTTTTATAATTTTCCGAATTGTTCATTTGGTATGTCGGTTAAATTGGTGTAAGTTTCGTGGGTTTCTGGGTCTATTTTTCTTTTCTTCTTTGCGCCTACTTTCGATCTGATTCGTCAAAATATATTCATGCGGTGGTATTAATGGTGGCTTTACTAATATATATGTACTGTTGATTGTCTTATTATTTATTATACCGAGCCGTAATTTACAACTTTAAAATAGCATATATCATATTAAGATGTAGCCTGCTAGTTTGATTACGTTCCAAACGCATGAATGATTCAAAAGTGTGATTGTCAAACGGCTAATAATTGTATCACGGCTATGAATTCAGTAACATTACTTAGCATACTAGACACTTTACAATTGTGTTACAAGTTAGCTAATTCAAATTATTGATGTTGTGGTGTTTAGTTTTTATATAGTAGGCTTAAGGAATGTTCAATCTTTTCATGTTGGTATTGTGTTTAATTATTTAAGACTCGTTAACCAGGAGGTGTTTATGTTGGGAAGAGTGGCAGTCATGTGTTTATAGGTGTTTGCAAATAAAGCTAGTATCGGAGAGATGTACAGTGAATCTCCAAGAGAGAGTTGTGGTAATGACAACGATGTCAGAATTAGTTTAATATTATTATTGTCGGAGATACATTCTCTCATGCGGCATTTAAACTGATAGGTTACATATTTTATTCCTTATGTATTTTGAGTATGAGGAGTTTTAAAATAAACTACATAGTTTGATGTTCTGATTGTTTATCAAAATTTATAAATATATTATTTAATTATTAGAGTTGACTGGGGGTATATAGTGATGTATTATATTTTAAGTGCTTTTTCGTCCAGTTTGAAGTTCGGATGTATTTAATATTACTATGTATTTGGTTCCAACGACAAGAGTCGATTAACAAAGAGGAAAGAATAGACGAAGTGAAAGACAAAGGAATAAGAGATATAGAGACGGACAGAATACAACAAGGTATGCAAGTAAAATTTCCGTTTTTTTTTATTATTGTTAGAATTGTAGAGAGAAAAAAGTATAGATATATAAAAAAATGAAGAAAGTTTTAAAAAACACCGCAAAAAGGAAAGAACATAGTTTTTAGATAAAGACTACAAGTGATTATAAAGAAGACAGTAGCAAACATATATTGTTTTAAGTAATAACAATATATGGAAATTTAAAAACAAATAAGAGAAGAACAAAGAGAAAGAAGAAAAGATAACATCATTGTTTAGATGTTGAGCTTATTTTGAAGAAGAAAAAAGATAGACGATCGTACTGTTTTTTGTATCTTTTCTTGTTGCACTTTGAAATGTGCTATTTAATAAGAGAGCAGTATTTTGTCAGTTTTGTCAAATAGCGAAAATATTATTATTCTGTAATTTGTTTTGTGGATTCGAGATTTTCAAATGTTCATTGATATTCGTATTTGATAGTAGTTGTATGAGAGAGAGACTAATTTTATAAGTTTTTAAGTTCTTTATTTCTTTAAGGTTTTACCATGGCCAAACTCTTTTGGTTTATACTTTTTGTATTAGAATAATTATTTTATTAAAAATAGCAGTTACTAAATTTAAAAGTGTGGTCAATCCGTGAAGACAAATATATATCAAAAAATCTGGTGGCAAACCACAGTGGTTAATCTTTTTCAACGTCCAATTCTTTGTACTTCAGTCTCCTCTTTCAGCCTCACTCTGCTCTTCCTACCACTCTCCAGCTCAATGGAGAGAGTACCGTTTATATACTACTTTTTGCCCCACCTATGTAAATTGACTGTCAACCAGAGCCATCAAGCTTTCAAATTCTCAAAACAGCAAATTTGCAAAGGGGGACAACTCAAACCACACTTTCTGAATCCATTCCTGGCTGGGGTAACTTTGCTAACCACACGCCCCACTTGATCTACACGATCATCACTAGTCAGCCCATCACGTAGTCGCTCGACCAACATGGCGGGCGTCTCTCTCACTGCGATCTCCGCGGTGCCTCTTCGTGAACGTCGCGACTTGGCTCGACGTCGCTGTCTTCTTCCTCTGATGACACCACTGCTGGCCGAACATCAAGGATGTGTCGAGGGATGCCGTTGATGGATACATTGTTCGGGGACTGGACACTTGTCACAATGCCCCTCCCCCAGCGTGTGGTACAGCGAGCGTTAGGCGGCTTGATCCACACTTCCTCTCCCACTCGCACAGACGCTTGCTACTCCCCTTCCTCCGTGGCTACGGGCGCAGTTCGGGGATGCCGCCATGATATTTGGTGCAGAATTCAGGCCAAACCCTAACCTAGTTAGGCAGTATGTTTGGCCTTTGTATCCGACCAGCTGGTACTTCCAGAATTCCTGCGAAATGTGGATCTGTAGGTATGCAGATTTTAAATCCACAATCGCCGCAGCCTTCTGCATCTGCCTCCACTCTCGCATGGTCTCTCCGCACACATCCATCACATCGCCTCCCGTGTGACACGCAACGTATGCGTTCAGTTCCCTGAAGTCCAGTACTGGCCGAACCTTTTGCTTTGTGGGCTGAACAACCACCATTAACGGAAGCACGCCTTCCACCTTCTCCATCCATGGTCTTAAAATCCCTTCTGAGATCCAACGGTCCACCTCAAATTCAATGCTTACGCCTCCTCGCAACGTATGCTCGTAGAATTCCACTCTGTTGTTCAGTACGGGAGGTTCTCTCTTCCATACTCACTTAACTGTCCATTTCTCACCATCAAAGTGTGCAGAGAAATCTTTGTCCTCTATCAAGCAACTTTTGTCTGACCCGGCCGTTCCTGTTCCTCTGCCACCTTTTTCGGATCGCACACCTGCAGCCCCTTGATGTCCTCCAAATCTCACGGTGTTCCTATGTACTGTGACGCTTCCTAGTCGAGCAATTGCGTCCATCCCTAGCACCACATCGACGCCCGTGACCATTTTGTTAATAACAATCGCTTGGATTGTTAGCGACATCCCACATACCATCATCCGAACGACACTTGTGCCATTGCACTTCACCTCTCTGCCGTCAACTGCCGTAATGCTGCTGGTCCCACTGCATGTGTCAACCATGTCTTTGGTGACATGTGTTGAAGTACAGCCCGTGTCGACAAGGGCCTTTGCACTTCGTCCATTCAAGGTCACCTCTACTTGTGGCGACGTATCCTGAAGCGCCTTCATCAAATAAGTGGGGTAGTTACCGGCGCAGTGGCTTCCCCCTGTCCGTTTCCCTGGGGACAGAATCTGCTGATGTGGCCGACTTTCTCACAGCGGTAACACGTGACTTCCGGCTTCGGCTCCCTGCACTCCCTCGCCATACGCATGCCTTGGCATAGGTAGCATCTGCCAGCGAACCTGGGTCTCTGCCACAGCCCTCTCGGCTCTTCGTCCTTCATAATCTCCTGCTGCAGTTTGCTTCGTTGAACGACAGCTACGTTTCCCTGCTTTTTGCCTTGCTAGCACCCTAGCCTGTGTAATCAACTCCGCCACCTCCATGGTATTTACACCAGGCAGTTGCTGCAGAGCTATGGAAATATGGCCTGGGAAGCCATTTATCAAGCCCATCTTTACCATCTGTCGACGGCCCCCTCTATTAAATCTTGCTAGTCCCGCCAACCTCCGGATTTTGTTGGCGAAAACATCGACAGACTCTCCGGTCCACACCATACGGCTTAGTTTGCCATACGCCACAAATGATCCTTCAGTAAAGGCTTCCTTCTACTTCCTTTCAATGGTGTCTGCAGACAGCCGATCTTCCTCCCGCATCTCCAGAACATCACCATCAAGATACAGCGCTATCAAGCTGGCTACATACGCGATGTCCTGCAACTTAGCGACAAGGTTAACCTTTCTCAGCCAGGCTACAACATACCCCTCTCCAGAGAACGTCTTCAGCATTTAACTGCTGGTCCTCTTTCCTGCCATAGTTTCTGCCGAAATAGCTTGTGGTCAATCCGTTAAGACAAATATATATTAAAAAATCTGGTGGCAAACAACAGTGGTTAATCTTTTTCTACGTCCAATTCTTTGTACTTCAGTCTCCTCTTTCAACCTCACTCTGCTCTCCCTACCGCTCTCCAGCTCAATGAAAAGAGTACCGTTTATATACTACTTTTTGCCCCACTTATGCAAATTGACTGTCAACCAGAGCCATCTTGCTTTCAAATTCTCCAAACAGCCAGCTTGCAAAGGTGGACAACTCAAACCACACTTTCTGGATCCATTCCTGGCTGGGGTAACTTTGCTAACCACAAAAAGAATATGAAGCTAGTAGTCAGCCAAGTCATTACAATCGGGGGAAAAGCTTGTGTGTGACGGCCATGTGTGTGCTAGGGGTATTTATCTTTTTTCTCGCAGTCAAAGGAGTAGTGTAAGGTCAAACGGCGTTTCTCAAAGACACTGAAGATAGGTAATATTTGAGAATTATCGTGATGTTCTATATTATAGAGCAGCTCTAAGGAGCTAATAAGATAGTTGATGTCCAGTCAGTATGTAACCTTTGTAAGCTTTGGTGCACATACCGACGTGATAGGGTCCATAGGGGATCTCCTACACATACGGAAACCCGGAGGGGATAGGTTATGGTAGAAGGGTTATTGTTATTATGTTGCCCAGTAGGGCATAGCATAGTACTGTAGTTATGTAACTTCTCTGGGGTGAATAATTGTAGTGTTAGGTGAAGATATGGGTACCATCTTCGGTTATCGGATGTTGACAGGCTTACATACTGATGGCGATTTTCCCTGTTTACTGCGTAGATTTGTTGTGCAGCATGATATGGGTCAACTAGTTAGAACTCCTACCGCTTCTTGAAGCAGTTTTCGCGACAACTATGTTTGAAATTAGATTAGGAGTTGAGTTGATTTGGGCAAATATATGTTTGATAGAGCACAATAAAATAAGGTACCGTATTGATGTATTCTGTATAGTATTAAAGTAAGACGTTGACCTATCTTCGCGATCTGATGCGTACCGATGGGGGTTATATTTCAGCTGTTTGCACCGTAGCTAGAGGCGTGAGTTGTGTTAACTAAGAGGAAAAGGGTAGCTATCGAAGTGTGATGTTTTTTTCCGGAAATTCCTCCCGAGAATGCTCAAGTGTCTCAAAAACTAGTGTAGATGTAGTAATTGTTTATAGAAACGGTACCTGATCTGTAAAATTAATATCTGGTCACACAACACATATGAAAAGGATGAGGTTCTGTGTTTCTTCCCCTTATATCGTTGTAGTCCGCGTGAGTTGAGTAAAGTTGCAATCGGTTAGTTACCGATGCAGTAGAATATTATGAGTGGATGTGCGATGAATGCCACGTAAATCAAATGTTCATGCCATTACAAGACAGTGGAACAATGGGGGGGGGGTAAGATGATTGGTTGACGTGGCGAAAGAAGGGTCGTAATACAGTTAATGACATGTGCGTTAATGAAGCCGACAATATTTTTTAACATTCAATAATAATTTCATGTGAAAGCTGACGAAGAATTCTGGCAAGATGGACAGTTTGGAAGCTTGTGGAAGTAACACACTCTTTTTTATTTCTTGTGAAGCCTTACTGTAAAGGAAAATATAGGAATGTTAAATGGTTGTTTGTATTTTGTAGAAAAGACCCTAAAATAGTACCGTCTTGTATTTTAAGAGAATAGAAGAGAACGTATGTGATTAGATTGAGTGCGAGAGAGAGAACAAGAAAGAGCGCCCGAAAGGTCGGAACACGCTCTGTGAGGTAGAGAAGTTAAGGCAAAAGTCGGAAATCACGTCACGTACGTACGGAGCTGATTGACTCTCATGTTCCTGAGCACAAACGAAAGAAGACGTGAAAAATGGCCGAATTTCTGCAGGTAAGCGGGGGGGGGGGGTAGGGGGAGGTATGGTGGTATAGTCAGAAATGGCCAGCCAATCTCTCTCTTTAATTCCGTCATGTTCCTTATCACTCGTGCACATGCAGCACTTTCCGTCTCTTTGTTTTACGTTAAATAAGACTTTAAACAACAAACGAAACCGGGGATACGCCAGTCGGCCTAGGCGAACCCCGGTACCCACAGTTTTAGGTAAGCAGTAATACAACAAAGCGAGGGTTCAATGCCACAGGAGAATAATGAAATAATACATATAGGAAATAAAGAGACAGCGAAAGTTTAGTCACTGGTGTTCTAAGTTCACAAGCTTACCTTTCGAAAGCAACCCGGAGCTTGCGATTACATAAACATCTTTCAAACTAAGCAAGGATCAAATCTGATTGACGACACGTTTTTCTACTTACTGTTTTGTGACATTTTGTTGCGACAATGAATTGTCGATTTTACATGTCTTTACGCGATAGTAAGGAAAGCCAGGTAAAAGGACTTTAGATGTGGGGAACTCCAGGTTCTCACAAAAAGAAAATCGGAAATAACATCTCTTTGTGTCACAAGCAATGTTCTTTGCAAAACGATTGATTATTTTCTGTTAATGAAGAATTCTATTTCGCTCATTTGTGATGGTTCAATGATATGTCTTACATCTATTCAATAATCTGTATGCAATAGTCTAAACTGTCTGAAAACGTAGTTTTTGTCCGGCAACTGTAAACTTTACTGATTTTACATAGACATATTGTGAAGTCAGCTTAGATTCAAAGCATCAATTCGATGTACAATGGCAGCGACACTTTAATGATGATACAATTGCTAGCACGTTTCTCTTAGTTAAAACATATTAAAAGTATAAACATCGTATTACTAGCGCTAAAAACCCCAGAAAATTGTATACATGGTTATATTATTAAAAAAACAATATCAAACTATCTTGTGTAGTCGATGTCTGTGTTTGTGTGTTTTAATTCTATCTAACGCATTAATTTTTTATCATTATTTACTATTACTAAAGTATTATTGACCGACTTAACCATCAGTAAATTAATTATGCTAACATTTTATAAAGCATAATAAAATAATACTTTAAGAGTAAAGATTGAATCAACCACATGTATTTTACGTGAATAAGTTTTATATGTGTTTTTTCACATTTTAAAAAAAAGTAATTGGTTCAGCATAATTTGGAATTTACTCGTAAACAGTTTCCATTAAGAAAAATAACCTAACAAAATAACTTATACGATGCCTGTCGACAAAGTATCAAACCTTTGGCTAGAAAAAATAATTCTAATACCTTTAGGCGTGGGGACCCTAATCTCCATCAAAACAGATCGCTTGTGCTTGCACCCACTTAGCCCACCGAGCCATGCACTGCTGGGAACGCCTCTGATAGTCTTCTTTTGGAAGTGTGTTCATCTCAGCCGTCGCGTTCTGCATTTGATATTATCTAGTCTCAACACGGGAAATACAGTGGTGTCTTCAATATTCGAAACAACCAAGAAATCTGGAGAGTAGAGACGTTGGCGAACGACTGGAATTACATGTTTGGCCAATAAATGTTACATCAATTGGGATGAATGTGCGGGGGCGTTGTAGTGATCCAGTTTCCAGTTTTTTTGGCCGTCCACATGTCTGGTATTTTGCGCCGATTTGCGTCACAAAGACGCCAGGGAATATCTGGATTTTACTCACTTTGTCACTGTTTGTCCTTCCGGTGTGTATTCGGGATACACAATTCGACTATTATAAAATAAGACAGTCAGCATCACCTTGATTTTGCTTCGCACCTGTCGTGCTTTTTTTGCCTTGGTTACGCGGGATGCCTCCATTGCGACGATGTATTTTTGTTTCTGGGGTGTACCCGTAGACCTATAACGCATCTAAATGTATAACAGTGTTCAGTACACCAGGATTAGTGTTGGAGTTTTCCAGAAGGTCCCCTGAAACTTGAAAATGGGTGTTCATTTTGTTTATGCGTCAACAACTTCGGCACAAATTTTGCAGCAACTTTGTGCATGTTCTAAATCATCACGCACAATTGAATTTGCAGAATCTTTTCTAACTCCCATCTTTTGGGCGATCTCCCACACGGTTGAACGACGATCTTCTATCATCAAATTTCGTAACCTCTCATGAACTGTTGCACTTCGAGTAGTCACTTTCCGCTGATGTGCGGCCATTTTGAAGCGATTGAACAACTCTCTAATGTGGGTTGCACTCATCGCGTTTTCTCCAAACGCCTACTTAATCTTACGAATTGTTTTGTTTTGCAAATCACCAAGCTTTTGACAAAATGTGATGCAGTACCTTTTCTCAACACGTCTAGTCATCTTGTATGGCACCTAACTCAGGGACCGATGTACAGTCACAAACGAACGGGAATCTGGTGATAGAAATCACACATGCGCATGAAGATGTATTTTTTCACTGTGTAGAGTGGCGCCGCCCTGTCGTCTCTATTTCGCATGGGAAAAATAAAAGTCAGATACTGTTTAGACAGGCCTTGTAGCTTTATAAAAATTCACATTACTTCATAATCTGATGACAGAACTATGCTGTAAAAATAAAATCACACTTTCAAAATATTTTTAATGAAATGTTGAGAAAGTAAATACATAAACTATAGGGGTAAAAAATACTCCCAAGCAACACCGAGTAAGGACAGCTAGTACCCTAAAATTCGATATTACTATAACGTATGCCTTGTCGAATCTCGCTTATCTGATAGCTGGAAAAATTCCTTCGTGCTAACAGTGTTCAATAATCCTGGAGAATGACTCGACCCACAAAATATTAGGCCCATGTAATGAATAGAGCTAACGTCCTCGACAGAAACAATAAATAATAGCCTGTTCTGTGCATAGTTGAGTTAAGAATGAAAACGGAGTAAGAACAACTGAAGAGCGGCAGGTACATCGGTTTATTAGTAGAATATTGTCTAAGATAATTTTTTTTAGTTTTGAACGTTCCTTTCTTATACCCTGTCAGTATTCTCCCCTTTTTTTACAAAAATTTCTAAATGATTAATAAATTTAGCGCTCATATTCAACCTCGTAAATGCTTCTTTCTGAACAGTGGTATCGATTAAGGAGAGTCCGTTCTACTGCAAATGATTAACGGTCATCTATGCACGCATATACTACACACTAAATAAGGCAGTTAAAGTTTGGGAAGAAACATTAGATATGGCTGCAGCCATTGAAAGAGTATGGCATTGATGTTTACTCATGTAAATTAATTAGTACGGTATTACATGACGAACCATTAATATAGGCAGACCCTTCTTAGACAAACGAAATCAAGTCAACCTCGATGGCCGTACATCTAAGAACATGCCATCGATGCGAATGCACCTCATGAGTTGGTCCTTGGACATTTATTATTTCTTACTTTTATAAACGACCTCACTGCTGCAATTTCGTTTCAGATAGGTATATTTGCCAATGACACTACGCTCTATTCTTAACACGTAGAAAGAAGAGAACGCACACATACGCAGAATAATATATGAATCCTCAGAAAATTATCTGTAGTTTGTAGTAGAATGGTTACAAACATAAACGTTGTTTTAATGCTACTAAGACAAAACTCATTTCTTTAAACAATTATGAGAAACATTATCAAGCACAGATGGCCTTGACAAATAGCACCTGATCTGAGAGTCCAACATTTAAACCCTTCGGCCTTACATTCACAAGTAACATGCATTTCAGACAAATACATAGAAGATACTGCAAAGTCTGCCTAAAAGAAGGTAGATAACTTCTCACACATTCCAGTACCGTATATCTTTACCAATCAATCATTCACATATGTCTACAGTATTGTTGTCAAATTTAAGCTGGTGCACCAACCACTAGTCTTAAAAAAAGTCTAAAATATGCCTCGAATCTAATAGGTCCCACGTTGTCTACAAAGCTCCAGTTTATGTTTTATCGCCGCAATGTAATATATGTGTGCTTGTTTTACAAGTACTTGAATAAAATGTGCGCCGACGTACTTAATTTACTGAACGTAAACACCTCCACTCAACCTGACAAGCAGGAAGTGATCACACCTTCACTGCACAAGCCCTCATATGACAGAAAGTGTTGTACTCTGATAGTTTATTTTCTCAAACTTCTAGCATTTGGAATTGCTTCTCTACTCTTTGTCTCCTAAACTGTACAAACCTGCACACATGTATATGTAACATAAACAAACAATGCGCTACACCTTCACATTTGATCCCTCAATACATCCTGACACTAATTCCTCAGTAGTCCATTACGTCTAAGTAGAAATGTGCCTTGTTTGGTGTTAATATAAGTAAATAGAATAAATAAAAATGTGGGAGGATATTACATTGTTTAGTGTGAATATAAGTAAATAGAAAAAATAAAAATGTGGGAGGATATTACATTGTTTGGTGTGAATATAAGTAAATAGAAAAATTAAAAATGTGGGAGGATATTGCATTGTTTGGTGTGAATATAAGTAAATAGAAAAATTTAAAATGTGGGAGGATATTACATTGTTTGGTGTGAATATAAGTAAATAGAAAAATTAAAAATGTGGGAGGATATTACATTGTTTGGTGTGAATATAAGTAAATAGAAAAATTAAAAATGCGGGAGGATATTACATTGTTTGGTGTGAATATAAGTAAATAGAAAAATTAAAAATGTGGGAGGATATTACATTGTTTGGTGTGAATATAAGTAAATAGAAAAAAAAAATGTGGGAGGATATTGAATTGTTTGGTGTAAACATAAGTAAATAGAAACATTTAAAAATATGGAAGGACATTACAGTATTTATTTCAGCACAATTGATTTGCAAATAATTATATTAATACTAAAAATGATGAATGGCTCCATATAAAAAATCATGCTGTGATCACATATTCTATCTGACCATTAACTTGATTGATGTTTATTACACTATAGCACAGCCGGAGACTTATACTTATTTATGTTTTTCTTTTTTCCTGTGTTTTCCTATGGTTTCTTAACCAAATGTTGAGCGGTCGAATATAAGAAATACGCGACCTAGCGTACATTTACCTTCGGTGTTTGTTTTGCGTAAATCTCTCTCTCTCTCTCTCTCACTCTCTCTCTCTCTATCTATCTCATTCTCTCGCTCTCACTCTCTCTCTCTTATTTGATATATCTCTTTACATATATATATATATATATATATATACATATATATATATATATATATATATATATATATGTCACTATATATAAATATGTCACTATATATATATATATATATATATATATATATATATATATATATATATATATATATAGTGACATATTTTTACCATTCAGTGTAACAAGGTGATTCGAAACTTTGTCTCTTAATTATTTGAAAATATAATCACGTGGAGGCATGAAAATAACTGATGCGACATGTCTATAATATCTCTAGTTATATATATATATATATATATATATATATATATATATATATATATATATATATATATATATATATATATATATATATATATATTAGAGAGAGAGGGAGAGAGAGAGAGTGATAGAGGAGGTATATAAATAAGTAAAAACAGGAAAATCAACTGTGCAAAGTACTATATCTATCAAGTAATCAGTTGTCTAAAAAAGGGGGTTCAAATAAAAGAAATGTTATTCTTTCTTGACGCTATAGCTTTTCAAAGAAGATACCATATTGTCAGAAGAATGCAATCGGATAAATCTGTAATAGGGAATTACCAATAATGCTTTTTTTAACTTAAGGTTACAATGATAAACGTACATATAAAGATAGATCTATTTTTCAGAAAATAAAACCTTTGAAGATAATTACGCACAACATGGCAGTCAAAGATAGAAAACAGAAAGAATATTACATCTACCAAAAATAACGCTAATAAAAACAGATATATGAACCCTACTAACAATGATAAACAACTTGAACCTCAAGACACTAGACAACATAAACGACTAAAGAAAAAGAAAATCAATGTAATTGCAATGTTAAAAGAAATTCCACTAGAGAAATATTAAGAATCGTTTAAGCATCTGCATATATTTAGCACTATCCTGAACATTTTTTATTAACATCCTATATTCAACAATGCATAACATTACACAAAATATGATGGCTTGGCTACTCTGGTGCCCCCTCGATGTAAATTCACTAGACTAACTCGACAATCAAATAAATCTCATTCATTCACTGTAGAGGCTCCCAGATGTCGGAGAGCCTACTACTCAAATAGCTTCTTTCCACGTACTGCTGGCATCTGGAACTCCCTCCCTGTCCCCTGTTTCTCCGTCAGTACAGACATGCATCAATTTAAAACTAATGTAAACAGACATCTCTCTGCACAGATCCCAATTTAGGTTGACCCCCCCCCCCAAACTTCTCCCCTTTTTTGTTTTCATTACGTCTACAGTGGCAGCCTACCTTGTTTGGGGTGAACTACGTTAAAAAAAATAATGACTTGTAACAATAAGAAAAATTAAATCTGCGCAGACAGCTATACCCCATGGAGCCCTTATTAATAAGTGTTATTGCTATCAATCTAGAAAATGTCTGTAAAACAATAGTTGCATCAATACAAACGTTATATACACCTGAACTGTGAAGCAATTCACTCGAAATGCTAATCGACAAAGTATCACCAGTACATCGGTAATCCTACACATTCTTTCCCTTAAAGTGTATTCCCAATATGTATGTTATATATTTTCTTCTTTTTCATATATTTAAAAACGTTCGACAATATTCTTTATTTTATTTTCAATTTTTGACTTTATTATGTTTTATTTTTATTTGGTCGTTAGCTTTTTCTCTTAACCTCTGAACCCAGTCTGAATCATTACCCATTCTAATATTAATCCATCCAATATAAACTCCAAACTTTTTGACTTAGTCTCGATGTTTACTTTCTATCCCAATCTATATCAAGACACGCCTTCTGTTTCCAACCAGAACACTTTCAACTGCCTACCTCCGCCAACACTCCTACTCTACTGCCCTACTTAATCGCTCACTGATAGATATTTTGTTTTAAAATCTATATTCGACGCCTGAATCTTACGTTTTTTGCACTCCCCATTCCCTACGATGTTTACTTTACCCGTCAACTTTCTCCTACAACTCCGATATTGCTGCATCTTATTTTATTAACTGCTGCGTGTTTGCTTTAAAATTATTTTTGTTAACAGTTCACTCATATTTGTATTCTATTTTTTTCTTAATGTTGGCTTTTTTACAGCTTGCTTTTCGGATTGAAATACATTTTTATTATTTTACTTTTTTATTTAAATAGCGCCATAAAAATTATCTCTGCAAGATCTATGGATGCGTTGCTATTAGTGTTATATACACCACTTAAATCCTAAACTTTTACACTGTCAATTTTTCCAACTGGATCATCTGGGTCATTTAAAAGTGATTGCCGTCAACACCTTCAATTGAGTTTTACAACTACAAATGACAATGTGTTCCAGGATTAAGCTTACATCGAATTTGCTGCTTTTTAATCTCGTTGCGCCTTCAACAGTGAATTGTTGTCTTTATGCCGAACCTTTTATTTTACATTGTATATTTTTTATTTTATTTTATTTTTAGCATTTTTTTATATATTTTAAAATTATAACTTTTGGTAATTTCCTTTTATGAACTTATCTATTTGCATTCCTATGACAATAAACTATAATTATTTGTAAAGCTTTGACTTAAGATACTGAAATGTATATTATTAAAAACTCTTTTGTTTTGAACAACTGATAACTTAATAAATATTGTATTTTATATAAATGTTATTCTTATCTCAAAATTGTTTATATATATATATATACACACATACACACACATATATGCATACATTTATATATATATATATATATATATATATATATATATATATATATAGTGCAGAGGCATGTGGAAAACAATGAAGTGGACTATCGTAAGAATGTGAAAGTTAAAATACAAATTATTCATTTAAAAACTATATAAACACCATGGTTTCATTGACCTTATTGTTCCTTTCTTGCTTAGAAAGTTTCTTTGTAACTCATCTCACATCTTAGACGACTCACGAGATGCAGAGAGTTGTTACAATGGTTTCTAACTTATACCAGTATACAGTGTCTGTTTAATTTGCTGAAGTTTTCATTTAGGGAAAGTACCGAGCCTTTTCTAAACAGTAAAGGTTTATCAATGTCAATGAAACTACGGTTATCTTTGAGTATGTAACGCACAGTTGTAAATAAATTATTTGTATATTTCTCTCTCTCTTTATATATATATATATATACATATATATATATATATACACAAACACACACACACACACACACATATATATATATATATATATATATATATATATATATATATATATATATATATATATATATATTACTAAGTACATATTATATCATCATCCACGGTCATATGTTTCGTCGTCAACGTCTTATCAGATTGACCGAGTCAGGCGCATGACTACTCGGCCACATATCGGTCGCTTGTATAATGGGGGCTATATATATATATATATATATATATATATATATATATATATATATATTTACATATACATACATATATATATATATATATATATATATATATATATATATATAGTAAGCTATGAAATATATATATATATATTCATATGTATATGTGTATTTACATGTAGTGACGTGTGTGTTTTTAAAACTGTGTCCAAACACATGCAGAGAGAGTCAACGTCTGGAATAGATGTTGTCATATTGAATAATATGGAAACAATGTTTATGTAATCAGGTGGAACGTTACTGATAATGGATCGAGGGCAAGTGTTCGGTTCGTTTCGGTTACTCAGTCATCAGTTAGACGCCATCGAGGAAAACATCTCTGCGGTGTTTTCGTCTCGGATGTTCAAGCGGGTAGACAAATCAGTCATAGGATGTCTCTAGTTATTTTCAACAAAAAAAACACCACGCCTTAATCAATTCTTGTACCAGTAGATTAGAGTTGTCTCGTAAGAATTTTGACTACTACCGAATATATAGCTACGCAGTGATTTGCCGACGCTTATATACATTATATCAAAACAAATCAGTTGATAGAATTTCGAAAGGTAATCTCAATGTTAAATATTAAATTGAGATTGTAATAATTACTGTGTTAATAAGTCATATTGGCTTAACTTTTAGTCTGTTATTTAAATCAATCAATAACCGTGTATCGAGCCAGGCCGATCCGACCACTGGATTTTTTTTCTCAAGTCAGAATTTGGCCGCAGTTATTTAAAAATAAACCGCTGATTTTCTGACGGGGGACTCATTCGGATACACGATCCTAACAAATTCTAAGAAAGGTTTCACATCACGCGTCACTCTGAATGATGTTAGTCACAAGTGTGCATTGATAATATAATAATATAATGCATTTGATTACGGAAATATAGTTGATTTATATATGTCTATATAGTTGAGGATTCGATTCATTCGGTTTTTGGGTAAAAATAATTCATATAACTTGTGTCTCGATGATGTGGCTAAATGACATGTTAAACTAGTTTGTATGTTATCGATTAAAACTCTTCAGTCTGAGATTAGTTTAGCGCAAGACATTAGGTTTTATATAATGTAGGTTTGCTATCGGAAAACTCATTCTCTTTTGTATTTAAGTCTACACAACTTATTATTTGCAAGTTATTTTATACGCGGATATAGACAAGTCGATATTGTAAGCGTATCATAATTGTGAATTGTAGGAGGTATTTTTTTATTTTAATCACAAGTCAAGTATTTATTTCGGTTATAGTTTTAGTAAGTATTAATATATCGTCGACATAACCAAATTGGTGCGTGTTCATAAGGTTTAATATTTTATTTGCAACACTTTACATCTAGTAATTACTACATTTGTACTCAATAGAATTGTAAGCGATGCCTTTTTTTGGTACGGTGGTGTGGCTTTCATGTGATCGATTGAACTTGCAAACTACGGGCTAAAATAAGTTTACGTGGAGTGTTGAATTAATAAATATCGATTGTTTAAAATGTTTTATTGGGAAAATGGGAAAATGAAAAAGAAAAACCAAAAAATGTATGTGTTTTATGTGTACATCAACGTTTCGTCTTTATTTATACGACTTCATCAGGATGATAATATAAAGAAAAATGTCATGCAAGTACAAACACATATAGGGTTGACATAGGGGTAAAAGGGAGAAAATAGTAGCCACTACTGGAGAAAACAGTAGGGTGGACGTCCGTGCTTGGTGAGGAATGAAAAATGAATGTTTATGAAAATGAGTGAGGAAGAAGTGGAAAGATGGGGGTGAGCGAGGATACTGTGGCTTGTAGTAAGAGAAAGAGGTGGGGGGGATGAGCAGGAATAATGTTGATGGCAATGAGTGAGGGGGTGGAGGGCTACAATTTTCTTCCTTTTCCCCAATATGTAAATCCAATATGTGTTTGTACTTGCATGATATTTTTCGTTATATTATCATCCTGATAAAGTCTTATAAATAAAGACGAAATATGTAGGTGATAAAAATCGTACTTATGTCTAAGCAGGGCGTCATAGTCCAAAGTTAAAACGCTTCACTATAGAAATCAATATCGAAGGTTCGATCCTTGTCTAAGTAAGCCATACTGATGACATGTGAGCCAGAAACACGTGTCCATGGATTACTCTTATGTGCGTATACTATATATATATATATATATATATATATATATATATATATGCATATATATATATATAGATATATATATATATACATATATATATATATATATATATATATATATATATATATATATATATATATATACATATATATATATATATATATATATATATATATATATATATATATATATACTGGTGTTTATTCTCCTCAATTATTAATCTAGTCATTACTAAAGTTTAGTATGAAATAATTAAATTTTGTCACTAATTAAATGTGTATATATACATTTTCTGATTTTTCTCGCTTATATAAGTACTATTTTATAGAAACTATTCTAACTAAGGCATGACTTCACTTGATGAAAGGAGCTAACAAGAACGAAATGTGAGTATCGCAAAAACAGACGATTCTTATTGTTATTAGTATTAAAATAGTCAAGGATATATTTAAGATGAAAACAGTCAACAAGTAAAGAGTTCCACAGGCATGCAGTTTTTGCAAATAAGCTACTGGAATAGGAATATGTATTACAATGAGGTATAAAAACAATGAATTGCTGGAGACCATTATACCGATGTGTCAAAAGAACTGAAATAATGCAGGGGGTTATAGATCACATAATTCAAAATAATTCATGCCATGATAATACATATGGAAAAAACTGAGACTAGCAACATCACGTATGTCAGAGAGAGGTTATAGACAAAAAGAAAGGGTGCTAGGCCAACTACATTACAGATACGTTTCTGCACCTTATCAAAACCCTCCAATTGGACAGAGATTCAAAAACCCAAATATGGCAACAGTAATACATTCATGGTCCGATAGTGAATTTGTAGATATCGACAATTTACTCAGGTGTGAGAAAGTTTTGTGAGCGATAGAGAGCACCGACTTTTCAAGAAGCCAATATAGCAATAACTCTAATATTTGCTGAGAGAGAAAGACAAAGAAGTTTTTGAGTCGATATCTCCTCAAGAGCAGAACCATACATGAGTATCTCATGTAGAAAAAGGGGCACGCCATCGATTGAAAGACATTATCTAAATCTAACATGATTAAACAAAACAACCCATTTCGTACCCCAATTCACAACTAAACTCAAGTAAAATTCTGGATCAGCTACATATTTAAACTAATCCTAGGAAAGTGGGCGTGAAGCAAAACGAGAATAGTGAGTGATATCATCAAAATATATGTTAATTTTCTGAACACTATTCTCTGGAAGATCATTATATAGAGTATAGAAGTACTGGGTGTAGAATAGAACTATGAAAAACACCAGCATTCATAGGAAAAGAGAGAAAAGAGACACTGTCCAAAGTTATTCGCAAAAGTCGATTAGATAGAAAAAGCTTCATTTAAAAACCCTCCTCCCCAATACTCTGAAGTAACTCATTCAGTTGCTCCTATGTCAGGAGCTGGGTATTTCCCGGCATTTAAAAAGCGACTTTATATCTAACTTTTCTTCGTGGGATATAGTAGAGATAGATAGATGAACACAAAACGAAAGTGTTGATCTTTTTGCCAACATAATCATATTTGATTTTCTTTAACTTTTGAAAAAATATTCACGAACAGAATATTTTTCATCATAATAGAACCTTACGCTTTTAAAAAGTTAATAAAGACAGTATGTACCAATAAGATACCAAAAAGATCATTATAAATATTCATACGATACGACCAATGAATACATTATTCACATAACGGTAAGAAAATAAAGAATATTTCATGACCGATCTAAAACAAAAAAGAAAAATAATACTGTAATTGGCTTAATAATTTTGTTTTTCGTAGTCCTACAGAATAAGTTAATGTCTCTTTTTACTCGGACACTAGGTCGGTTTCAAAAGTGAGGAAAATCCAGCTTCTCAAACAGTGGAACACTATATTAAATCAAAAATAAGAAAATCACCCTACTCTCGAAGGATTTCCTCTACGGTGACTGTCGACAGAAAAGATGAAGTTTAGAATCAGAATAGAGAGAAAACGTTGTTCTTAGCGAACAGGTCAAAGTATAACTTAATGTTGACTAAGAGAATTTGGTAAATAATCAGAACTTTTAAATCAAACAATAGTAAACTAAAATTGCAATTAATAAAATATAGTGTTCGTTAATGCATATGAAAATGATATTAAATTATTTATGTGTGTCCAAATATACACTACAAATGAAAGTACGCGTCAACAGTAGGTTTACCAAAATTTTCAGCCTTGCAATAGTTTCAGGTGTGTAGGTTGGGTAATGGATTTTTTTGGTCGACTGCAGTGAGAATCAGTTTGGGTCAGGTTGTGGAAACCCTTAGGCAGGATTGTGTTTCTTCTCGGGACAAATTCCCGTGTACAGAGTGTGTACAGGCTTGGAAAGTCGGAGAGGGATTACCGGCGTTGCTCGTATGCTCTTTTTTATAGAGTACCCATGGGTTAGTGGCGAGGCTTGTGGTCAAGCCTGCATACGTTAAAACTGCGAACGGAGTGGAATAACGTAGGTATTGTCATTCTGTGGTGACCACGAAAGGGGGTGGTCAGTGATAGAATGTGTGTAACCCATGTCTGTCCGCAATTACATTGATCGATACGGTGTGGATGGTGTTAACATTCAAGTTGTAGAATGTTGTCCCATTTTTTGATTTGGGATGTTGGCCGGCATGTGCGCGGAGATGACTTTTCACCACTCAGCGCATTGATAAAATCACGGGAAGGGTGCGAATAGTATTGATGGTGGTTCCACATCAAAGGGGTGTGCAGTTAATTGGGGTGTAGAGCAACTCGGGTGCGCGCGTCGGGGACTGATAGAACAGTGGAGGAGGTCGATTTAAACATAGGTCGTGTTTAAGTATACTTGGATTAGATAAGAACAGGGTGGACCTTGTTTTGTAACCCGATGTTTTCCGGGAGTTGTGTTGAAATAACTTGTCCCATTTTCACCATACTGTGTAGTTAGAATCATAGGATGTGAGCCGCTACGCCTAAAGGGACTGGGAGTTGAAAAACACGGTTTATGGTTCTCGGGCATCTGCCCCGGAGTGTGAGGTGTACTAAACGTATAGTCCAGTTGTGGCAAGTTGTATGGAAACGGTACCTTATATAATTTTTGTGGGCTGACCAGATAATATAACATTTTAAATAGAGGGGTTTCTGTTTTTTGTTATCTTATATCGCGAAAATAGGCGATAATTAGATTGATTGGAAATCGGTTGTATACTGATTCATATGAAAATGACATGTGGGTGAGATGGGTGCAAAGGGATAAGATAATGTCAATTCGGGGCAAAGTGGTCAAGCAGTTGTGAGACAGGGGAGCAACGCTCGCTTCGTAATTCTGCGCAGTCAGACATAGGCACAGTTCGCTCGATTATCGATTATGCCGGGATGGCTATGGAGCCGATTCAGATCGTAAGATACCTTGTCTTACATCCCGGGGTTAGAATCATGTAATACCAATAGATCTGGAGGTGGATTCAGAGGATTAAGGCCAAATTGTGTTTAGTTCCCGATCTGGAGGTGGATTCAGAGGATTAAGGCCAAATTGTGTTTAGTTCCCGATTCTGACTAGTCCCGGTGATGGGCTTTTCGAGAAAAACATATTGGGATTGTTTATTTCTGATGACAGAGGAAGCTATGTTAGATTATAGAGGCCCTGCATTTCTAAAAAGACAAGTAAACAAGTATTAATTATTATCGGGAGTAATTTGTTGGATTCAGTGCAGGTTAAACTGACATCTATTTTGGATGATTAAGTCTGTTACCACGAATGATTGGTTTTGTAAATCATAATAGGTTTGACAGGGCCTTGTAGATTTCAAAAGATTTGGGGTCAATAAAGGTCAGACACAATGTAGGGATGTTCGTTCATGACAAGACAAGGAACTGTGAGCTCACTCATTGTTGTCGAAGCGACAATCGAGAACAGTCTCGTCATAGAAGCGAAAAAGAACAGATGTCCTAAGAGACAGTTCGCCATGGCGGCCGAAGCGAACAGTTGTCGAGAACGATTTGTCGTGGAAGAAAAGCGGGCATTTAGTCCCAAAAAATCATAGTCGGAAATGCTTAGAACTGGGTTGCTAAGATGAGACCAAAAACCCAATTATCTTCCCCATCTAATTTGTCGTTTAGTAAGGTAACCACAACGTAACAACAGTCGAAGACAGCGACTCTTTCCCACGTGTTACTCAAGGTAAATAAAACCCTCTTGCACCTCTCAAAATGTCTTAGAAGCTTTTTTGTCGTACCCAAGAGTGTTTATTTTCAGACCATAAAACCCCACTGTAAAACGTTAAACCACTAGACGACCAAGAGGGGGATCACTACCAGACTAACAATCGAACAAAAACCCACGGCACAACGTTCAACCAGTAGACCACTAGACAACGAAGAGTGAAATTACAGCCAGACGAAATAAGGTAAAATATAAAATGCATTAAGAGTTTGAGAAAATTGTTAAAAAAGGAGTTAAGATGTCTGTAATAACTTTTGGTTATCGAATAAATGTACACCCACAAAAGTCCCCGTTAATAGAGACCTCTCACCCTGATCACATCGGCCCACGCGGTAACGAGAGGCGAGTAAAATTCTATATAAAAAAGAAGGGACAGTGTTATTATTTAATGTCGACAGTTTAAAGGCTTAACGATTAATGGTAAAAGAGAGTGATGAAAAATCCTGCAAAGCTGCGCATTTCGAGAAGCGTGGTTTTAAGAAACTTTCAATGTTATTCATAACGTAACAAAATGTACAATTTAGGTTTGTCGCTCAGTAGGGTATACACTAGTAGAGATCTGAATAGGATATAATACTCATTTGGTATAGTTTTCTACTTTAAAAAATAGATAACTTAATCTACATAATTGTTTCTGCCACTTTCAAAAGTCAAGGTATTTAAAAATGCATCAGTGAATTGTTTTAAGATCACAATTACGCAAACACAAATACAAACAAAACCGCCAAAATTGAATTTTTTTTCACATAGCATATTTGTCGTCTTTTTTTCTCTTTTTCACAGAACAATTTGACTTCTTTTTTCTAACCTTTCCTATAGTTATATGGAAAAACTGGTATTTTTATCTTTTCTTTAAAAATGTCAACCAATAATTTAATTATTGAAAAAACACAAAAATAATATATATATATATATAAATATAAATATATATATATATATATATATATATAGAGAGAGAGAGAGAGAGAGAGAGAGAGATAGATAGATAGATAGATAGATAGATAGATAGATAGATAGATATATAAATTTAGTATGAATAAATGTAAGTAATAATAGAATTTAAAGATTAATTAGTTCAACATTGTAAATAAAATATAGAAATGTAATAAAACCGCTGGTTATACTTATAAATCCCTAACCTACAATTTATTTTAATTTCAATTTAAATAATAGTAAAAACCTTCTCATTCTTGTTCTCATCCTTTAATCTTGATGTACGGCTGTGTCCGAAATAATGGATGTTTTTCTTAACTTGGAACAATCACAGGCTTGGTCCGGTCAAATCTTCGGCTCATCTCGTTATCGGTCTACCTCTAGCTAGCTTATATATATATATATATATATATATATATATATATATATATATATATATAGCTAAACATTTTTAAATAATACGGAGTGGTTTTGCTTGATAAGCCTTTTCTTGTATTCTTTCAATTTTCCGAAAATTCCATTTAGTGTTTTGGTCAAATTGCCGTATGTTTGTTCTATGTGTTTCTTGTTCCATTTACTTTCATTTTTTGCGAGTACTTTCGACTTGATTCGTCAAATCATCTTCATACAGTGTTAATGTTGGTACCATCAAAAATATGTCTTTGCTGTTGAGTTTTTTTAGTAATACAGCAATTCGACAAAACCACTAAAAGGAACATTCTGAAAATTCGAAAAATTATGAAAAAGTCTTATGAAGCAAAACACTCTATGTAATTTAATGACGTGTGCCTCTATGAAAATATGCTGCCTTAATACACACACAATACAAACACACTATATATATATATATATATATATATATATATATATATATATATATATATATATATATATATACACACACACATATATATATTAATATATATTAATATATATATATATATATTTATATATATATACACACACACATATATATATTAATGTATATTAATATATATATATATATATATATATACATATATATATATATATATATATATATATATATATATATATATATATATATATATATATTTGTGTTATAATCAAATAATTCCAGGAGGAAATCCGGGTATGAGAGTTCAATGTAATACATCGAGTAAGAATAAAATAAAATGAAATGTAGTAACACGAAATTACATAATCATCGATGCAATAATTTATTTCAACCTTGTGGAAATTTCAAGCATCCATTTTAGACGATACATATTTGCAACTCAATCGTCTAAATTGGATGCTTGAAAAATACCACAAGGTTGAAATGAATTATTGCATCGATGATTATGTCATTTCGTGTTACTACATTTTATATATATATATATATATATATATATATATATATAAAGTTAAATGGACGAAGAGTGATAAACATGCACGAATGTCCAAATTTATTTCAAACTTCAAATGTTCAAAATAGGGTATATTCTGTAATAAAATTATGTTTATTGTTCTTTCCTTAAGACATAGCTTTTCAAAGATCGAGATCTTACTATCAGATGATAAAGTGTCCAATGAAAGAGGGTTTCAATGGAGAAGAAAATGTTTCGTAGAGGCATCATGTGTAGGCGTTCAAAAAATAAGTAAATTCAATGGTGAAATTGAGTTCAAATTAGTAGATAGAGCGTACTTAAACGGAATTAAAATGCAGATATCTGGCCATTTAGAGAAAGCTTCCAGGCCGAAGAGAATTCCAAGTGAAACATAGCGATGGAGGATTGAAGTGGTTCTGAAAGAACCCCTTGATTTTAACTTAGGGCTTCCATTGGACACCTTATCGGCGGACAATTTACCATCCGGACAAACCCAATATCTTGTTACTCGAACTTTTTTCTCACCCATCTTTTTCTGATAATTTTTTCATATTTTTTCAAATGTTGCACTTTGGCTTTTCTATTTCCAACTTATCTATCTGTATAATTCGTCTGATGATAAGATATCGTCTTTGAAAAGCCTTGGCTTAAGGAAAGAACGATAAAGATCATTTTATTACAGAATATACCCTGTTTTGAACATTAGAAGTTTGAAATCAATTTGGACATTTCTGCATGTCTATCACTCTTCGTCCATTTAACTTTATAATTGCTCTATCTCGTATTGAGCTTTTACTATTTCACTATAGGTTCATTCCACTAAAAGTTTTACTTTTAGTTGCTTACTTATATATATATATATATATATATATATATATATATATATATATATATACATATATATATATATATATATATATATATATATATATATTATACTTAGTATTATGAATAAAATAATTAATGCCATAGAGTTTTTAAGAAAGTCAGATATTTTTTTATGGTTGTGATATACCAGTTTTGACTCATTACCTACAAAAAGGATATAATACAGAAAGGATACCTATTGATGAGTAATAAAAAAGATAAATTGAACAAGTTTGAATGTTGGGTTAGTCATGGCTTTCTCTTTACTTAATTGTGGTGGTAAAACAATTACATGATGAAACCCTTTTAAAATTATCTTGAATCTTGCTTTTAATACAACGTTATTTTTTGAAAATCATTTTGATTGTACTTATGAGTCAATGCTTATCCAGGCCGATAGCACTTTGATGATGATAATTTGTTGATTTATTAGGTCTACTGTGCGACAAAACTTTAAGACTGTACAGGATTGTTTAAACTGTGAATAATTTGATTATCTTAGCATATGGATCAACAAGAACCTGTTAACATTTGACTTGAAAGCAACAATGTTGCAGTCAGCTGATAAATATTCTCGCAGTAGTATGTTCTACAGACGTAAAGTTTTCGGAAAGAAACTCTGTTCATAGTAGATTTCTTTAGCTCCGACTACACATACAAAAAGAAATGTTTACAGTGGCTTTAACTCAAAGAGTGTTTTATATGTATGTTTTACAGAGGGGAACTAGAGATATGAGTCTCTACCATGGTCATTATGATGGAATATGGAAATACTACAAAGTCGAACCTGTGAGAAAAAGGCTGCAGTGAAGATGAGGTGGGAACACCTAAAAGATTTCGAAGTCAAGTTTGTATTCTGCAAAGACAAAAAAATTATGGTTCGGGCTTCACATTGTCTGATGTCTTACGACGTATTTGACTGATATACATGTAGAGAATTACGTCATTAATAATATATTTTTCTAGAGTAGTCCGTTGGGGCAAATATTTTTCCAGCGACTTTAGCAACAAATATTATGTACGTCTGTAGTGATATTCAGTCATGTTAGCCTTCAAAATAACGGGCCTGTTCAAGGAGATTGGCATTCATTTAAACTATAGAATATCAGCATCTAAGCGTGACTGGTGAACAGAAAATATATTGAAATAAACCGTTTTCTCATTGCACGACATGCTCGTGCTCGTCCTTGGCTCACAGATCACTCAGAATCCATAATCTAAAGATAGGGGCCACATTTCCACAACTAAAATTTAAAAAAACATTCACACTAGATTGTCTTAATGTAATGCAGAGTAACTTGGGTCATCACAAAATTAGCATACTTCTGTAATTCACTTTGTCTTGGAAATTTAACGTATGTGGAGATAACTTATCGCGTCTTGTGCTAAGCTAACTCTATGTTTAGTTTCGTAAACCTGGGACTATATCGAAAAAATAACCCGAATTCAGGGTTCCTACTAATTTAACACGTGACCCCAACCAATCACTTGACACAAGTATAAGGTCAGATAATGAACATATTTTGAACAACACCTTAACATAGCTGATCTTGTATTTACTAAATAGCCGATCGTGCTTGACAAACGGTGTTTCTTAAAGTAACTATTCACATAAACTAATTAAAAAAACACGACAATAAACAATATTTAAAAAAGCACGGTCTATCTCTATTTACAGTACAATTAACAACAATAAAACAAAACAAAAACGTTTCCTTTACATCCAAACCAACAAACAAAATCACATTATCAATGTTACACAAAAACAAGAAAATAATTATTACACGGCGAATAACAACCTTTTCCAAGTTACATAAAGAGAACACAGTTTGAGCTGGGGGTACATACCCCATCGAGTATTCAAAACACTATTTTATTCAAATCAATGAAAGTACAATGATTCAACAAACCACAAATGACCGCAAAATACACCAATGTTACATTAAATACTGTGAGGAAAAACAAAAATCATCATAAACATGAACTGCCTTTTTTACTTTGGATGCGTGCATGCGTTACGCGCAGCCATTGTTGTCTATATTTATTCTTTCGAACTGTATATCAACGGTATTAGCTCGCAGCAAACTCCATGGCAAACTCACCAAACTATTGTTTCTTCGTGTCTAGACCGCAACTTGCAACGTCATTATACGTCGATGTGTCAGTTTCTATTTCGTAGCTATATGTACTTTAAAACATGTTTCTTTGTCTTAAGATACACGTCTGTTACTCATACGTGGGGAAAATCGTTTCCCCAAACTGTGTGGGGCTGACATGAACCCAGCTAGATGATTTCGACGGCAATCACAATCTATACTAGCTGAAGTACACCTTTTCCAAATAGGGTCCCTCATTACATAACAGAAGAAGACAAAATAAAATTAAAACATTACATAAAGAATTATACATTAAAAATTGAAATTCGTTAGTTGAAAGCCTTAAATTTCTATTGAAATAATAATGATAGTAATAATAATAATAATAGTTATACTACTAATTATTATTGTTAGTAGTTTTTTGTTGTTATTATTATTATTTTCATTATTATTGTTGTGTTTGTTGTACGAATTGACGAAAAACGAAGCCAACACCATAATTCCTTAAGCATTGATAATTCAATTCTTACGGATGTGCAAAAATAGCTGTCAAGATTATAAAACTCATTATTAAAGCAAGGAGGGAAGGGAGATAGGAACTGACAGCTAGAGGCAGATACCTAACTGAGATATGAACACAGATAGGTATCTTCCACCGAGAAAATCTAACATGTTTACTGTTTATCCTTGCAATGATGTCACTCTAACACAGTCAATGCGATTTTGTACAAAAGTGTACAGACAATAAAAACAGAAAAAAAACAGCATGTATATGCTATTTGTAAAAGAAAAATATGTACTGGAAAAGCTGATAAAAACAACCAGCTTCCTCAGGCAAGATATCCAAATGTTATTCGAGCTGGAAACGTGAATACTGGAGACAGAGGGGTAATGGAGCTGCTCTATAAAAAAACAATGAGAACGCTTTGCAAACATTGTACCTACAAATATTTGAAATTTCTGGGAAATGCATCATCAAATAAACCGTAATATAAGTTAAGATTAAATAAGTATACCTGTCAGGAACAAGACAACTTTTTGAAACGAATTTATTTAGTATACATCTAGTACAAGGAATAAACACCTAAGCAATCTCCCTTGTACGGTACTCTTGACCATTCATGTACTAGACAAAAAGACAACTAGGCATCTTGACGAAGAGACTAAGAAACCAATCGCCATGAACCACGCCCGGAGTATGATACTGACTTACACTACGTTAACAAGAAGGTGGGAGAAAACTGGTAAGGATAGAAGGCTATGTGAAAAACAGAGCATTAGAATTGAAAAGTAAACAACATTGAACACAGAAAGCCTGATCAGCGATGCGGTAAACACCGTCAGAATGAACGATTCGGGAAGGAGCGAAACCATGAAGTAAAAGTCAACAATAGAAAAGTCTGAAAATAAAGAACTACATGGACGATTTAAAAGCATCACAAGAAAAAAGACTACACAAAATACCTTGAAATAGTTCGACAAAAATAATCGTGATCAGTGGAACGGAGTCGCTACTGACATCTGGACACAACGATACGATTAAAACTGATTATATCAGAGCTAGACTATATGCCACCTAGATAAACATCAACAATATGCCTTCTGTACAAATAGACGAAACAGTAAACAGCATAATAAGTGAATGCATCAAACTAGCTTCAAAAACATATAAAGACGGGCATGCCTGCGTGGGAAATACGTACACTTGAAACTGTGTAAAGGACTGTATTTCGAACACGCAAACACAAAGTGAAGACGATACACTTAAGTGAAAACCACAAAATGCTCTGGGAAATCAAATTACAAACAAATAACTCATCTAAGACAGTCGCATAACACATCCATGAAGATCCACTGTGATGGAAAATGAAGCGAAATTGCATGAGCTAGTCAGGAGTATCCGTGACACCACCACAACTTAATGATGATAATGATAAAAATAGTAAACAAATACTAAATCGTAGGTTTTCCTATCCCAGCATACGACGGTAAATAATAAGAAAAGACGGTAAAAACTAAGAAAATACACGAAACTCGCTCAAGAAGTGTAAGTAAATGATATACAATAAGAGTAATCTTAGGAGCACGAACATCTGGAAAAGACTAAGAACCAAAGGAAGATTATGGACTATAGAGCTAATAGAAATGATCGAAAAAGATGGAATCTTAGGGATCATTATAAAATCCAGAAACTAACCTGTAATAGTATCGCTTAGTTGATGACGCCTGACTGCTCCGCGGATTTATCCCTGGGGTTTATCTTAAGTCTGAGGCACAACTGTGATACTATCTAAGGGATGGGACTAACTGTAGTACTATCGCGTGTCAGAATAAGCGGGGTAAAGAATAGACACATTCACTTTCAATAAAAGGGTTGATCCGTCATCCGGCTTACCGGTCGTAAGTCGAATTAAAGCGTCATTGATTCTCTTCAAATAATTACTTAGATGGCTGATCGAACCGATGTGCTGAAATTGAACGCTGTATAATATGAGGTAGCGAACTATAATTTTTAATACATCAAAATGTAATTATTTGTGTTTACTGAGGAAATATGATTAAAACACAACAGTCGAGTTGGCGAGCGTCATAACTCGTCGAGGAGGAAATCGGAATCAAAACTGAAAACTCTCCCTTGATGTGATAACATCTGGAGAGAGTGAAGGGGAGAAGGAGATGCAGAGAGAGAGGTTGAAAAGTCTGAAAATGAAGGAAAGATATACGATAAGAGACATAGAGCAAATACAGTCACAAGTATTTCTCAGTTTACAAGTTCGATGCGATAGTTGATTTGACTTGTCCAACTTACCGCGAGCACTCGATCTCACGAAATTAAAATCGGCTCAATACTGATTTACGGCAAACGTTTTCACACTGACTGCTGTTCTGAGATTTTGGTGCGGCAAGACAATTCTCGATTTTTACGTATCAACTTCAGAGTACAATGTATGGCTATCGCAATGGTTCTAACTGTAGGGTCATTACTGCTTCTTTGAAAGGGTAACTATACTTGTCACAACCAACATCAATTATGAACGCTAACCAGCAACACCAGAGTTGAAACAGAAATAAAACAAAAACATAGAAGGAAAACCACTTGAACCCGTAGGAAATAAACCTTCAGAAAATGTCATAAACTTTCGCTTTTCCGAAACCAATATGATAGAATCAGCTCCGGCTGATACCACACAAAATAATCATGAACTGTCTAAGATGATAAAATACTGAGTAAGTACCAGAAGACAACTGATTGTTGCCAGTGAGAAATCAATTATAAACGGCCGTTGCGATAATTCCTTTTCTATTGGAATTAGTTTGAGAATGATCTAGATCTGCGGAGAGTTATCACCCAGACTCTAGAGAACGCCACTGTCAGTGAGCAATCGCTTGTACTTAAATGTGTGAAAACACATAGTGTCTGTAATAATACTAATAATAGTAATAATAATAATAATAATGATAATAATGAATCTAGAATGAAAATTAGAAATAAATCTAATTGAACAAAAGTTAAAGTATTAATACCGCACTTAATACTACTTTTAAGTTATATATTATAATACTATCAATATTAATTATTATTATAATTAAGAAGAACAAGAAAAGGAAAAAAGAAAGGCATTTCATATTGAAACCAGAAGATGTTTAATAAAAGGGTTAATACAAAGAGTATATAGGAAATTTCAACAGAATGATAGGGGAGTTGTGGTGTTGTTTGAAAAACTGTGAAAATACGAGAGAAATAGAAAAAATGAAAGAATACAAAAATATAGCTGAGTAGAGGCGTAAGAGAAAAGTAATAATAGGTGTTCCTAAAATATATTTTCTTTTTAATGTATATATTTATTTTTGTATGTAATATATTAATTGATATAATTAATGTCTCACGTTTTGAAAAAAAAAACTTTTTTAAATGTGTTAATATACCCGTTTTAAGTGCCTTAATATACTGTTGTTTTTTAAATTTAAAATAATTCCTACTGGCTTCTGAAAAAGAAAAGAAAACGAGACAAATAAGTAAATTAAGTTTGAATGTTGTGTTTGTTTTCTATTTTGAGGATAAAAATGAGCTGGTTAAATATTCACTGATGACAACTTTTTGAAAATATTTTGAATATTGTCATCGAGGGAATCAATGTCTTGCAAGGGGAACAAACAATTGTTTTAATTCATATGTTATTTAAAGTAAATTCGGAACAATAACTAAATTATATATATATATATATATATATATATATATATATATATATATATATTTGTGAGTTCTTAGAAAAAACTATATGTAAGTATACACCCCTGATATTATCCGAGAATGTTTCACATTGCAAGCTCAATCAATCAAGTTCTAATTTCTTTAGAAGACACATCATTAAACTCAAAAACAGTGACGGCTAAATATACGCTACTTATAAATATTGCATCACGGGATTTATATACAAATATTTTAATTTTTTTTATTTTTATATATCACTTTAAATCTTCTCTATTTTAAAATATCAACTCTTACTCCCTCCCCCTTTTTTCAAACCTTATTAATCCTTCTTTACACTAAATTTAAACAAACCTACATAACAGTCTAAGCAAATAACGCGTCCAAACGAGAGTAACACATAACTTCACATTTCCGAGACAGATCTAAACATAGTCGTTACAATTTTAAATGTGTGATATGTTTCTGAAAAAAAAACTGTTTACATTTGTTAATTATTTTATTGTTTTTTGATTTATTTTATTATTGGTATTATTTGATGAGTTTTGTTAGACGCGTTGTTGTTAATAGCTTGCCGATCTAAATTCAAGTTCAGTTCAGATAGAATATATTCGTGGACGTAATGGTATAAATTGTAGTAGCAATTAGGTTGTTTAATTGGATAAGAGTTTCGAATAGTTTTTTTTTATAATAATATATTATTGTATAACTTATTAAAGTATTCACCAAGATTTTTTTTATAAATAAAGTAAACGAGACTAGCCCGTTCAAGGAATTATCGTGTTGTTGATTTTCTTTTAATTTTTTTTATTTTAATCATTTATATATATATATATATATATATATATATATATATATATATATATATATATATATATATAACCCTATCTCTGGCACCAATTTTGGCGAATTTCTCCACGTAGACGGATTTCTCATTTAGTGTCTATTTTTGAGAAAGAATACATATCAAATGATTCGTAATTATCATCCGGAGAACAAAAATCCGACACCACACGTGCTGTTATGTAAACCTATTAAAAAATACTTAGTCTCCCTCTGTTTTTTTTAAATTCTTGTTCTTTCCAACCTACATTCAATCCGGCATTCTGCATTGCCCTCAACATATATATATATATATATATATATATATATATATATATATATATATATATATATATATATATATATAACTGTGAGTGTGTGTAAGAATACCAAATAAGATGTTATGCAACAAAACGCCGTATCTGGACGCCTAATCTTTATTTTTCCCGAATAGTTTCAGTGTTCAATATTAATATAAATGTTCATATACCTTTTCAGTTGTATCCCATATATATGTGTTGTTCTGTACGTCGATCGTCGATCTGTCAATCGGTGATTCCGTTTGCCTGCCAGGCTTTATTTTTAAAAAGCCTATTTATCGAAAAGCGCACAGATTGAATATTTGCAATTTATTTAAAATACCACCGACAAGTTAATAAGATATTGATATGTACCGCATAATCTGTTACGCGAACAAGCGTTTGTTAAGCGTGTCGTCGAAATTACTCATTTGCAAGTCTGTCAAGTTTACTTTTTAAATAACATTTTCAGATACGTATATGTTTTCTATGAGAGTATTTAGCATGGTATTGATGAGTTCGTAGAACTGTTACGTTTAAGTTTTAAATATAATTTCAATTGCTAGCAACACAGATTAAGTGAACGTTTCCTCAGAATAACCAATTTTCCTATTTTACAGGAATATTACGAAAAGAGCCTGAAATGCAATCAACTTGTTTAAAGTCGGTTTTCTTTACTGGATAACTGTTTTCAGCAGGCATCTTGAATGAAAGGAAAAACAAGATGAAGTAAAAGTCAAAACGTTCTATTCTAAAAATACGTCATGAATTATTTTCTCTTGTCACTCCTCGAGAGATTGGTGTGTTTGTCAGCTGGCGGCGACAACCAAGAGGAAATAGTTTAGAGAAAAAAGTCTTGGCGATTTCCCATAAGGCTTACAATTTATGGGAAAACATCACAAAAGTCCAGATAAAGAAGGGCAAATCCGCGTGCACCGCCACTAAATGGACTATGACGAATTCATGAAAAAATTCACGGCCAAATTGTTTCTATTACGCACTCATTCGTTTATATGTGTTTTTCTTTTCATCTCATCTATTTGTCTAATCTATATTCGACCATTCGACAATGACTAGTGAATAAACAAATTTACTCAAATACAATTCATATTTTTCGTGTTACATATATGAAACAAACTTGTCATCTTCGTGTTTGATTTGGTTTTAATATTTTTGGCACTTGAACGTTTTTCGGCTCTTCTGAAAGCTTTTGAATTCTATATTTAAACATTATTCATGCTGTGTATATGTTAAATTTTATATCGATAATTTGCCCAAAAAATGATATTGTAAGCATATACTGTGTGAATACTATGTTTGTAAACAATATATTCTATGTAACTCATACATGGAAGCCAAGTACTATGAGTGCAGTTCAAAATGTACACGAGCTTAATGTTAACTATAAATATACTCTACATATGCAAAAGTCTCAAACGAAAAGGTTTCGCCACCAAATGCATGTGTATGTCATGCTGAAGATAATAAGTGAAACGAACTGAAGTTGAAACTACTTAAAATCATATGCGTCTGCTTGTTTTTGGGAATGCATAATTTTCAGTATTTTTTAAAATGTCCTACTAGTCTATAATATCTATCACGACGTTTCGGACGATTATTTTGTTTTCAATTGAAGTGTGTAGAAGCACATCAGTGTATGGCCCAGGGACACATATCTAAAACAATTAAGATGCATTTTGAAGTGCGTAGGTTATGTTGAAATTATGAGTTCAATCGTGAAAGAAGGCAGCGGAACGATATTTAAAAAATAGTTAACACATTACAATACCGGTAAAATAGTATTCGAATGGGTACCGGCAACCTTCTTGAAACATAGGCATTACAAGGCGATGCAATTGATGTGCCATTTATAGGATGAGAAATAATCGACATTTCAATTGTTTTCCTTTGCTAATTCTGCTCATCAACACTAATATGACTTATATTTATACTAAGTGTCACAGATGTGACCCCCCTCCCGGTTTACCTAATATCCTCACTTCTACGTATTAAACCATGTAAAAACAAGTGTCTGTATAACACATTTGAATAATGGATCACATAAAACGAATCAGCAATAAACTCGAAAATAAGCGAATTCTATATTGCTGGAAACCATATAAAAATCAGAATAGCAAACCTTATCGGAATAAAAATACGAAGAGGACTGATAAATAAAATTTCGGACAGCGAAAAGTACTTTATTTTAACTCCCAGAACAAAGTTTTAATACGTGGAATTCGCAAATGTTTTTTAATTGGTATACTTAGGCGTAGTTGTATTTATTTGATAAGTGAGTCATCACTGATGACAACTGGTGATTTTCTCTGGAATCTGAATCATAATGCGACTACAAAAACTCTCAGAGCGGTTTAAATAGATGCACACCTAACTAGGTATTCCATCATCTCAGACGATCGAGGGTTAATTTACTATGGCAGCTATCGAGGTTTGCAAAACCATAGTTTATTCGAAGGAATGCCAGTTCCTCATATGTTACTTACATATTTACTCAATGTGTCTCAGTTTCCGTCAATTGCGCTTACTATTTTACATATATATTCTAGTTCTGCTACATGTAACGTTACATGTAAGTACTCAGTGTCAGTTGCTTAAATGTTTTGATTTGCCTACTTTATGATGTGTTTGAATAGATTACCTGTGCATCAGTGTCATAAATTGTATTCTGTCAGCAGTTTCTTTTATTCAAACTGTTCGTAGTGCTCCTACTATTGTTGGTGCTACGTTTGTTTTTGTGTCCCACAGTCCCGTCATCCCTTTCGCTCTTTCCATCGAGTTGATGTAGTAGCATTGCATTTTAATCAGTAAAATTTACTATTTCGAAAGTGGCTTTATTTCATGTGAACTATATTTATTTTTCGTTTTCTAACTTGAATGTCAACATGACTCACTTCCTCGTTCGAAATTATGATCATTATAATTATTATTATTATTATTATCATTATTATTAGTAGTAGTAGTAGTTGTAGTAGTAGTAGTAGTAGTATTTTTACTTACCGGAGTTCTCACACATATCATCGTTAGTGATTGCCCTCCGACAACAAACAGTGGTATTTCGTGGAGTTTGAGTAACAACAAGCCTCCCCAGATGTCCAATATTCTTCACCGCTTTTCGATAACAACCGCAAAACTCTTTGTGGGATCGTAACAGCCCTTTGCCATTGATTTATCGCTGGTAAGAACCATTAGTCTTCTCTGGGACTTGAGTGGCAATAAGTCTCCCCACTTTTCCAGTGGAGGTATGGTTTCTGCTGCTCTCCTCGGGCGTCTCGTCCTCGTCGACCCTCTACAAATATTTTGTCTGGTGTCAGCCTAGGCCGACACCATTTTATTATTATCATTATTATTATTATTATTATTATTATTATTATTATTATTATTATTATTATTATTATTATTATTACTAATAATAATGATAATAATGATAATAATAATAATAATTTATTAACAATATTACTTAACATTTCTTGCTGGTTTCATTATTGCCGACGTTGTGTCGTCTCAGCCTAAACTTTGGTTTCAATTACTGCTATTTGATTAAGTTTATTCGGGTTTGTTCCTAGTGCTCCCACGATTATTGGGGTTATCTTATTTTTTCCATGCTCCATATCTCTTTTCCGTTCTCCGGCATGTATTGTGTAGTTCTTTCGCTTTTCTGTTTTCTTGTTCTCCACTCTATGATTTTCTGGAACGGCGAAATCTACGATTTGGCAACATTTTTACTTCTTCTTTACTATTATGACATCCGGTCTTTTTACTTCTATGAGTTTATCGGTTAGTACCACCATGTTCCAGATGAGTTTGTGATTTTCGTTTTCCAGTAGTTCCACCGATCAGTCGTCGCACAATTTTTATGGGTCTTCTAAAATGCAGTTATTTGCATAGTTCCCAGTTTAGTTCTAATCCTATTTAGCTGAGTTTTTTCGCATATTCTTTTGGAACAAGTTCGCTGCATTAACTTATTATATGATTTACTGTTTATTTTTATTGTCCACAGAGTCTACAGTAGTTTTCTTTTTAATCCAGTCGATGTTAGTTTGATATAGGTACTTATATTCCTGTTGTTTTGTTTTGGCTGTTAGTACTTATTCTATTTCCCTTTTTATGTGTCCATTTTTTATCCATGTGTAGGTGTTTTCGTGAGCCTCTGTCATTTTTTATGAATCGTTCGTGTAGCCATTTCTCTTCCCACTTTCATTTTCACGTTTTATCTCTTGCCTCTCTGCTCTCTGTCTTATTCATTTTTGCCGGTCTCTTACTTCGCTAGTTAACCTTGCTGTGTTTATTGCAATGTTTGTTTCTGAATTATGTTCGTGTAATTTAAGCAGTGTTTTACACTAACCAGTCACCCTCCTCCGCCATTCCTCTTGCAGCATCATTCTTCGGGTTTAGTCAATTGTGATGGTCATTAGTTTCCCAGTATTCTAGTCGAGATGCCTCAGTTGTTCTTTCGTTCATGTTTAGAAAATCGTACTAGTTATACTCCAAAGGAGTTTATTCATTTCATTATTTTTAATGCTATATAATTTTGTTTGTAAGAGGTACTTTGTTCTTTTCAGGTATTCCTTTTCAATCTTCTCTTTTATTTCTGTGTAGTCGATGGTGTCTGATTCCAGAACTCCCAATTATTCATAGGTATCATTATTATTATTTGTAATAATAATAGTACTAGTAACGTAGTTTTAGTTGTATTATTATTATTATTATCATTATTTTAGTAGCAGTAGTAGTAGTAGTAATAGTATTTGCTCAATAGAAGTTTTCGCATGTGGCATTATCAGTTATCTGTTACTGATAAAAACAAGTGTTTGCTGCAGTCTGATGAATGTTCAGAACTCCGAACTTCTTTGAAATACGATTTTTACTTACTTTGCGTTCTCGCACCAGTAGTTTAACAGTGGACTATCACGTATATTAATCGCTGTCTATCTATAGAATGTGTGTATTTATAAGTATCTTTAGTACACCAAAATGTCTGAATGGCGCTAAGAATAATAATAGTAATAATAATAATAATAATAATAATAATAATAATAATAATAATAATAATAATAATAATAACAATAATAATCATAATAAAAATAATAATAATAATAATTATCAGTATCATTTATTATTATAATGATTAGTTAACTGTCTTTTAATACCGTACGAAACGCGCATCAACATATTTCCTGCTAAAGATCAATAATATTTGAGTTTATAATAGTGTAATAGTTGTAATAATAGTTGTGGTAATATTGGCATTAGTATAATAATAGGGTGTACCTCTTCACAGCCTGCATTCTAAGGATAATAAGATACATTAAATGTAATTACTGCGTGTAGTTTCAGAGCCTATGCTTGATCATTACAAATATAGACATTATAAATGCAGGAGTATCATTTACATGATAGAGCATTACAACATTGTTTAAGAAAATAACAAGTTTGCTTATCAAATGTACTTTCGACTTTTTTTTTACTCTATATGAGATCATATCGTTTGTGGTGTCATATTTGCTCGTATATTAGTGTGTATATGTACTAGCAGGGCTTACTCATGTTAGTTGTGTTTTAATCTAAACGATATTACAATTATGATACAAATCAGTCTGACACTGTTTTTGTTGCTGTCGGCTTCAGTGTCTGTTCAGTCATAGGAAGTCAACGCTCCTAGGCTGTACGTTCTCTCTTGGAAGCGGTTAGTTTATTGCTCTACCGTGAAATGTTGACATGCTGCTCAGGCATATTTTGTAGGCCAGGGTACGGTAATCCAAGTGCGCTTGTTTCTCAAAACAACACCAGACCTTCTGCCTAACCTAGTGACAAAGAGGTTAATGATATATTATCAGTGACGAACATGATGAACATGAAATAATCTGATTGTTTAAAAAATAAACAATTCCCACGTCCATAGTAATAGACTTTTTCCGGATTAATATCATACACATATTCGATATATATTTATTTAGATAGAATACACAGCAACCGTATTAAAGGTAGCATCATAAATATACGAATTCAAATGTAAAATCTATAAAATATGTTATTCTATCTTTTCCCATGTTTCAACTGTTTTTGGTTTATTTGCAGTTCTCCTATTGCATATCATTTCATTTGCAAACATATTCGCTTACGTAGATTTCACATATATCGGTGATGACCGTGCTGATAAGATAGAACATAAATATGAAGTTGTTTTGATTGATTTGAATGTTTTTGGTTGTGAGTCCTGTCCAAAAAGTAAAGATAAACAGCTGCTTGTGTAAGATGTTTTAGATAAATTGTATCATTCGTAATATTAGTTTTATATTCGTGATTATATTAACGACGTTTCCGCCAACATAACCATCTGTTGTTTTTAGATCCAGTTTCACATTTCTGGTAAGTTTGCGAGTTTGACATAAACATTCATAAGTTAGACAGGAAACGCATAATGAATATGGGAGGTTCAGTCGGCTGAAAAGTTGTGAATATAAAAACCAAATGAGAATAGTCGTTCGAATAATCCTACAAATACAAAACAAATGTCTATTATTCATAGTAGAAAATGTATTTCACCCCGTCGCATATCTCTGAAAGACGTTTTACACGTGCATTTAAAGTTTCGAAATAGTATGGTAAATTATTTTTAATAGAGGGGAAATATTTATAAAATTAAATCTAGACATTGTCTTCGGTTTCTTCATTTGTTCCGATTTTCACAACGACCAGAAACATATACTATCACTATAGGAGTGTCTAAGGTCTCTCTGCACAGAGTTATTTGAGAACAACCTGGTATAAGGATACATCCACCTACAAGTAAACCCTGAGCAAATATTCTAAATAACATCGTATTTGAGGTTCAACTAAGATTCCATTTGTATAGCTAGCTCACACTAGCTTATACCAGGAATGGTGCATATTCTACAAGTGATGTTGCCTTTAGTAACAGCACTAAGCTGGATACTCAACCAGACAATGTGTATTCGAGTCTCGGAATCCGGTAAGACAAAGAGACCACAAGAAAGATATACTATGATATAGTTAACTAGTGAATAGGGAAGAGAGACATTGTTGTTCGTAACTTATTAACTGGCTCGGTGTTTAAGAGGTAGAGGAGGGATTTAATGGAACACACAACAATCTATTCACTCATATAGAGATCAGGTGTAATCTCCAAGTACCTCTTCATTACTGAGAACTTCGACTGAAGTAAAACGAATCAAAATTGAAATATATATATATATAATATGCAAATGGTATATTTACTTAAAAAAGCCCTACTGTAGCTTCATGCAGAGGGTATCCACACAGGGTAGCTTACACGTTAGTTGATTGGAATTATATTAAATATTTTAACATTCAAAAGGACTATTACTCACAGTAGCCATTGACTATCATGTAAATATTGAAATACAATAAGAATCCTTCTATAATTATTATTAACATTTGCAGTAGTTGTCGTAGTAATTCAAGTAGCGAATTTCATGATGGGTATTGTAGACACAATTATCACAAGGTTCGATTAGGTTTTTATGCATTAACATTCCGATTGCAATTATTAAATGTATATGTATAGGGGTGTCTTGTGCACACATGTTCTTGTGTGGGGCATCTGTGCTTAGTCGTGTGTTACAATACACACGTTAAGTCTATGATATTTTCGTACATATTGATGTGGTTTTAGATTGATAGCATAGTCACAGACTTCAACAACATAGGATTCTGATAAACAGGTAGGCAAGCTAGAATAATGATATTCTATATAACCTGTAATTAGTCATTTAGACGATAAATGTTTGGCTTTTCACTACAAAGGCCAAAGCGCCGACGTAAGAATTATACTAATTTCACTTGTATAATTTGTAATAAAAACAAAGAAATACTACTTCATTAAAATACTTTTGTTAATAGCAGCATTGATTCTCGTTGGAGAGAAGTGATGCTTATACTAATGGAAAGTGAAGCACTTACACCTGTACGGTAAAAGGTAGTGAGACATAACTGAAAGAACAATCAATCGCACAAGTTGTGTAACAAGGAGACGACAGTAACCGAAACATATGCAGTGGATATTACACTTCTATGTACGTGAATCTGTTCTCCGTTGTTTATGATAGAGTCCATTATTAAAAAAACTAACACAAACATACACACACGCGCGCGAACACCCCCCCCCCACACACACACATATATATATATATATATATATATATATATATATATATCCTGTAAATTATTTTAGTCCGACTGACCTTTGAAAGTCTGTCTGCGAAATTATAGCAAATATGACATATATTTTCTAAAGAAAGTAAGAAAGTACATTTTTATTTTAAATATGTGTTCTTTTTTTATATTTTGTTTTGGTTTTACAATTTTGGCGAATTTACAAATATACTTTTTAGCAATTTCCAAACAACCTGTCCAGACATTGTTTAAGTGATTTTAGTTACCAACTCTCAAAGATGTATTGAGACGAGAAATCATTTTTTAAGACATGTACTACATGATACGCATATCATGAAACCTTTCTGAAAACTGTTCTTAGTCACTTTCAAAATATTTCTTAATTTGATAGCCGTCATATTCCTTGAACTATTTCATGAAATGTAAAAATATAAGATTACAAAATATTTGTTATTAAAATTATGTCGATTTTCTTTAATTACTCAACTTTATATTATTAAATTTTGTAATAGATATTTATAGTTCTCTTTATATTTCAATGTTTATAAATTTACTATCATCTTTAATATTTTGTAATTCAGATTAATGAAAAAAGTGTCTTGTTTGTCAAGTATTGGTAAAAGTATAATTATGTAGCACAATATTTCTTTGTTTGTTTTTTAGTTGTGAAGTTGTCACATTGTTGGTGGTGCTGTTTTTGTGTGTGTTTGATTTGTGTTTGTTTTCCGTTTTCTCAAGGAAGATAGTCAGTTGAGAGAAATGTTTGACTTTAAAGAAGAATTGTGTATCGTAATTATTTCTGTTCTTTTCGTTTGGTGTGTTTGGTGTTTCTTTACAGTTATGATTTTCCGTGGGGATGCAAGTGAATTAGGAAAGTTCATTTAACTTGTGTATTTGTTGTTGTGTTACTTTATTTCTTTCTTGAGTTGTTTACAAATCGAAAGCTGTAAAGGAAGATAACAGAAAGAAGAAAGTGATGAACAAGAAGGTTGGTGATCAGAGAGAGAGACAGACAAACAGACGGACAGGGAGACATACAGACAGACAGACAAAAAGACTGGCAGACCAACAGAAAATAGTAAAGGTTAGATTAGTGTTTTTTTATTCCGTGGATTTGGAAGGCCTGTATTAGTCGCTGTTTTATTTTGTTTTTAGTTTGTACACGTGGAAATTGTTGAATACTGAGAAAAAAAGAAATTCCGCGATTTACAGAGCTTGTAATCGATCTTATGTTGCAATATTTTACCTGTAATAGTGTGGTTGGACGGGAGAGGAGTGAGACTCATTTGATTAATTTTCCTTGTTTTTTGACTTCGTCAGAATTTATTATTCTTTCGCCTCGATGTATAAAAATAATTATATAAAATAAAACATTAGCACCATTGAAATCAAAATTAAGTAATGGTCGGTCAAGTTATTAAAATCAGCAAACAGCTGCATGTAAGGTCCTCTATGCTGGGGGTACTTCTTTTATTAAATCGTTGGAGGTCTGTGAAGGCGGCGGTGGATTGCGGAAACCATTACATTGGGTTACAATGGATAATTCTTGTGAGGTGTAATAGTATAAAGCGGCTAAGCGGAGCTAACGAGGTATATTATGTCCAGCCGGTATGAGACCAATAGCCTGGTTGCAGTTACCAACTTTGTAAAATTTCATGGAAAGTTATTCGTGTACAGAAAGGCTGATGGGATGAGGAGGACAGAGTGGTCATCGATGTTACGGATCAGTGGGGCCTAAGGGAGTACTGCAGCTACGTAACGGATATGAGTGATTGTGAAAGAACGTTGGTGATAATTGAACTTGCTTTCGCCCCGGCTTGGATTAACATGTGAGCCAAAACAACCAACATGTTGGGAATAGTTAGGAAACCGGACGGCGTCAATCTAGAATAGAATGGGTTTCCTTGGAAGAAGGATATCGTGAAAGGCGAGTCGCCGAGATTATGGTGTCACTGATCTAATCTCTGATGGATTCCCAACTAGCCATCTTGTAGTATCTCGTCGTTTTGAGCATCGGCCTATCAACTTCGGGGCGAGATTTTAGGGTTATATAAATCATTACCACAACGGAATTAGTTCTCGGGGAGTAAGGTTTACTGTTCCACAAGATAAGGGGGAAGATCGAGAAGGTACAGTTTGTGAGAGGGAGTGCGCTATGGACAAACTATACATAGAGTTGGCAGATGCGTTTGTATAGCTGGAGAATCTAACCTAGTCACGATAGTGTAAATTAACACACCCAAAATATGTGTCAGGAACTTCAGATAAGTGAGAGTTTTGGATCTATGCTTTACAAAGAGAGCTAATTAGAGTGCAGTCCTGGGTTTGTAAGAGAAATGTTATGAGAAATATATGTAACTAACTCTGTGATGTAACGTTAATGTAAAGCACATGTAGACTTGATCATCTTATTATAGCCTGTGTTCTCTAGTCAAAGAGTGGGTGGTCCGAACATAAGCTCCTAGCCCATGCATATGTTTTACAGAGTCCTTACGGTAGAGTGAAAGGTAATCAGTCATGTTCCGAACATAAACTGTGCGCCCGAGTATATGCTTTTCGGAGTCTTTACGGTACAGTAACATTCATTCAGTAATGCCAAAATGGTGTGAGGAGATTGAGGAATCTGTGGGTCGTTCACTTAGTGTCTGGATATCCTTGGAGAGAATTCTACGGAATTGGTGTTGGTTCTAAGTCACCTGATATTCGTGAATTTGGCGAATTTGTTCTTCTTTGCATTAGCATTTTAGCATTTTTTAGATAGAGTTAGAAGGGCAACTTGGGTGCTTGTTACGTGCTAATAAGCTAACAAATCCAGATCATTAGTCGAGACTTTATCCATGGGGATGTCGTTTCGAAAAGGTTCACCGGGGATAAATGTAGAGTCATTTGTTATACGCGACATGGCATGTACAGTTACCCAAAATATTATACAATCGTTGATTGAGCAGCCGCTATTACCGCTATTTAAGAGTTTTCTAAGATCTACGGGTCATTCACACCGAGAAGAATAATCGTGCGTCAGTGTATTAGTCAAGTATTTTAGAGACTCTCCTGGTATTAAATAATAAAAATAAATTAGAAAACAAAAATGCCCATATATATATATAGTCTCGGAAGTTTCTCAACCATTAAAACTATATTAAAAAAAAAAAAAAAAAAATTATAGTCCCAAGTCTTCCAGTGGAATTTCACTCATGTAAGTCAATTTATTTTTCACAGTTATTATATT
>OY744526.1:147001507-147091507 GCA_963556195.1 Sepiola atlantica
TGTTTGTTTAAGAAACTATACTGGGGCATTCAGTGTCATTATTAAAATATATTTCTCCGCATTCTATCGAAAGCACAGCTTTGAAGCTGGGGAGTATAACGGTCTTCACTCTATTCATTTGATTGTGAAGGTGTCTCCTGGTCTTTTAATTGTCACCCTTGGGTTGCTACTAATGTGTTTGCCTTGTCTCTATATTTGAAAGTGGTTGTGTGTGCGTATAACATCTGCTTAAACGTGCCCTGCGTAATGTCTATGTATGTTTCGGCTCTGACGAGTAAATGGTCTTCAAAAAATGGGTGTTGGAGTTTCTTATATTTATCGTGTTTCTATTAAAACATTTCTGCAGTTCATGTTGTGGGGGAAGTGTTTTGTCTAGCAGTTTAAGGAAAATGTATGATTTTGTGTTAAGGGAGAAAGGGTTGAGAATAAAACAATGTTCTGTTTTCAATTGTTATTGTTTTTGTTTACAAGAAAATCAAACTAACATCAGTTGAAGAATTGCAGACCTTTCATCTAATTCTGAGATTTGGGGGCAGGAATCACTAGATGACAAAAAGCACTTCACACTGGCAGCTTTAAAGATAAATTATTATACCAGCCCAAACATAACCAATCACTTCATGAAACCAACAGAATTCACAGCAGTGCGAATGTGTAGCGTTCCTGAAGTATTTTGGAATAACTAGTGTTCTTTTCGTTCTCATACAATGTACAAGTATAACACAGTGACACTGACGGTGGGCGGACAAGATATTAAAATGTGTTATGGATGCTACCTGCACTTTGGAAAGTTTATTTTAGATAATACGGTGATCTGGAGTAAATAAAATAAATATTTAATGAAGAAAATATGAATGTATAATATCTGGAAACACGCATAAAAGCTTCGGCTACTTGGATTGTTGAAGACATAAGCAAAGGAATGGCTAAGTGTTTTACCTATTATTGCTTAATGTAAACGAGAACACCGACTTTATTCTATAGATGCCCACACATACACAACCCTAAATATTTCCCCACCTCTTAGTTTATATATGTATATATATATATATACATACATACATACATACATATATATATATATATATATATATATATATATATATATGTATATATATATATATATATATATAGATGAATTCGAAATATGTTTCCGTTTATCATAACTATGTTTATTCTAAAACACGTGATGCTTATTTAATTCAGTTACATATTTAATTATTTTCAAATGCATTATATATGGCAAACAGAACACTGCGTAAACACATTCATTCGAATGCTTTAATTGCATAATACTTTTATAAATACAGTTTAATAAATTTGAATTCTGGAAAAAAATGTTTTTTTCGTTTTGCAGTTTTTTGTATGTGTTCAAAAGTTTTCTTAATATTAATGTTATTATTATTATTAGTAGTAGTAATATTAATTCCGAGGAGTTTATGAAAAACGTTTAACGTTCAAAATGATTATTTTGAAATTTGAATTACTTCCGGTCACGTTTTAAGTATGCAGTTGTTTAGAATAACTTCATGTCATGTTTTCTAGCATGCATATGTTTGCACGAAAAAAAAACTAACATTACTAGGAATAAGTTATCTTTAAAAAATATACTCTGCATTACACACAATAAAAACAAAATAATTTATTTTTAAAACTAAATGTGGAGTTGTTTTCGACGACGACTATTAAATATAATTATATTTGCTTTAATAAAGAAAAACGAAAAAATCCCACACCTCTCATCTTTATAATTAATAACAAAAATAGATTGATATTTAAAAGAAAAACGTAATGCTGTTCTGTCCTCTAAATGAATGAAGTCAAAAGTTTAGTTTTACTTAATCAAAACTATAATTATATCAAAACACAAATTAATTTAGGATCGGGTTTAGTCGAAACAATGTTTTACTCAGAGACCTTCATAGTTTTAACAACAAACTTTGATAAATTTGGGGTTGACTCTCGGCTTAGTTTATACAATGTGATTCTTCCTTGTAGCGTCATTATTAGGACATTAACTAATAACCCAAGTCAAATTACAAGGTTATAACATTACACGTAATCGTCTAACAAAGTGTAGCATGCACCCCAAATTACGCAGAGAACTTATCTCTAATAGCAAAAAACGTTAACTGCCATAAAACCCTATAATGCCCAGCATATGGAGGAACATTTTAAGTTAAATTCATATACAACACTAGTGTAAAACTCTAAATTCTATCATAAATATTTGATTGTTTTATATTGCCGCCTAGATTTGCTGGGTATCGCCTGAAAAGTTTTAATCGTATTTAAGGGTATCTGAAGTTTGGTTAATCGAAGATAATACACTTACTTACATTTGTTTTATTTATACATAGAACATAATTTATTTACTTATTTAGATGATTTTAAAGGAGCTATTTATTTGATTTTCACACAACTAAAGATTTAAAACATAAAATATTGATAAATTCTCAGATTAACACACTCACTTACCTCCCAATAAATATATTCTGTGTTTAGGCGATGACGTGTGAACACCATGGGGAATTGAAAAAAGGAAAATATGTGTTTGTAATTTAGAGTGATGGATCAGTTTCATATATATTTTACGTACATGTGCGTTACTCTGTGCGTTACGGTTTTCGAGGCTGTCCAATCTTTTAGACGCTTACGTGTCAGTCGGACTTAGGGTTAGTGTTTAAAATGCATTATTTAACTATACATATATTTTACTATATTTATATATATATATATATATACATATATATATATGTATCTCGAAAGTCTTTGTTAATTTTTCTAACACAGGTTTGAATCCTGGTGTAATGCCATTTTTGTAACTGTGATTTATATTGTTCATTCCAAATAGTGAGCACTAAACCAGCCGTCAAGTTACTTGTATAGAGTACATAATCGGATTGTTAGCATAAATTCTACATGAAACAAAACAATTGTCTTAAATATATTCTCAAACATTTTATACAGCATACACATATATGAATTCATTCATACATATATATATATATATATATATATATATATATATATATATATTATATTTGTATATACATATTTATCATTGCTTACCTTTCCTTTTTTTTTCCTCACCGTTCTCTGTTTTACTTACTTTTCCTTTCATCTCATTGTCCGTGTTGATTAACTGTCTTCATTAGAAACATCATCATACGATGTATATATATATATATATATGTATCTATATGTGAGTGTACACACATATATGTCTTAATATATGCACATACACACATACCTACAAACATATAAATGTTAGAAATATATACACACTTGCATATACTTATACGCATGCATACACAGGAGAGAATCTGAATGCCTACTGGAGATGACTTTAATGCCTACTCAACACTGTCCTCGAGTGGCTAAGGTATCTTTGTACATACGTTTATCAGAACAGCCTTGCATAAGGATACTTCCCACTACGAGTAAACCCTAACTGAATATTCAAGATAACATAGTATTCGAAGCACAAATAAGAATCTAACCAGTATACGTGAATAGGTTCACGTTGTCTTACTGATGTTTACAATAGTAACAGCATTAAGTTGGATACTCTACCAGATTAGATGAAGTCTTATCCTGAAACCCGGTAAAACCAAGAGACTTTACTGAGATATACTATGAATTAGTTCACTGGTCAATTGGGGAGAGAAGAAATACTTTGCTAAACGTATTTGCTAACACAACGTTTTAGACGTGATGAAGAACTTCAATTGAATGTTCGGATATCTAGGTAACTGATAGAGAGATCAAGTGTTAGCACCAAGAAGGGCCCACTTGATTTCTGAGAACTTCAACTGACTGAAGTAAGATGAAATACACACATATGAGGAGATACGCACATATATACAAATTAGTGGGCATGTATATATATATATATATATATATATATATATATATATATGTATATGTGTGTGTGTATGTGTATATATGCATACGTATTAAGAGATATACATATATGCATATGGAGGTGTGTATGATTACATGCATAAACGAATATCAATATATATATATATATGTATATATATATATATATATATATATATATAAAAATATATGTATATATACAGATATATATGTATATTAGTATCTGCATACGTGTGTATATATGTGTTAGTTTGTACATATACACACGTGCATATATATATATATACAAACATTTATATGTATAACACATATATATGTATATTTATATGCATGCAATATATATATATATATATATATATATATATGTGTGTTTTAGCGAGATGTGCTGAAAGGAAAACTTAAAAAATAAAAGCGATAAACAAAAGAAAAAACGCAAATCTTTTGAGATTTCAAATTGTTAGATCAATTTCTTTGAAAATAACGGAAAAATTCATTCGAGAATTCGAATTATTCCGCAAATTTAAAACTTTGCGTCTAACGAGAACAAGTCGAACTCCTGTCGCTAAGCAACATGAACAATAAATAAAATCAACCACGTTACCAGTAGCGTTATTTCAATAAGGTGCTGGGAGCAGCTCAACACACAGGGGCATACATTAAGAGGAAGATGGCAACATCAATCATAGGTACAGTTTTTTTTTATGCTTACAGTTAAACATCCCATAATATGCGTTTTAAAATAAAATGTTTTTGGACGAAGTAATTGAGAATACATTTAAAATGTAAAAAACGACTTGATGCGTCTGTTTGATTGTATATAAACTATTTGATATCATTTAACTGCTTAATGTATCACAGCCACTTATTATAACATGCTTATCGTTGCCTATAGTCATTTGTTATACTCTGAAACGCGTTGAGAATTACAAGTAGGTCTGTTTTCAAAATGTGTATCAGGTACAGGAAGGGGAGAGGTTTTGCAGTTCAACTACGGTGCTGGTGACACGTAGCTAAAACACCAGATTGGCGGAGACGTTATATCAATGATCAAGATAGAAACAGAAAGAGAATCTACTTAGAATATATCATGCTAAAACGACCGGATACTGTGATGTGTAGAATGTTTCATTATAGCATTATTACTAAACTGGGCGCGTATTTTTTTTTGGATTTTCCAAGCCATATTACAGCTAAAAATGTTAAAACTAACATAACGACTCGATCTAAGCATGGACAAGCAAGTGACATTATATTACCTCTTGTGAATTTCATAATGCTAATATTAATGCTAAAATTAATTACAAATGTTATAAGCATAGAATTCAACACACGAATCACACTCTATTAGACTATGATAATGTTGTTCCCAGCAATCAAACATGTATTATATTGATTTTCGAGGTTACACGTGTCCCTTGCCTTACCTAGGAGAGTACATCAACTCAAGAAATGGCAGGCCTTATCCTTGAATTATTGAATAATTTGTGGTTTATTGCTGTCCAGTGCGAAGGTAGATGCCACGATGTTTATCTAAAACAATTGTGTGTTGAGTTTTGCCATCTGACTTGTTGGTTAAAGTGATATTGCAAATCGAGACTTAAGGTCAGTACTGAACTTCACGAAGCAAGTGAAACATTCAAACGTGAACTTCACCAAAAATTAAATAATTCCTCACTAAATAAAATTTTACTTTTTTAAGCGAGTTGTGTAAAAGTCCGTCAAACTTTACGATAACAAGACAAAATCTGCAACTACCCCCCAAAAAAACAACAATAGTTATTTAATAAATCTGATCACTCATTTTCATGCCGTTCTACAATTTTGAGCGCAGTTAACTGAATGTGTATTGTGTGTTTTTATGAAAGGTTTTTGATTGTACGATTTAGCGGATTACGCGTAGTTTTATCACTTTGATAAAGATTTACTTTAAAAGAAATATTTTATGTCCTAAAATCTTAGAATGACTTTAGAATGTGTGTTCATCTTTTGTAAATGTATAAAGGATACTGATTCTTTACTTTGAAAAAGTATTTCCGACAACTTTTCAGAATGTTCTTACCTAATCATCTAAAAAAATAGAATGGCATGCTTTTTAGTAGCGGACTCAGGATAGAGTGTTTACAGATTTATGAAGCATAACCTAATCAAAAGTGGGTAAAGCTGTTCGCCAATAGTGTAGGAATTTTTTTCACAAATTTCTAATTGACAGAAGCCGGGAAGAGAGAGAAATAGTAAAAAGTAGGTTTGTTATTGATCATTGCATCCTGAAATCGTTGGGATAAGACATGAGGATAGCGGATACAGTCTAACATCACTACCGGTCCCGGAAAATACCGGAAATAGCCGACTTAAAACAAACGACCACATAAAAATACTTAACAGCCTATCATGATTATTATTTTGAATCCCCATTTATTTGCCTCAAAATGGGGCAAAAATAATGTGTCTGACTGACGGAAAGATATTTTTGAAATAAATATTTGTAAATATTGTTTAAATGCAGCTATATTGTGAGTTTAACTTATTTTCCTAGCAAAATATATTCGTATAAATAAAAAGAATTACAAAACAAACATAATTGACTATTTGTTTTGGGGCACGATTTTTATGGTCAACGTTTTTCGCCTGGAACAAACATATATGCATTGACATACTTTCTGCCATTAGCAGAGATTTGTTTAGTGGTATAAGTTCAGGTAACATATTCTGTACAATCTTGCTAGGTTAAGTCACGCTGATGAGTCGTAAAATGATGAAACATGCATCCATGTATGATTACTTTTTTGAACATATGTCTCTTCCAAAATATGGTTACATTTGATTGGTGACAAGAAAAGCATGTAGGCAAAAAGCTTTTTCCATATAAATATAGTTGATTTCTAGATGAAGTCTCGCTAACAAAACAAAATAAACAATTAAATGACACATACACACACACACACACACATATATATATATATATATATATATACATATATATTTATTTATTTTTCTTTGTACAGAAAATTTGTACAACATAAGTACCAATTGTTTCAAGCTCAGAAAGCGTTATCTATCCGTCTATCTTCACCTTATTTTGTCACCCGGTAAGAAAATGGGAACTCACGTATCACTCTCGTGTGGATAGTAGTTTTTTTGTAATTATAAATGAGACTAATTATATATATATATTTTTAGAGCTTTTTTAAAACTTATCTTTTAAGTATGCAGTGTGTAGTATTCTCTTCCATACTACCGCAATTTAAATTCATTTTCTATTTTATATCGACAGTATTTATACAAATGCAATTGTCCGCAATCAAAAACGGTTCAGAAGGAAAATTATTGTTGTTTCGTATCTGAAATTTAGTCGATTGTGTTAAGTATCTTATAATACCTGACACTCCGCTTTGCTGAATTTTCCTCCGAACAGTTATAATCATTAGCAGCTTTCCTTAATATGTATGAGTATAACATCAGGTATATTCCTTAGTCATTAAATCATTTTTATCTGATTTTTACGTCCGTATTTCATATTAAACCCTGTGCAAAGATTAAACATTCACAATTGTTAGTGCTCAAATTCGACAATTTTTAATTATCGCAGTGCTTGATCACTACCATGACAATAGTTGTGTGAGGTTCGACTTCATTCCTTGCAGTATTCATATATTTACACCTTTTGTGAAAAAGAAACGTTTTAAGGCTGAACAATTTAGTCAATAATTATATCGCTTCAACAAATGTAAGCTTACTTTTTGTGTTAATATAGAATTACAATATTTAGGTATGTGAAACTGTACCCAACATTCTTAATAGCAAAAAAAGTTTTTTGTAAAATCGGTCTAATACGCACAGTCTGTATTATAAAGATATTCGTATCGTCTTAAATACGAAACAAACGTAACGTCTTTTTCATAGTCGTATGCAAAATTATCGATAGCGATACAAATAGCGTTTGGTGAAAATGCACTTTGCTCTTCAACGTTTTAACCCTTATTCGATTATTTGTATATGTTTCTGCTCTTGCAAGGTATGATTAAACATTTCCTCAAATCTGTTTCTATTCGATCCAATTGTTTTACTTGTAAATCCTTTTCTTTTTACTCGAAATTTCTTTTCCCGGTGAAGCTTTTCTATTTCTAATCCCGTTTCCTGTTTCTTCTATGGTATTCTTTTATTTTTTTACTCGTGGAATTTTTTTGTTTCAAACACCACCTTTTTTAATGTGTCTATCTTTGGTACTTAAAATATGCTACCGACCTTTTCGTGTTTTTTCTTAAACGATCGTAACTTTTCCCATTAAGATTTATATTGTTCACTTATGGCCGAGCAGCTAAATAAGCTTGTGCAAACTAATTTACGTGTTCCAAATTTAGCAATAAAAAAACGAGGAAAATCGACAGAACTCTTGTTTATTTTATTTTCGCAAAGGATTAAAATGTCAAACATTGTTCACCCGCTTCAAGAACAAAAACTACTTTTTATATACTATTTTCTGAGGTCTGAGACCTTCCATTCGCAAATTTCGTTCACATTTTATGCCAAATATTCATTATGGCTTTCAACTTCCTGCTATGACTGTTGTAATTAGCAATCTTTTCGAGCACACCACCTGAGTGTATTTTTAAAAAATGTCACATCGCAAGTTGTATTAATGGTGATTGTGTATCCGAACTGAATCCGCGTTATTGTTTCCAAGATAGTTTTAAACATAAGTTGTATGGTGTCCGAATAAGTCGACTTCCTCGTCGCCAGTAGTGTAATCCCGAAGGGTCTGTTATAAAAATATAACGGTGGTAGTTTAAAAGTGTTTGTATTTACAGAAGTAAATAATAATATGTTACAGAAATACATATCTTCTTTTGTCGTGTCCTGCGCTATACTTAATGTATAAGAAAGGTACATATAGTCACGAAATAAGGTAAATAACAATTACACTATAATATATAAAAATAAATGAACATATAAAACTTCATAAATATATCTATAGTCGAAGCATACGAAGTAAAGGATGGGGAAAATGTATTTCCAGAACAGAACAGCTATGCTCAAATTTTGTGTACGCCTACGTATATTTAAATCAGGATATAATGCTACTAATCTTTATGCTGTTAAAGAAATTAATATTCGGCGATCTTTCCTTAAATGGGCATTAATAATTATGGATGAAATTTAATGCAAACCGAAAACATTTTATTTTTTATGTAAGATATTGTGCTTATTGTTCGTCCTTAACAACCCTTTCAAATACTTTAAATACATTTACATTGTAAGATTATTTATTAATTTATGTCTAATAGCTATTGCCAACACCAAGCACATATTCGATGCATCTAAATATAAATGAAGTACTTACCCCAATTTACATAAAAGTAAACAAGACAAATATCGCTGAAATTACTCACCTTAATTCTCACGGCTATTTCAAAGTTCATAATAATTGGCCAATTAGTTTCGGAGTGAATTTTATACATATAAATATAGAAATATATACGCATACAGAACGTTATATCAACAGAGGTATATAAGCACGTCGGATATCTGGTAATGATACACGCTTGACCTATCTAGCGTTGACAGGCCAGACATGACAAGTTGGAGAACCATGACAGATCCTGACATAAATGGCGTGAAGACTAACGCATCTATCATAAAGTTGACTGATTCCTGAAATGAGAACGCGACAGGAATATCAGTGATGTGTGAAGAACTTGTATTCGACACCTTGAAGGTAAACCGCACCCCAATAAGCCACACATCGATCGTTTGAATGTCACATACTGGGTGTCGCGGGGGTCTATTGAATAACGACCGCTCACAACGTTATATTGTTTTTCTTCAATTCCGAGTGTTATTATTATAAAGCTAATTTATCTGAATATAAACATTAAAGCTGGTATATAAATACAAAGTACAATATGAAAGTTAGTGCAACAATTGTTATTTCTTGGTTCCACTACATACTCACATATCAATGTGTCATGTTACCTTACTCATAACAGCTATGACAGATGCATTATCGAACACCGAACACATGACTTAAAATATTAATGTTAAAATGGTGACTCTTCTTCTAATACCATCCTGATTAAGAGTTGGTCAACTGAAAGACGTAAGTATAGTTTTTAACTTATGTTATGCGAGAAAAGATTTTGCTTCTAAAACATTGAATACTATGAAGCAAAAATCAATTTATTACCTCACTATATACACCCTATGTTTTCTAGTTTGCTTTTTCGTGTATCATTATCTAATGGGGTAGTTGCTTCAGTATTTTTATATTCACGATATTGCACACAATTTGAGTAGTTTTAAAACATATTATGCAGCATACTGTTGTCCCACAATAACAGGTAGACACATTGTAATATAGGATGGTATCTCGTAAGTAGTTAAAACTATCTCTCTCTCTCCCTCTCTCTCTCTCGATATATGTCTGTGTCTTTATATTTGATGATTTTTCATCTCAAATCAATTCTAATTCGCGTAACATTGAAATGTAATTTTTAAAGGTATTCGGAAAATGTTTACTTCGTGTGTTTGGTGAATATTTGTTTAAATATCTATCAGAATATACGTGTCTCAGTTTATTTTCATAGAATAAATTGCAATATTGATAATCATTAAGAAAAAAATATATATCTTAAATTGTCGTAAAATAGTTGAGGAAAATAAATCGAATAATTTTTTTTGGCTTCATTTTCTTTGTTTTAAAAGAATATGATTATGAAATAGAACGAACATGCTCAAATAATGTTTTGTTGTTTAAAGTAAAAAGGTAATAGATAGTTTAACAAACAATTAAGGATAAGCTAAAATATAAGCAGATATAAACTATAAATGTTGTAATAAGATCAACTGATGAGGCCGAATATTGATGGTATACAAATATAACGACCCGTAAACTTAAATCGAAAAACTGTTGACTGAACTCGATCGCCTTTTTGTAACACGTAAATCGATTTTAACATTAACTCTCACAACAACATGATACGGTTTCTCACCTGTTGTGGCATTAAAGATTTTCCCAATGAAAAGTGCAATGTTTGCTGTGCCATTTTTACAAGATCGTTCGTCTATTTCAGTTATACCTGAAGACAGCCTTAAGTACTGTGCGGTAAAAACAAATAAAACAAAAATATGTTAGTGTTTAAAGTTGTGCATCAGTTTGCCATACGAATAAATAGTAAAACTCTCGACCATATATCGTTTAAGGAAATATACGTTTGAACGATGTTTTGATTCTTGTTACATTTTAGTCATTTCTTGAATATCAATAGTGGATAAAGGTACAGAATAATTAACACTTTCTCGCCATGTTAAGATTACGTTTCAAAATAGTAAATTTATTGTAAACTAATTCGTATGTGCACCTCAATATTGTGTGTTAAGGTGTATCTTTGGGTGTTTGTCAATTCTAAATAAATGTTACTTTTCTTATTCGAACAATACGCATTTGCCAAAAGCTATTTTAATAAGAGAAAGTTGAAACATCAATAGGCAATGTTCCTTATTACATTGGATGTCATGGATCAAGAACCGTGAAAGAACATGAACATATGCGAGAACAAAAGAGTAAACATGATTAACTGTGAATATACACGAATACATGTTTAACGATTGTTGATTTAATATTCATTGGAATACGAATTGAACTAACACAAGAAGCCGCTTTTTAAACGCAGCGCATTCGATCATTTCTAAAATCTATTGCTGTTATTTCGTTCTCAAGTGGTTTTACAAGCGTTGAATATATATTCTGCGGGTATGATTGCAAAATACAGCTGAATTAATTGATCGCAAGTGTTTCCGCTTCATTGAAACGTTCATCATTTTCGGCCTTTCAACGAATAAGATAGGGAAGACGTCAATAAAGAAGTGGATAAGTAATAAATAGCGTATAGAAATGTACACTTATCCTCCACTCGATGTGATCTTATTTGATGACTGCAAGGATGCTACATCTTGATAGCATCAAGTATAGCGTATTTCTACCCTGGTAGAGATATCAATCTTAAAAGAGATATAGCTGTTTCAAAATAACATTAGATCATTCGAAGAAACGAGGGAATGATATACACACATATGTGTATATATATATACATATGTATATATATATGTGTATATATATTTGTATATATATATATATATATATATACATATATATATATACATCTTTACACAACTTAATTGAGACTTGTTTTATGTCTGTAAGGCTTCTTATCTTTATAACATACAAAACTACATGTAAACATAATACTACATTTTTTTTTAAATTGTGTCATGTATTTAGAAAATATACTATATTGTAATTATTCTAATTTGCCGTTTATCGCAATTTACTCATCAACAAATTCAAAATAAGTTTCAGTATATTTATCTAACGCTGTGTAGTTTAACACAGTCCTTAATTGATGTGTTGTTAAACACAGTCCTTAATTGATGCAGTGTCTAGCCACTCTCGCTTACCTCACTCTCTCTTTATGTGTGTTGCTTTGTTAACAAACACACGTAATTAAACCAACTATAACACAGAAGATTAGTTCATTATAAACAATGCATATTACCATCACGTGTTTCAATACGATTTCACCTAAAGCTTGAAACACAAGGATAACAACGAGACGCTGAGAAAGATTAGAGAGAAAGGCGAAAATATTGCGAAAAGAAAGACTAATTTTGTTTCAGATTTCATTCAAATGTAACTGTCTTTGAAAACTCACTTTTTGATGATTCAAACAATAAACTCTGATATCAATAGATTAGCTTTCGGGTTTATTTTTTTCAGTGAGTGCAATGCAAATACCTGCGCTTATGTACCTTTCAAAGATATTGTGTTTCAGCCGAAAAAATGCAATTAATAAAATAAACTGTACAACAATGCATATGTGAATACTCATTTTAATCAGTTAAAGGGATTGAATGCAAATAAATCCAATATGTTAATATTCATCGATGAAAATGTATGCGGTAAATGCCAAAAATACATAATCTTTATTCAATATTTTGTAGTATTGCTCTTATTCGCCTGGATACAAAGCAACGTGGTCTTGTATTTCACAGGTAATTATTCGCCCATTATATTTAGTATGTTTCTATTATTCTTAGCTTATGGTCTTCAGATCCGGTTTGTTTTTTTCTCAATTATCACTTGGTATTGAAATGGTAAATAATATCACAAAGTTCTGAGCGATTTTAAATTTAGAGGCCGTTCGCCGTTCACAAATTATTTCACTTTCTCATTCATGTTTTTAGTGTGATCACTATCCTCATTTTGTTAGAAAATCTAATCATGTAGAAGTTCAAGAATTTCAGCCGAAATCATTGTTTGTTCTGAAAATCATTTGATATTACTAAGCAATTATTCAACTATTTATTATAACTAACATATAACAGGTACCTTTTGCAGTAGAATATCCATGAACTATGCTGATGTCATCAAATAATCCATTGTTCAGTTTCAGACTCAGAAAATCCCGCGTCCTTCAGCGAATGAAGCAGTCAAATAAAACCAACATTTTCGGTTTGAAGCCAGATTTACAGCGTCCCTCCAGCTTTGTGCCGGTGCAATCAAATCTCTCTAGATCGTTCGCTTGAAGTTCATTTTTCGTAGTTTTCCATTCTTCTTTCCCCATCAGGGTTCCACTGGCGCCCGTGGTTCGTAAATATCTCCGAGGCTAATCGTACAGTATGCCAGCCTATACTTCATTTGCAGATTATTGCCCATTCCGCACGTTGGGTTGTGCGATCTCTGACTTCTTGGTTTGTAATTGTATCACTCCATGTTATCCCATGAATCATTCAAAGAGATTTTGATTCAAACCCGTCTAGTTTGCTCTATTGGCTGATTTTGAGATGTCAAGTTCCACTTCCATATAGCGGTGTAAACAAAAGTTGGCTGTTATAAAATCTCAATTCATATGTGAGGGTGATTTTTTTTTTATTTGTTCATAACTTGCATAGCTTATTACATTTTCCGGATATTTTTAATCCTGAACTGATACTCGTGGTCTATATTCCCTTCCTCGTTTAAGAAGCTTCCTAAGAAGGTGAAGTGAGTAACTATAGCTTTCTCTTTTTGGTCGATGAGTTGCTGATGTGGCCCAGAATGCATGTTTTGAATTTAATTGGCACTTATATTGAGACCAATGCACCCTACTTAATTATTTACCTGGTTAGAAATGGCTTGTAGATTAGTGGTATTCATTCGTACTTAAGCACTATCGCCTGCAGTATTGATCATAAAGGGTACGATCATTGATCTACGTTATGCCTTGATCTTTGATTGCTTTTTTAATACCCAATCAATTGCTACATTTGGAGTTTGCATAAATTTGCTTAATTGCAGTGATGATTATTTCCGGCAGGCCATACTAATGCAGGAATTTCTCGAGTGATGACCGGTGCATACTGTCGAATGTCTTGGAAAAAATTTAAAAACTGATGGCAAGAGGTTTTTACATTCGACATGTTTCTCAATTATACGACGTACCGCAATTATTTGTGATGTATGAGAACGTTCTGACCGTAATCCTGCCTGTTGTTCACGTAGCTCTTAGTGGACCACATCACGCATACAGTTAAGGATAATATGATTATAACTCCTCTTAGGTATAGTAAGAAGTGTCACAATCAAAAAGGTTGCCTTTATTAGGAATACATACAACCGCTACGTTATTCCAATCTTCCAGAACTTCACCTGTGTTCCGAACTATATTCCTCTATTAAGCATTTCTGCAAAAATGCCGTCCCCTCCCGGTGACCTATTCCGTTTTAAGGATTTAATAGCTAAACGGATTATATCCTCGGTAAATTCGTTCATGTTAACAGGAAAAAACTGAAAGGTTACTTAATGATCGCTTAAGTTAATAACTCCGGTCTGTTCAATATTCCATTGAAGTTTTCGGCCCACCTGGTAAACTGTTCTTCTCCTTTTAAGAGCAATGTTCCATACTTTGCTCTCATCGAATCTGATGTCACTCTGGAACTGTGTGTAATCTTCTTAGCAATTTCAAACACAGTTCCCATGTCATTACGTGCTGCAGCTATCTCGTCATCATCTGTCATACATTCCTTTGTCTTTTTGAGCGCTGCGTTTTACTTCCTTGTCTTAATCAATACACTGTTAATATGAGTATGTTGTTAGGAGTGATATTGTGCATGCCTTGATGTACTCTTTTTCTTCTACTAGTTATCTCCCAAGTGTTTTCATTAATCCAAGCTTTCTTGGGGTGACTTCTCGTAGCCTTGGAATTCCTGTACTTATATGATATTATTCATTTCCTGCCACCAGTTGTGTGGGCCTGGTGTAGCATCCGATAAAACAGGGGATCTGTCTCTGGGTAAAGTCTAAAAATTAGCTTCAGTGTCTTTGTTTTTACAATGTGGAGGAGTCAAAACGTATGTGTGTTGTTTTTTTTCTTCTATGTATTCAGTTGTTTATTATTTTTATTTGGAACCGATAGTAATCACTACAAAGTTCGGAACCTCCATGAAGCCTTATGTCAAGCAGTAACGATGTGATCTAGTTGTGTATCTTTCTTTCGGTTGTTTGACACTCAGGTAATTTGTGAATGCATCCATTTATGATCAAAAAGTGATGTGCTAACTTTCATGTTGTTAATGCCGCAAAATTTGATGAGCCTATCCATATTGTATGTGCAGTTTCAACAAGCACGTTACCAAGTATGTGTTCGAACTCCATTTTCTTTCCTCAATCTGTACGTTTATTTCACCCAGTACGATGAAGATAGCATCCCTTAAAGCTTTCTCGACTACATCTTGAAATTTGTATTGTCGTTTCGATCAGTAGTGCGAGCATAACATTGAATGACGTAACCTTTGCATGAGAAGTAGTGAATATTGTTGTTATTAAGTGTTCATTAAGCCACTGTTGGTAGCATGTTCCATGATCATGCAAATCCACATCTATAGATCAAATCCTGTCAACCTGAGAATATGATGGTCTTGTTCATGTGCATAAACGTCCCGGAAGACGTCCATCGAACTTCGCTTTAGCCCAATATGTTTAAGTTTAGACTCACCATTCATTTGATGATGTATGTAAGTGTTGATGATTGGTACACAGTCGTCACGTTTGAATATCCAATGCGTTGAATTGATTTTGCAGAAGAGATTAGGGCTTCCGGGATACCGACTTCCTCAGTTAATATTTAATCGGGATTTGTCATACGATCACTGAGTAAGGGCATCCATAGTTCTGTCCGCCTTGAATTTGAATTTGACATAATTTAACTGTTTTGATAGCAATACTTTTTACAATGGAAGGTCGCTAGCTTAAAGCCAACACAAAATAATTTCGAAAAGAGACTGTAAATGGAAGGAGTTGTAATCTGATCACGGATAAACACGTGGATCGCCTTCAACTTTTAGAGATGTAAATAAATGTTATAATTGAAGAAAGGGTGCATGGTTAGAACTGTTTATTTTATTTCAACGTTGCCCCTAAGCTGGAAGCAATGTATTTTTAATTTGTGTAGTCATAATACTGTTTTTAATACATTTCTTTGATATTTCACTTTTGCGTCTCTCTCTCTCTCTCTATCTCGTTCTCTCTCTCTCTCTTTCTCTCTCTCTCTCTCTCTTTCTCTCTCTCTCTCTCTCTCTCTCTCTCTCTCTCGGTTAACTAGTAGGTTATTTTCCACGCTGCATTAATTTCATTGCGTATTTTTTTAGTGCTAGACATTGCTGATATAATTGCATCATCTTACCACTGAAATTTGATTAATGTTGCGAATGAAAATTTTAAAGAAATATTTTGTGTTGCATCTGTTCTTCATTGGTTTAAAACAGTTTAGGGTGCTTTATACTTGAGATTAATGAAACTATTGTGCAAAATAATGATTAAACTTGTCTGAGAACAGCAGCCAGCCTTTGTGGGTCAGGGTTAACCATGGGTAATACATACTTAGATAGTTTTGATGGCGGCCTGCTTGGCTGGGGGTGTACTACTTGTGGTTGAGCAGACTAGTAAAGGATATGCAGTCTCTGTCACTAAGGTCACAAACATGTGTAGTCCATAGACTGTTTGTCTTGGTGCTCTCTGTTCTGTGTGCACAGCTCTCCACATCAACGTTTATCAGCTCCGACACTACTGCTTTCAGATGTTGGTTAATGGTTCATCTCAATCTTTAGCATGCATCTGAAACGCTCTAAATGAATTCAATGTCGATGTCGATTACCTTCATGAATCGCTCCACAAAATCTTTGTATGGACGTCGGGTGAGGCCGGTTGGCTTCTACCAATATGACAAGTTTTCAGACAGAATATCATTTTGAATGGCGCTCTCTTCCGTGCGGTGTAAATAGTCCAACCCGCAGGGAAGGCTCGCGTAGGACATGATCTCTGTGTTGGACACCCTATCTTGCCAAGATATGTCATGAATGCGACGGAGGTTTCGTAGGTTCAACGTCTTAAATAGGTGTAGGTGATCCATGTCTCGCTGTTGTACACAAATGTAGTATTCACCGTAAGCATAGGAATCGTACACACTCAAGATATGAGCAATCGTCGTGGCTGCTTTTCCGATCTTATTTACGATTTCAATTTACAGAAAGAGGTTATAAGTCATTATAAATGGCATCTAGTCTATAGTCATCGGTAATGACGGTAAGTGGTACATCAGTGTTTTGTACGAGGACGTTTTTCTTATGGTAAGCCTGAGATATTTGCAGACTAATGAGAGGCAGTTCATCAGTGACATCAATTTGCTTGCTGGGTATTCGTAAGACTTGCTGCATCGTCAGCAAACTACATGCCATTGATGAGAATTTCGCGTATCTATGTCCATGCTTTTATGGGAGCAAGGTTGATGAGCCAGCCATCTTATCTGGCTTACAGATGGATTACTGAATTGCCAAATAAATTATCCATGAGGACGGCGAAGAAGACCCGATTCATGTTGAGTTAATAATACAGAAGATATTCCGTTGTACTTAATACGAAGGTGGAAGTCCGGAGAACTAGACGGTCCGCCTTGTGTTGGGAGAAGAAAAACTGTATTAGGCATTTAAGCTTCGTTAGACAGCCAATTTTCGGGAGGATCTTTAACAGGGCGTATATGCTGACAAGGTCATACACCATGGTGAGATCTATTAAGGCAACGTACAGGTACATATGTTGTTCTCTGTTCTTCTACAGGAGTTGGCCGATGATGAATTTTATGTTATGTCTACCGTTCATATTGTGCTCGGAACCCACACTGCGATACGGAGTAGACACGTTCTGCCAGCTGCTGCAGACCGGTCAGGATTGCCTGAGTAATTACTTTGCCGGCAATGCTGGAGAGTTAGATGCATCAGAACTTGTTAAAGTCGCTTCTCTAACCCTTATTTCATGTAGTATGATTCCCTCTTGCCAGTACTGACAAAGAACTTAGTGCAGCAGCGTGTTCCTGCAATGCTTGTGGAATATAATTGTTATCTGAGGCCCTGCTGCAAGCCAAGTTATCAATGGGCTTTACTAAGCTTCCCTACGGTTAGTTCTGCATCATCCTCTTTCGTGGTTGGTAGGCACTCAGCTGCGTCAAGAACTAAGGTAGAGACAGCGTTCTGTCTAAAATAGAAGTCGACGTTTTGTTACACCTATGTCTCTATCTGCTATGCCCTGTCTGTGATCACTTCCCCAGTTGAGAATTTCAGGGATCAGTTTTCTTCTGGGCCGATCAAAGTTCCTTACGTAATGGCATCGTACATCCCTCTTATGTTTACTCTATTGGCGGCTGTCTGGATAACTTTGCTAAGCTCTACTCCGTACTCGTTTGCACAGCGCATGGCAGTCTTCTTGTCTTTGTTGTTGCAAGTACTGATAATCTGCAAGGTTCTCTTGCTTTGACCGCTTGTATTAAGCAAAAGTTGGTTCACTTAGAGTATATGGCTGTCATCTAGTCGTGCTTGGCCACTAACCAGTCTCGAGACTTGAACGTCTTCTTATAATGGTCAGAGCAATGCGGTCCATAGTGTCTAGCAACGTTTCCTATATGTCTGTCGTAGAATTCTCAGGCTGATAGGAACGTAGCTCACTCTCAAAAGTATCTGCAAATTGTCTCACAAGTTATTGTTATGGCATCGTGCTGAAATCCTATATTTTGAGCGGTGTATACTCTTTGATTATAGCTTGATATTGCAGCAGACAAAGGAGTAGTCTGGTTCCCAATCTACGCCGTGGAAATAGCATATCTGGAGAACATTTTTAATAGAAGCGCATCTTAGCTAGATTTCGTAAAGCTGATGCTAGTGCTTTAAGCGTCGTTGTCGCCAAGTTAACTTTTATAAAAGTGTAGTTCTGAAGTTAGAGTTGGTGATGCAGAGATCGTTGACCGTTATTTCTAATTCTCATCATCCAAAACTGCACCAATCAGGAAAGTCATGAGTCACCCAATACTGGAGCGTCTGTGGATGGTGGATTTGAGGTGTTCATAGGAAGCGTTCTTTTCGTCTGGTTAGTGAGGAGGCATATACAGTGACAAGGTTGACTGGTTTTTCGGTGGTGGTGAGGCGGAATTTGAGGAGTCGATCTCTATCCTTGCTGCCTAGTTCTACTATACGCAGCAGGTTGCCGCTCAGTACGAAGCCAACTCTATGTTAACTTAACTTGTCAGAGCCCTTCTGCGTATGCGTGCGAAATTCTGCGATGTGCGTTTCCTGAAAAGTTATAATATTCACATTCAGTCTGTGAAGCTCGTAGTTTATGACAGCTGTCTTTCGGTAGTCGCTAATGTCACGAAGGTTTTCAGAAAGACCGGTTATTATTGTCCGGTGGTTCAAACGTCCAAGTTTTAAAACTGTTTTTTTTTCTTTATTATTGTTTGGTGCGGCGTTTGTAGCCTGCGTGTCAGAAGTCGTCTAATCCCTATGCACCTAATGGGGTAAGCAGACCGTGACAGAATGCACCTCACTGGCTAGGAGATGAGATCCAAGAATCCACACACCGACAGGAACAAACCCTTTCGCCGTTCTTTACGCCGATAGTATGATAACGTATAACCGGTGACACTTGTTTACCGTATTGTGTCCACGCCACTGACGAAGCTGGGATGTCCTCTCGAGGTTGTAGACTTAAAGTTGTAGGTTTGTTGGTTTAGTGTTGTAAGGTTGCCAGCCTCAGCAGTGTGATATAAAGGGACAGTCTGTTTCTTACGTAGCACATCTATTCTCTCCACGTCGCTGAGAGATCCAAAGTAAGGGCATGCACTGTTAGAGTTTGACACGAACGCAGTCGCAGGTGTTACCAGAACGAAGTTGTAGGTAACTCCGAACTGCCTTAAGGGCTCAACTCCTGATTTCTCCTCGGGGTTTCTACTGAACGTTTTACTTCATGAGTGGGTATGCCACAAGGCAGGGTAAGTTTCAAATCAGAGTGTTATATTTCCCTAGGTGGACTGCTTTCCAAGTCTGACAGGCTTCACCTATTTTGCGATGATCGTATATATATATATATATATATATATATATATATATATATATATATATATATATAAAGTGGTGTACTAAAAGCGAACTTTTATGAAAAGGTAAAACCTATTGTGAAGAGTATACAGCTCGATATCCAGGATAGAGCAGGTAGATATGAAGAAGAATGGAAAGGAATTAGAGAAGCAAAAGCCAAATCAAAATTCAATTCAATTGCTCAGAGCAAGGTATATTCCGCAAAAAGGCAATTTATTCAATAAATAAATTGCCTTTTTTGCGGAATATACCTTGCTCTGAGCAATTGAATTGAATTTTGATTTGGATTTTGCTTCTCAAATTCCTTTCCATTCTTCTTCATATATATATATATATATATATATATATATATATATATATATATATATATATATATATATATATATATATATATAGTTTACTCCAGACACACATATGTATGCCCATATAGTTATCTACAGATATCTATTTTGTTTGTGTTAATATCATCAGTGTGATTAAACGCAGCCATTGGATAAACGCCAGTCGAAATGATCAAATTCGCACTGGCTTTACAAACTCACTTTTTTATATTAATCATGGTAATTTTTAGCATCATTATTTGCAGATTGTTCACTCTCCGTAAGAGTTATTGTTCAATTTAGTATCTGGAGGTCATGCACCCTGGCATTAACTAATACTCTAGTAGAGGTTATTTTCATGCTAACATCTTCGTCAACAGCTATGTTATACAATTCCGAAGTGCTTCCTTGGAGGAAATGTTTTTCCGCACATTATCCTTACCTTATGGCACATCTTACTGCCGCATATTCGAAAGTAAATGTGCTTATTTTCGGCTCTTTATTTCACGCCAGAGGCAGAATAGTTTACACATTCTAATTTTAGAGCTGAATCATTGTCAGCATTACCTCTGATTAGCGTGAATACTAGGTTGACAAATTCTCATAAATACTCTCTTGATTAAGGAGAGTGTTGGTTCATTGATGACTGCTTTTCACCGGGTACAAACCATGTTACCTGAGCTAATTGGGGATCCAGCCATGAACATCTGTTAAGTGTATATAAATGTATAGAAAAAGATATAATTAGATATACAGATTGAGAGATACATAGATTGAAAGGTAGAGGTATACAAAGATAATAACCGTTGTATATGATACATTTGTAAACTCATCAGACCTGGAAATTCGATAGACTTTCTCATTTTTAATTCTATATAGGCAAGCTTATACGTTGGAAATTTTCTACAGTCGAAATACTCGAGAATTTATTTTCCATACACACTTATTTAAAGTGATTATAAAATATTCGCAAAATGTATAATCTTGTATGAATATTTTACGAAATATTTATGAAAACAAACATAATTTTAGATTCTGGTGGGTGTGTAAAATAGTTCATTTACGCTGTGTACTCGAAATGCATAGTTAAACATAAGTATTTTTAATTATTTATATAGTTGAAATAATTTTACATTATGTTTATGTTTGTACTATTCTTGACTATTCTATCGGGTATTTTTTTTTTTCATTTGAAAATGCTTTGTGAGTTTACTAGTCGAGCTGGACGAACAACTTATTTAGCCGTCGTAGAATAACGTCACATCTATTTGCCCGTGAATAAAGGCCTGTAATATATAGTCGTAATAAAGGATTTTACATTCGCAATCTATGGAATTGTGTAAAACTGTTATTTGAACCACCATTATGTTGTCGGTTTTAGAATGAAGATAGTCATCGGTCTTAATTTGTGTCACTAGTAATCGTATTCAACCAAAGATTCTATTCTGCAAATTTGACAAGAATAGCTTTCTGACCTAAAGCTACATACAAATCTGGTTCATACACGATTAAGGCCAATTATTTTTACGTATTTTCAAAAACACAAATACATAATTGTTTTTAATTGTTATTGTCAGATAAGGAGTAAGAGAGACTACCTCCATAACACTAATATAATTTTTGAGATTACAAATATAACAAAACTCTTTTTCCATTACGTTCTAAGAATTCACATACCATAATTCAATTAAACTTCGTTTGAAAGTCGAATTCAATAAATAATATGTATATGTTTAAATTTAGTTAGTAACACATGAGTACGACGCTGTGTAGTATTATTATTGCGCATTCGCCGTTTAACAGTAATTGACAGGAGCAACGCTATTATAACCGAACATTAAATGGCATTGCGCGTATGCCTCGTGTAGACGAGCAAGCCAGTAGCATTATAGCACATCCGATGGTACCTATGGTAAATCAATGCGATCCGTTGTTACTACACGTTTTATTCAGTAGTCATATAACATTCGATTTAACTGCTTCTACACTAAATTGAGAAGTTTACACACGTCAACAATAAAAGTAACTATTATGTATTCATGTATGTTTATCAGTGATCTCATTTGCATTAACGGGCACATCGGTAACGCGTTCGGTTGGTAATCGAACAGGTGATATTCATGTTACTACTGTGTACCGTTTTCGTGTCAAAAATACATAAGTGTATTACACGTCATGTATTCAAATAAAAGTAACTCTTTTCTAAATCCGTTTTAGAAATAATAAAGTTTATGGAAATAACTATTTCAATAAGATATATAAAGTTATCGTGCATTTATGTTTGCGATAAAACACGTCTGTCATTTGAATGAATTATCCTATTTTGATAAAAAGTATTTTGTTCCACTCTAATGAATTTGTTTTAGATTTCTGAGAAAACAAGTCATACGTTTTAATGATTATCTCGTGAAATCCAACTCATATTTATAACAAAAAATTGTTTTAAAAATATGCTTTACTTATTAAGGTATCCACTAAGATGTATTTCGATTTGTTGGAAAATAAATCGGACATTTCAATGGTTTAATTCGTGAAATTCTATTGTTTTGGTTTGGACCAGTTTTCTAGTTGTTCATGTATTATTATAATACCATAAGATTTACTAAAAACTTACGTCGGACAAGGAGAGGTGGTACTCGGTCAAATATAACCAAGATGTTATTTTGCATATGTATGCACATTACTGGAATGTATAAGATTTGTATACTACAATAAGACACTGATATTTTTAAATACGTCGGTGTAATAAGCGTGGCCTCTGACGGACATGTTATTTTAAACGTTAGTGACCGACGTAATTATTTATTCCTTTGTTTTTACTGATTAAGACGTTTATTAACATGTATACACATATTAGTGAAAACAATGACGGAGCATAATTTGTTATTCTTTTAATTTTACTTATTTTGACGTTATTTAATATGTATACAAATATGAGTGAAAACAATGGCGGATCATAATTATTTATTTGATGTTATTTCGTCCCTTTGTTTTACTGATTGAGACGTTATTTAATATGCATACAAATATCAGTGAAAGCAATGGCGGAGCATAATTATTTCGTCCCTTTGTTTTACTGATTGAGACGTTATTTAATATGGATGCTCAAAATAGTAGCGAGTAAGTTATTTCAAATCTAAACGTGACAAATCAACAGTAATTAAAGAGGGTAGAAAGTTGACCATGGGTTTACTTTCGGCAGTCTCGTAACTCTCGCTTCCCTTATTTTGTCCTTTAGTCCTCACATTCCATGAGCGATGTTTCTAACAAGGAGGGAAACAGTTCTAGGTTCGAATCTATCGATCTAATAATTGTCGTGTGCTAGTGTGTGACCTTGACGTAGTATTTATTTATAGCTCGTTACATAAAATCGCTCTATACCTTGTCTCGAGCAATTGCCATAAAAAGAGGTGTATTATGACAGCGCCTCGTGTAGAGTAATATGAGCGTATCTAAATATATTGATTTGATTCTGCATATGTGTAAGTATTTTACAATTATACATACGATGCATACAAAACTAAAAATATAAAAGATAGTCTATAGAGATCATTTATTATTTTGTTATTTTTTAATAATTAGAAAAGAAAAAATGTCAGTGTTCAATGAGGTGATTGCATAGCTTAATCTTCGTTAGACATCTTATCTTTACAAAATGAGAGACTAATATATTTTATCTATACTTAATCGGACTGTCCCCAAGCAATGTCGTCAGCCTATTAGCCGAAATGTTGATTAATAAGCAAAATTCATTATGAAGACCTTTTTTTGTTTTAGATATGTTGCGTTTTTATGCGACTATATGTGGCGCTTGTTACCATACTTTGCGGTGAAATCGGGTCTTTTTTTTTCGCAAATCAACTTACCAAAATGTTCATTAATGTTTCGCTCTTTAAATTGGCAAATATTGCCTTCGAACTTGTTTATCTCGATCTTCTCGATCTCAATATATATAAGGCAAACATCTGTATGTAAGTATGTAACGCTAAGGCTTTTAAAATGCTCAACAAACACCCCCAAATAAGGTATGATTTTAACCGACATAATCCCGGGAAAATAATATCCAAAAATGGAAAAAGAAAATTCAATTTTAAGGGGTCAAATAGCCGTTTTTTCGTGTAATGTGATCACGATTTTTAATGCAATCTTGTGCACATGACGTCACATTGATAGGTACATGACGTCATAGTGATAGGTTTGAATACTATTTTTTGCTATCGTCACATTATGATTGTTTTTTTTTTCATTTCTCTTCGGACTGTTGCCCTCATCACTGGAAGGTGAATAATAAAGAGAGATTTAGTTGAGCTCTATAGGTCTCCTTGTATTTGGCGTTGTCCGGGAATAAGACAATTACATTAGTTAAGAACGTTCTGTCGTCATTATTATCGCTCCTGGCCAGTAAAAATAGGTGACGATTACAAAATGACCAGGTATTGTAAAATACAAGTGAAATAAATCAGTAATCGGTAAAGTTAAAACAATAAATAATCCAAAGGAAAGGTTAATTTCAGGGCCCTATAAAACGAAGGTTGGACGTAAATAGGGATCCGCCCAGTGCACATAGTTCTAAGCTCCTTGAGGGAATCATGCTTCTCCTCCACCAACCTCAGACCCGGGATTGCCCCCTCCGCTGCTTCAATCATATGCCAAAGCGCCTTTGTGCGGCCCACTCTGGTATCACGGACAAAGGTAGTTACGAAGGGGAAGTCGGGAACTTTTGTGGCTTGTCTATATCAAGACCCCGGGCCTGAGTAAGAAGCTCCAGCGGTCGGATGGGTTTTACTAGCCGTGCCAATAAGTTGACTGCTGAGGTGTGAGGCTCCACCTCACAAATCCGGTCACCAGGAAGAAAAGGGAGTGTTCGAGTTCTCTCGGTTCTCGACAACGGAGAAGGAGAGGGGGAAGCAGATCTAGCGTCGACGAATACTTCCTGCTCTGGCTCCGGCTGTTCTTTTTTAACTGGGTGAGAGTAATCAAAACAGGCGGGGGGTGTTCTATTCAGTTGAAGAAGGTGAGGATCGGGACGTTGGTGACTGAACAGCAGAGATAGTCATCTCTGTTCTATACAGGGGTAGGGTGGTGGGGCTCAGTCTTTTTGACTTTACTCAGTTTTCTGGGTTGTTTTTCTACTACTTTGCCAAAGCAGTCGGTCGCTATCAAATTTTTGTTCGCCTCCCCTTCGGAGTCAGACGAAGTAGTGGTGACCGGATCTTCCGTTTAAAGTTTTCTCTCGCTTCGGAAGAAGTACACGGCACGGCTGGGGCAGGCTGAAGCTTCTGGGTGGGTAGCGTGGTATCTGACGGCTTAGTGGGAGGCTGTACTCTTCGGTCATCCGGGGGACGCATCGATTTATCGGAAGGAACGGAACTGGTGTTTGTAACATTTTTGATGGCTACAGTGTTCCACCCCTCGTTTGTCGGTGCAGCTACTGGAGTCTGCGTTGAAGGAGCTGCTGGTGTCACTTTGGTTATCCCGGCCTGAGCAGCCGGCGGCTTGTTTGGGGCTCTGGTTGGGCAGTCTTTAGCCATATGCCCGACTGTTCACAGTGCCAACAGATGGGTCGTCTACGTTCGACAATGATCGACATTGTCCAAGATTCGTACTTGAGACGCGGTGGAAAGCTTTGAAGCCGGCCCGGTCCAGGCACATCTCGATCTTGTTGTCCCCTACCATTAGGTTGTGGGGGCCTCGGACCGGGATGATGGATTCGACGTCCCCATTATGGCTCATGACAGCACCCAAATGTTTGGAGCTGATATAGCAGGGGACGCCGAAAATGGAGACTAGTTCTCGTGCGGCTCAGGTACTCCGGTTTTTATTTGATGCCGGCGTGTACAAAGTCTGATGTCGCCAGTTTTGTGGCGATCTCCGCTGTTGGGAGCAGCAAATCCCATGCAGCAAACCCCTTTTGGCAGATGTATGTTTCGGTGATCTTCATATCCCCATCGAATTTGGCCATTTTCTCTTTGGTTACCCTAGTCAGTCTTTTGGTTTTTGCGTCAGACGTGACGAACATTAGGATACGCTTTTTTCTAACTTTTCCACAGAACCTGGGGCGGGGCGGATTATATTTTCTCTCCGTCAGGTCTTTGTATGTGGAGTTGATTATATCCCTGTATTCCTTTCGGGACAATTGTGACTGAGTCCCCCAGGCTGCTCCCGTCTTCGCTGGAGACGTTGATATTGGAGTGTCTTGTTCAGGCGTTCTTTAACCGGCCGGGATAGATTGGTCTAACGACGCTGCCTGTGTCTTCTGAGTGAGAGAGAGGGACGGCCAGTCGGATTGAGACGAAACCGGCTGTGAATTTGGTTTCGTCATGCTCCCCTGGGTGCTGGCGACACCAACTGCTCCTTTTCTCTTCTTCCACGGAGTAGAACCCCCCCCCCCCTTTTTGACTCTGGGCCGAGAAGGTCTGCTGCCAAGCGTCGGGAAGGATTCGTCGCTGCTGCTACCCCTACTGTTGTACACATGATTGCCACTGCCGGCGAGACTATTGTTGCTACTGCTACAGCTGATTCGTAAGTCTTGTAGAAGTTCACGTTTAACAGCCTCCCTGTCGTAGAAGCTTACCGACGGCGGAATCTGGTCCCGGGTGGTGGCCTGCTCTTTTTGCAGGTCCAATGAACTAGCGTACCTGATCCCTTGGAGGGGGAGTGCTGACAGTTGAAGCCCGTCTTCTGGGGTGCATTACGGCTGGGACGGTAGCGATTGCCTCCCACCCCTCTGTACCACACCTAGGAGCTGAGCTAATCTTGCTGCGGGGGACTGCAGCAAAACTAGTCGGAGTTCAACCTAAGGCAGCACCCCCGTGCAGGGACATTTTGCTCACTCCAGCTTTCGGGGTCTAAACAGACGTCCGGAGGTTTCTGCAGAATAGAGGTCATAGGTACTTCTGCAGTATAGGGACAAGGGGTGCTTCTACAGTATAGGACCCAGCACCGGGCGGCTTTACAATATAGGACCCGGAGGCTTCTGCAGAATAGGGACCATGGGTGCTTCTGCAGTATACGGACCAGGGGTGCTTCTACAGTATAGGACCCAGCACCGGGCGGCTTTACAATATAGGACCCAGAAGCTTCGGCGTTGTCCGAGAGAAAAGTGCTCAATATCCTAGATAGAGCTGCTGGAGTGATAGATTTGTATGATATTTTAACACCATTTACGCTTCTTTTCGGACTATTGTGCAGATGAAAAGGCGGAGGAATCAGTATAGGACTTAGAGGTTTCTGCAGTATAAAGGCCGGGGGGGGGGCTTCTGCAGTATACGGACCACGGGTGCTTCTGCAGTATATGACCCGAAGGCTTCTGCAGTATAGTTTTTTGATATGACCGAAACGCCTCGAAAATTTTCTTTGCTTTCTTTAGCAAAAAATATTTCTATTCACGGGAGGGTAAAAAAAGGAGGGGGGGGGAGGCAAACAATTTCTTTTGTTTTTCTTTTTAATTAAAAATATTTATATGTATGGGGAATGATGAAATAAAAAAACATTGGGGGGGAAATGTTTTTCTTGTTTTTTTTTCCATTTTAAACTAAAAATATTTCTATGTATGGGGGAGGGTAAAAAAATGTGGGGGGGGGGAAGGGGAATTGTTTTCTTTTAATTAAAGATATTTATATGTATGGGAAGGAAAAAAACATAATTTTTTTTGGTGGGGGTAAAGTTTTTTTGTTTTTTTTTAAACTAAAAATATTTCTATGTATGGGGGGAGGGCAAAACATTTTTTTATTTGGGGGGGTCAGACATTTTTTTTATTTTCTTCTAAATTAAAAATATTTCTATGTATGGATGAGGGTAAAAATAATATGGGAGGGTTAATATGTACGTATATAGCACGCGCACCGGGCGGCGATAGGTACGTATTTAGCATTCAGGGGTGGCGATAGGTACGTATATAGCATGTGCACATGGGCGGCAATAAGTACGTACACAGCATGCGCACCGGGGCGGTGATAGGTATGTACATAGCATGAGCTCCGGGGCAGCGATCAGTACGTATATAGCATGCGCACCGGGGCGGTGATAGGTACGTATATAGCACACGAACCGCGGCGAAAGGTACGTATTTAGCATTCGCACCGGGGCAGCGATAGGTACGTATTTAGCATTTGCACCGGGGTGGCGATATGTACGTGTTTAGCATTCGCACCGGGGCGGCGATAGGTACGTATTTAACATTCGCACCAGAGCGGCGATATGTACATATTTAGTATTCGCACTCGGGCAGCGACAGGTACGTATTTAGCATTCGACCGTGGCGGCGATATGTACTTATATAGTATCTGCACGCTGTCGGCGATAGATACTTATATAGTATCAGCACCAGGGTAGCAATAGGTACGTATATAGTATGTGCACTGGGCGTTTATAGGTACGTATATAGTGTGCGAACCGGGGTGGCGATAGATACGTATATATTATGAACACCGGAGCAGAGATAAGTACCTATATAGAAGGCGCAGACAGATATGGTACTTTTTTATAGAGATATGTCATACTATTGCCCTGGGCAACGTAGCAGGAATGGTGGGGAAGAAACAGCTTCTGCAAAAGGCAAAATTAGAAAGTAGCGGTGAAATTAGGCGGCCAGGGAAGAGAAAGGTAGAAAGATAAAGAGATGCTAGAGAGAGAGAGAGAGAGAGAGAGAGAGAGAGGGAGAGAGATGGAGGGAGAGAGAGAGACATAGAAGTTTGAATATAAAGATGTTACACACGCGATTTTTCTTCACTTATATGTGTTTATGACCCCGAGCAACGCCGGGTAGCCCCGCTTGTTCCTCATAAAACTCGGTAAGTTGTGTATATGATCACATACATTAAAGCCCTTGTGTGCCGTCGTTCATAAAGTGTGTTTTTGTATACGAAGCTAATACAATAAAATATGTTTGTTTATGTAGAAGAGAGGCTTCGATTTGATGAGGTAGATAACATATTGGAACAGACGACATGGTTTACATAGTTATACATTACTAGCAGTTTGTGTCAAACGAAGGATCGATTTTCTAATCAGCAACCTTCAAACGTAATGTCAATATTCTGTTAATATGTGGTAAATCAATGATTGTCTTGTTACTGATAACACGACTGGAGAAATTGGTGGCATTTATGTATAAGATAAGCGTGTGAATATATGGTGTATTTATGTTAACTTATCCACAATCCACATTCAAACTATTGTTAGATATTCCAAGACGGCTACACGGTCGCACGTTGATAGAGTAAGAATCGACTAAACTTTAACGAGAAGACAATTATATAATAGTGATAGTTCACTAATGAACAGAGCTATTTTACTAGAAGAAATATGAATTCAAACAGTGTCTCCTCTAGCAACGTGAAAAGTACATTTATAAAGTGAGAGATGATATTAGAAAATAGATATGAATACAAAGCTATTAAAATCATTAATGTGTTACATCAAATTCACTCTAATGCTGCCTCGCACGAAAGAAGAGAGACCATGAGAGAGTGAACAAGTTACGCATTACTTCAATGAGTGCTCAAATGATTTCACAGCAATTAACCAGGATAGGCATCAAGGTTGAGGAAATGTATGCTCTATGGTAATTTTGTTTGAAAACATTACTTACTCGATTATGTAACCCGTATCATGTTCGTTAAAACATTTTTATTCCGAAAACATTTAAATGAACGACGATCAGTTAGGTGAATCTATTGCTGGCATATGGTGAACAACAAAAAACAGATGATTATAGAATAATAATGCATCATTTATTAGAAGTGTATAAGTTATTTCTCTCCAGGGATTCTTCGTCTTATAATTCTTTGTAAGTTACTTTCTTTTATTTAATTAATGACGTTCGTTTGTTGATTGGTTATCTTCGTGACGTGTGTGTATATTATAAGTAAGGTTGGTCGATATAATAATTATCGATAACATTTTTATATTTTATTAGTATATATTTTTCATTTTCATTTCAGATACAGATCCGTTAGAAAAGAAGATAAAAATACACCGATAACTGTCACAAGCTGGGCATATACTTGTTATAATGCGGTATTTATGTCTGGTGTCAGAATCGTCTTTTATGTTGGCCTTTGCTATGGCATATAAACAAGTATACCAACGTTTTATACAATCCTTTAATTAGGCGTGTTATTTACTCATTCGAAATTTTGAGAATGAACATGATGAATTCACATTAAACATCAGATATGTTCACGTTCATTGCCTAGTATGAATGCCATTCGTTTTTTGTATCACTTCTGTAAAATTTCGCCCAATTTGTATGGTTTTTATTTCCTCAAACTGTTTTAGATCAGTCCTGTATTCCTTTAACGAGTATCATTGTGTGAACTGAATATTTATGGGAAAGATTGGCAGGGCTTATGACGCAAAAGACAATACGCGGGAAAGCTAATGGGCGACGACAGACGTATATTGACGAGGTTTGAAGTAATTGAAAATGGGTGAGGGAGATGCATACATTATCTCGATTTGTTTTCTCTCCATCGTTACACTTAAAGTACGTATCGATATTTATGTAAAATCAAAATTAAATCTATAATCATTTAAATAAATATTTATTAATGTGTCCTAATCGGTGAACGAAAACCATGAATATATAGTGGATGATACGAATAGCAGAATGAAATAAATCTAGAATCCCATAGAGAGAGGCAATCAATAGCTTAAGATTGGGCAAACCTAGAATCACTCTATATTCTCGGTTTTGAAAATACACGTGTTCATTAGAAAGAAAAGCACACATATATATGTACACGCAATCCATCTGAAGTGTTTGTACTATAAATCGACTTTTCTTTGAAGATCGTGTCAATTCTTTAAAGCTAATTACAAATATGAAAAGCGAAATTCAGGCATAGTTATATTTGTAGTGCAACATGTATTATACAATTTATTGATACTATTATGAAAAGTATCGTACTAAATTATGAACATGTCGAAAATAACTTTAAATCAAAAGTCAACATTTATAAGAGAACAAATAAAACACACTTACTATAAGTTCTGTATATATAAGAGGCATGTTTAAAAAGTATCCGACTTCAGCCAGAAAAACTATTTCAAGTACGTGACGGAGTTGGGACCCTTATCCCCTTCAAAGTAAGCCACTTGTGGTTGCATGCATATAGCCCACCGATCCATCCACATCCGAAAACACCTCGGGAAGTCTTCTTTTAGAATTGTGTTTATCTCCGCAGTTGTGTTAAATTCATCAGGTGTTTGGAGAAGATGCGATGTTTAACACAAATTAAGGAGTGGTTCAACCGATTAAAAAATGGCAGCACAGCAGCAGAGAACGGCCAGCGTTCTCGCAGGCCCCAAACTTCTCGGAGTGCAGCTGATGTTGATTAGTCCAAAAAAAGAGATAATGCGGAGCGCGACGGTGTCGATGGGCACCTTTCCAAAAGAAGAATTCCAGAGGTGTTTCGGCAGTGGACTGATCAGTGGGCCAAGTGTGTGCAAGCACAAGGGACCTGCTTTGAAATATTTTTCTTGGCCTAAAGTAGAGTAGGTCTTACACAGGCCTCGTATACATATATATATATATATATATATATATATATATATATATATATATATATATATATATATAGGTAAACATTATTAAATAACACGGAGTGTTTTTTTTTATGAGAGTTTTTTTTCAATTTTCCGAATAGCCCATTTAGTGTTTCGATCAAATTTCTGTATGTAAGTTCCATGTGTTTCTTGTTCCATTTTCCTTCTTTTTTGCGAGTACTTTCGATAAGATTCATCATTTATTACAAACAAATGAACACATGGAAGCATGTAGTTAAAAATATCACTTCTCAGACTCAGAGTATATTAGATAGAACCAATGTAATAAATCAGTTTCAAAACCACATTGTAGAATGAATCTCCACACTAACAATAACATTAATTCTTACATCGGTTTCACAACTAAAACACTTTCTCGAAGATTAAATTTACATTTCTCTTACACTAGACCTATCTGCCAACACCTCAGAACACATAACTACCCCCTTCTCAATATAGACACATACTGGTTTACAACACTAAGATAATACACCACGATATCAATACCAAAAGAGTAAAAATTATTGAAGCTCTCACATAAAAACTAAACATCCCACACTCAATAATGTGAATTATGAAACTCGTCATGATATTATTAAGTGTTTAGCATAGTAATAAACCTTAGAAAATGCTTAGCTATTCAGCAATGATACGTTTGAATCTTGAACGCGCTGAGAACGTAATCAATTCTAAACGGTCAAGTAATCAAACGTGTAAATCTTGCACGCTCTTAGAACGTAATCACGCTCTCATATAACATCTCAATACTATAGACGCTCATTTTTAGTAGCAAATTACTGGCCGTTATAATAAGAAGAAAAAGTCAACAGTTAATACATAGTTTTAAGAAACAAAAAATTAACACCGCCTGAAGTTGATTTAACGATTCATTTCGAGAGTACTCGCAAAAAGGAAAGAAAATGGAACAAGAAACACATGAAACTTACGTACAGAAATTTGACCGAAACATTAAATGGACCATTGGGAAAATTAAAAAAAAACTCTTATCAAGCAAAAACACTCCGTATTATTTGATAATGTTTGCCTGAATGAAAATATGCTGCCTAAATACACACAGTATATATATATATATATATATATATATATATATATATATATATATATATATAATGGACACTCCCGTCGATTTCGAGGTATAAGTGTTCAAAAGCAAAATACGTTCGTTTGTTGTTGTGTTTTTTTCTTTTTTCTTAGTGCTTACAGACGAGACCACAAATGGAGCAACAAAAAAACTCTGATTTGTCCCCAGTCTTGCCCTCCTCCACCCCTCAATGCGATCCATTCCAAAACTCCCCACTCATTCTGAATGGCGGCTTTCCACTCGCCCCTGTCCTGTGCCAACTTCTCAAAGCTTCCAGCAGCGATTTAATAGCTGAAAGATTGGACTTGAGCTTGTCCCTTTATCGAGGCCAAGGCCCGCCAGTACTCTATCTCTCACCCGTCAGTTTACCATACATAAGGATCTTTGGTATTCGCTCATCACTAATCCTTACAACATGACCAGCCCATTTCATTTGAGACAGGATGAGGAACGTTTCAATACCTCTAATCTCACATTTTGCGAAGATGGCCACTTTGCACTTCATCCCCAAGTGTGTATCCACATATCGTACACAGACAGGGTTTGTGGATAACATCGATTTGATTAATTTGTGATCGATACAGAGTCGACGTCTCCGACCCATACAAAAGAACGGAAAGAATGACAGACGTGGATCTTGGTGTCCAGCTTACCATCTAGTTGGCACAAAATGCGATGGTGAAGCTTACCTAAAAGCATTAGATGATTTGGCTAGGCGGTTGATTATGTTATCATCAAGAGATGCATGCGACTTAATAGTACTTTCTAAATATGTGAAGGATTTCACATACTTCAGGCTTTTGCCATCTACTGTTATTGGGATATTTGTGAACTTGTGAACTGATGGTTTTTGCTTTACTCCTCGATCTGTCTGGGAGTAGGGAAAGGCTTATGCACAACCTCAGCCTTCTTTATGCTGATGGTGAGTCTAAAAGTCATGCAAGCGATCCAGAATTTCCTGAGCCGCCCCAAGAGCTGTCGTCATCAGAGCAACATCGTCGGCGAACAGAAGATCACGTATGAAACTTGAGCGCACACAAGTTCTCGCTCTGAAACGCTGACGGTAAAAGAGGCCACCAGTTGTACGAAATTGGAACTGAACGTCACTAGTTAAATCAGCATTAACATGTTGGAGCATCGTTAAGAAAACAATGCAAAGAGAACCGGAGCCATGACACCACCCTGATTTTTAGCATTGGAAAGATCAATCGGCTCAGAAACCTCCCCGTCATATGCCACATAACTCCTCATATCCCAGTAAAAGAACACGATGACACTAAGCATGTGGTCAGGAATACAGAGCGTGTTCAGCACCTTCCACAATGCCTTTCTGTGCACGGTGTTATAAGCCTTGGTTAAGTCCACGAACACCATGCACAATTCATGATTTTTTTTCTCTAACTGGCTCGGCAACCTGACGAAAGAAGACGATCATATCGATAACACAATGGCCAGATCGAAAGCCACATTGCGATTCCGGGTAAATCTCTATGACAAGATGTTGAATTATTCAATAAAGTAGTGATAACAGATAACCCTTGATTTTGAAAAATGTTTTATGCGGGTGTCCTTGAAATCATGTGATACATACCCATGCTTCCAGATGACAATAAAGATATACAATAGCTTTTTTATCAGTTTTGTGCCACAATACTTATAGATGTCGGGTGGACTTCCGTCCTCTACTGGGGGCTTGCCTTACAAGATTTGTTGATTGCATATTTCATCTCGTTAAAATCGGAAGGTAAGAAAGATGTGGTATGGACTGCGATTATGGATAACCAGACAGCCACAGGGGGCTGCCAGGCATGTTTTATGAGAAAGCAGTGTTTAGGGCTCTTTTTCTCGCCACCTGCCTGGAATGGTGAAAGCAATGCTGAATCTAAAAATACCTTCTTTGTCACCACTGGGGGACATGAACAACACAATTGCTCATTGGTTTGTGAATTAACAGTCATCACCTAGTGGTAGCCATTATGTAGAGTTCCAGGTAGAGATTGCTAGTAATACCCTTTACCTGTGTTCGTCACCCTCGCTCTCTCGCCAGCGGTCTTGTTGCAAATGTGCGTAAGCCTGATTGAACTGAGTATTGTTTGTGTAGCACCATTAACATGTATTGGAACTGCTGATAACACACAGTCGGTGCAAAAGTTTACCACATACAGAATGGACATCCGACCTCAGGTTTTACATCAGAGTCTTTCTTCTCCTAGATGTCTGTCTTTACAAATAATGTTGGTGCATGTATTCCATTGGCTTATCCGCACCCCCGACATCAGATTAGGTATTTCCATGCCTCGTCTTTTATATATATATATATATATATATATATATATATATATATATATATATATATATACATACTTCAGCCACAAAAGGCCACCACTAGCCGTCAGATACTGCACAGACGCATCATGGATGTGTACATGTAGTCTTCACCGTATCCCTGACAGGATGGCCTTCGGCTACTATGCATTTTCAAAGGGAAACCCGCGATTTTGTCCGGCACTGCTTATCGGATATTCCCAGCTAACCTTTATATTTGAAGGCCGTTCCCCAATGCGCAAATTGGGGAGTCGTTGGATGAGAGATTTTCTTTCGCCAAACCACACACACACGCACACACACACACCCACCCACACACACACACACACACACACACACACACGCACACACACACACATATATATATATATAGTAAGCTATTAAAATATATTTATGGCAATTACAATACACAGAGGCTCCCGCATTTCATCCCCGGAGGAATCTTCAGGCTTAAATGCGGGAGCATCTGTGTAGCCTCATTGCCATACATATATTTTCATAGCTTACTACCTAGCTCTACTTGCGTATCGAGCACTGTTTTACGTAGATACTTAAAAGTGATATATACAAAATTATATCTCATTATAAAATTTATGTGGATACATAAAATAGTAATTATATATATTTATATATATATATATATATAATTATATATATATATAGTATGTTAATTTATATTGAAAAGAAATCAATAAAGTGCTCGATCGCAGAAGAGTGAGAGCTGATGCAAATAATTTATTGGAAAACATACTTCAGAATTGCAACGCTTTCGTTTTAGTACGCTGACGAGTCCCTATGAGCAGATATATTTTACACCATTCTAAAAGTCAGCCTATTTGAATGAAAACGCAGTACAATTCTGGAATATGTAAGACATGGTTTTCCAAAAAATGATGTATACATATATATATATATATACATGGTGGTCAATGTTTCTGAAGTAGAAAATAGACAACACTTAATGAGCTGTTGATTTTTATTAACGTGTTTTTAGTTAAATTCCCTACACGCTGGTTGAATAATTCCTCTTATATCTGCGTTTGTTGATACAGTGTGTGCAGATGCTCATGTAATTTCATTTTCACGAATAACAAACGATATTTTGATCGTATTCAGATAGAACAGTCTACGTCCGTGAAAACGGTTTCGATCCACGAATTGTACAAATAGCCCGAGAATATGAATTGTCGTACACGAGAACAGAGCTTATCTTGACATTGCGGCACTGACACTTGCACAATAGGAAAATATATTTTCTATGTAATCGTAATATTTAACGCTGTTCAGGTTCACGAAATCATTGACATTTAATAAGCCAATAAGTATTAGGGTGGCAATTTCAGCACACCACATCGCACTTTCACCTTGTTCGTGCTCTATTTTAGCCATATTCGCATCTGCCTACGAGAACATCCATCTTTTAGCAATCAATCAATTGAGTGGCAAATGAGATTCGTCCATGTGAATTACTTTAGGAAAATCACTTTCCTGTATCCCATGACCCTATTTGACGCTTTAATATGTTCGCTTGACTGAGTGGAGTTTGCTCGGAAGAGTTCTTGTCAGATCAAGTTTTCTAAGTATTTCACGCTTCTTGTCTTTCTTGACGCTCTCAATTCCAACCCGTTATGAAAACCGATCATTTGTTGAGAGTGGTTGTTTCGCTATAACTTGCTTAATCTATGCTTATCCCGAGGAAATAATTGTCCATGTTCTGCTTAATCTTACATTATCTTGATATTAAACAACTATCTCGATTGTTCAATGATTTATTTGGATCTCTTTCGATATTCTAGAAGTGAATCTTCCCTCATTCAATAACTTTGTTGTTTCTGTTTTCCAGTGGCTATACAATTATTACATTTACACGTGTGTTAATAAATACATTCTGGCGAACATTATATGCTCAGTTTTCAGATGTTTTCATTTGTATTTTTATCTGTACCTACCATTTTTGTCAATTTACTATTTGAGTGCTTAACATTTGTGTGATATGCATACACACTTAAAAATTACTGTATACATATATACAGGTTATCAATATTTTTTCGTAAGGCTTATTGATTATATATTTGCATTCAAGATAATTAATGCGACAATAATCCTTAGTTGGGATTGACTCATGCTTAAAAAATCTCATTTTAATCGTTCGAAAGCGCTGTAATTTGTAATTAACTCACAAAATAGCCGACCTCTTAAACATGTTATGTCTATCACTTCTATCCTCTTTGTCTCGTTTCTGTTTTAATCTGTGCCCATAAATCTTACTTCCGTATCTTTGTATCTTGTTCTCTCCCTCTTTATCTGTTTTTACTAACGTTCAAAAATAATAAAACGAACTATTAAACTTTAAAAAATGTATATCATAAACAAAAGAAAAGGTAAGCATTTGTAATACTAGTTAATCCATAGCTTGAGATGAAAAGGTAAGACTAAGAGAAGAAGAAATAAATAGCGAGATAGAGAGAGAGAGAGAGAGAGAAAGCAGCAAAAAAACTGATTTTGTCTTTTATCGTTCTATTTGTTTAAATTCATCCGGTTTTGCAAACTTATTTTTTTACTGATTCAAACTATCTAACATGAGCTCAATGGGCGACCCAAATTCGAATAGATGTATCTCTTTCATTCAACTCGGTTGCTATCATTATCTTGTCGAAGAATATTTACGTAGTTTTATTTATTTGTTCATTTATTTTATTTTGATTTAATTTATTTCTTTTGTTAATAATAAAAGTCATATTGTAATTAAGAGAAACGAATGACGGCGTCGCCTTTTCAATCTGCCTTAAAGCCAGTGTAATTAGCGTTCAATCTAAAAGTGCTATTTTTCTTCGCTTTAATAATACTGCGCTGGAAGGCTTCAAATCAGGAGCATAATTATTTGCTTCAAGACGTAACTCGAAAGCGAACAATGTTCTCCTGATTAGTCAAAACTCGCAAGGTATAAAAGACGGTAACAATATAAAGAGCGTACGATATTTGACGAATTAAAAATGGAAACCAGATAGGAAGAAATACATAGACGTTTAAATGCTAAGAACAAAGGTTTTTATTTTATGTCATTTTATTATATTAAGATACGTCCTCACGTACTTATAAGAGGAGTTTGTATTGTTAGTCCGATAGTCTGTCACGCTTATATGTATTTGTGGTGAGCTATGCTTATATTTAATTCATTTGAACTTTACTATTTTAAAACTGTCACCGATAAGTTTGATGGAACATAGTACAGGCATAAACATACAGGAAAATCATAAACGTCTATGAATAATTCGATTTTACAGATTAGTTTTATAATATATGCCAATATATTCTCATATTGTATCGAGGGTGTAAAGTATCATTGTAATAGAGACAGATGCATAAAGCTTTTATTATGCCTCATATATCGAAACGAGGATACTTGATATCGGTCCTAGAACTCCACTGCTCATAATACAACGTGAAGAGAACACCCGGGACAATTCTACACCGGATGTATACCGAAATGAATAACTAAACCGAGAATCACAATTATTCTAAGAAACCGTGTGAATGGCACTATCCCAAGCAACAACAGACATATAGTTTGATTATCAACTTAATAGCAAGATTACCAAAGAGATCTACCATATTTCTTTTATAATCACCTACTACTCGCGGAGGAAGAAAAAGCATGCGAGAAAGCGACCAGATGAACAAACGACCTACTATTACTCGACCAAAACATAGTCAATACAATAAAAACAGAACCAAGAAGTTAACAATAGCATCGATAAACTAGAGATATTCCCATGAATCCCAAACATTTATAAGTGTTTGACCATGTAGGAAATTATCAGAATAAGTATCTGATTAATGGAAGGAGAAATCGAAACATGAACTAGAACTCACAGCCGGATTATAAGACGTGACACAGAGAGAGAATAATTTTTACGAGAAATCTCTATGCGAACTACTTTCTCTAGGCTATCAAGAAATAAACTGTGAACTTTTAAAAGTTGAAAGAATGGTAATTGTAATTTGAAAGGTTATTGAGACCACACATTGATAGTAAAACGATAGATGAATGCATGCCTAGTCGATTAATTGTTTGTTACAACCATCCACCTGAGAAAAGTGAAAATACTATAATTCTGCACCTGAAAGACTGACGATATTCTTTTGTTATTGAAACTTTTTCCATTTTATTGATTTTTACTGTTTTATTGATTTTCCATTTAGAGTTTGTATTTGACTTGTTGACTGATGATTTTAGAGGAAAGGGCCCTACGGAATTCAGAAACCGCTAGTTCTAGTAGAAGATTGAAATAGTAATAGATAGAATTGTTTATCTTAACAATATTTTATCTGCGAAATCGTAAGATGTGGCATAGGGGTTGACAAGCTTACGTCGGCTCTTTTAACAAGCTGTTGATCGTTAAATGTTGACAGCTAACCGACATTCACAACTTGAAGACTAACACATGTTCTATCGACAAAAGTCGGAGCACACGTCCTAGTCACATGAGCGGAAGATGCGTCCAACTCGTAGAGAAATAGATAGGCTTGTTGTTGATAGGCAAGAAAAACTAGTGAAAAAATGCAACGTATTGAATATGGTTTAGCCGAGCCGAGTAATGTTAATGACCCTAATCTTTAATATAGAAACTACGGAAAATCACAGTTTACAAGACACGAGAAAGGCATAGATTGTCAGATGACCGGAGATAAATTGGTGATGTCTTTCCTTTGAGAATATTTCTTAAGAATAATTCTATTACCACGACAAGAAATAATAGAAAGTGTCAGTCAAAATCCGAGATGTTAACCGGTATATCTAACGGACATTATAGTACTTGCAACGCCGTGCTTTGTTTTCGATAATATATTCTCATTTCTTAGTAACGATATTTGTGTGTTCTTTTTAGTTTGTCTTGCTATATTTCATACATTCTAATTCCCAGTCGACACCGATTTTCTAGTACAGATGTTAAATTCTTACTTTTGATCAAAATAACAACGTCCTGACGTCCAGGAACTAATCACCTACAACAGAACATGAAAACAGGTAAGTCACCAGTCTGGTCGACCACGTGTTGTACGTTGATTAACGAGTCTTGTAATAGAGATCGCGACGAAGAAGAGCGTGTGTCATAAGTGGTACCTGTAGAAGCCACACATATGTCAATGGGGAAGGATATATATCATAACCATACAATCAGGGGTGTGGGGTAAGTTGCCTTTTTAAGCGGACTGATGCGGAAGTTGGTCTAATTGATGAGATCAAATGAGGTTCAGAATCGGTGATGGTTAAGACCATTGTTTTAAACGCGTCTTACGCTATACCTATATAATGCGGCACATGTTCGATGATCCTCCGTTACCCTTGTGTTTTAATCCCCTAGAACGAACACAATTATCAGCTTCTGTAATCAATGTTAGCACCCCTCGGTGATCGAAGTAACATGACACGAGATGCTATTGTCATTGCAAAGAGTTTAGGCATAAACAGAACTTATAGTAATTAAACGGTTGCGACGGAATGGCAAACAGAGATGCGTAATGCGATAATTAAATCTATTTGACTGTTCGAACTATTAAGCAAGTCTGTATGCCTAACAAAGCCTATGCGACCTATTCGGTATTACTCTGCGATTCACTCTCTCGGGAATGGGTCTCTATGCATTTAATATAGTCAAAGGAAAAACACGAAAAGAGAACTCCTTGGAAAAGACTGGTATAGATGCATGATTGTAGCTGTGTATATAAGTTTCTCATTTGTTTTATAAACAACTGTTTTTGAATTAAAGATTGAGGACGGTCCGAAATCATTACACAATTTATAAATAACATGCTTCTCTATTTTACATGAACTATATTTTGATTATTTGTAGAATATGAAAAATATTTTAAATAACAATACAATTACATGTGAATTACTGGTATAATCAGTATCATCATAATATATATATATATATATATATATATATATGTATATATATATACATATACATATATATATATACATGTATACATATATATATAAATATATATATACATATACATATATATATATGTATGTATGTATCAAAACAGAGAAAGAGACAGAGGATTTAACAATGTAGCTATATATATATATATATATATATATATATATATCTTTTATATATATAACCGTTTTTCTACAATCGGTCACACACTGTTTCTAAGAAACACCAGACTAGTTCTTACCAGGTAACTCATTAAGACTTATGTAATTTAGTTCATGTTTCGCATGCAAATGACAAGGATGTTTACTATTCGCTTTTGATTAGTCCACCAAAGTAGGGCAATACGAAATAGATGGATTCATGTGTGAATAAGACCTCATAACACAACTACTCTGCATATATATATATATTTCTTATTTCTGTATAGTGTCAGTGATTTACGAGTATTGCAAAGAATAACGGATGGTCTGACGTACAGTATTGGGAGCACTAATACATTTTATACAAAAGTTACTGACCAGTAACATACAGAAAAACTGAAGTTGCAAAACTGAATGTAGAATCTGTTTAGATGAGGAAAAAAGAAATATTAGTGTGAATAGTAATGAATGCGTACAAAATAACGTAGAAGATTAGGTGTTCTAGGAATTAGCCTAACAAAACTATGATGTTTACATACTTCAACATTTTCTTTAGTTAAAATTTTACGTATGATTCCAATAATCCTATTGTTGTGGTTTACTGTATTGTTAAGAGACAAAGAAGTGTGTAGCTTTTTACAGTATTCGTATTTAGTTTGTATATCATGTATCGAATATTATTATATGTGAGCAAACTTTAAGAAGAATGGACAAGAATAAATTGACGTGAAATAACTTTGATCAATGCCATTTGCTTTCAATACGTTTATCGATTCATAAGTTTTGTTTTCTTTTATCATATTAAAATTGTATCAGTCTTTGGGTTTCTTAGACTATTCCATTCTTGTATTTAGCATTTGATTTGACTTAACCTTATGAATGTAGTAATGTTCATATAGTTTCTTTTTGCTTATTTCAATTGCTAGCTCTTTCTCGAGAATATAGGTGTGCATGCAATTCAATGATTGCAGACGTTCATTCTGGCTTTGGTATGTCGCTCTAAATATGTGTCTATCGTTCCATATATAAATTAAACGATCTATCTCTCAGTATATTCGCAAGTTTACTAATAATCATAACGGCAAATAAAAAGTGGAATATTTATAATTAAATAATTATATATATATATATATATATATATATATATATATATATAGATTGTAATCATATCATGAAAACAATTCCAGGGGGAAATCCGGGTATGACAGCTCAATGTAATAAACAGAGCAAAAATAAACTAAAATGTAGTAACACGAAATTACATAATCATCGATGCAATAATTTATTTCAACCTTGTGGTATTGTCAAGCATCCAATTTAGATGATTACATTTTTGAAAGTTTCAAAAATGTAATCATCTAAATTGGATGTTTTACAATTTACAAGGTTGAAATAAATTATTGAATCGATGATTATGTAATTTCGTGTTACTACATTTTATATATATATATATATATATAGAGATAGTTAGATATATATATAATTATATATATAATTATGTAATAAGTAATATTTAATTATTATTATGCAGAGTGGGGGTAAAATTACAATGAACGTTAATTTGTACTTTCTCAGATAGAAAATAAGTTAATTATTTTGAAACCTTATATATATTGATGTTATAATAATTCCTTACACTATTCACCTCACCAGAAAAGTGTTCCCATATAAATAATCAGAAAGGAAAACGTCAAAGAGTTGGTGGTTTGCTGAATTCACTTGTTACACAATGGCCCCGGTCACACGAGACGACTTCGCTCGCCTCTACTGCAGTAGCGGCGAGTAGTAGCTGCTTAGTCGCGTCGTGTGATCAGTCAGTCGCAAGTAGCACATCTAACTTCCCAATAGTTTCTTCGCCGTGACTAAAGTTCAACATGTTCAATTTAGTTGCAAGTAGCGCGTAATTTTACATACACGTGGCCTGGTATCAAGCGAGGTTATGATCGCGTGACCTGGTATCGCGCGATTTAATGACTTTTGAAGACCTAATAGCGATTGTTACAAATCAACACGGGTTATATAACCTCACAGTTATGCATTTTTTTTGTCATGACAGAAAAAAACAAAGTGAAGTAGTCAACTAATAAAATCAGTAGATTTCTGGATATTTACAGAAACTACAAAGGTTTGCGGGATACAGATAATATACAGTATATAAAAAAAAATGCGAGAAAGTACAATTTTAATTATGTAATGTATGAACTAATTGAGGCTGGTGTTGAGATTTCTTGTGTAGATAATTTAAAAAAGAAAATACGGAACTTGAAGGATGCCAATGGGAATTAAATTAATAAAGTGGAGAACTCAATGAAAAGCGGAGCAAGAACTGACGATGTTTATTTACTCCTCGCGGAGTTAGGCACAAGGCCAGTTTTATCTTACTCCCACAAGTAAGATGTGACCACAGCTTGGGTCGAGTAAGTGGGGTTAAAAGCCAGCGCTCGAGAGGTGAGCACCCTGGCCATTTAAAAATTGCCTGGGCAGCCCCGTCGGCATTCCCCGGTAGGGGCGCCTCAGACAGTAAGCAATAAACTTACTCCTCCCCAAAGAGGGGAGGCGAAGCCTGGGAGGGTGGACCTCCTAGAACTGCACAGGACAGGCGTGCAGTATCCATCGGAACAGATACTACACTTTGATCTTAGCCAAAAGGATGAATCAATCTTTCTTGGTTTAAAAAAAAACCTTGACCCGGGACATGTAGGTGCTGTAAACAAAAGCACGGAACTGCTAGACGGGTAGTCGACTGACTGCCACAAGTAGCGTCAAGTGTAATTGTCTCGTGTGATACCTCAGTCGCTGCGACAGATATTCGCTGCTACAATCGCGTCGTGTTACAGGGACTATAGTGTGATGAAATGCATTTACACCACTTGTAATGTGTCAATAAAGATACATGATTAACAACTACTACCTACAGTTATTACTCATAGTACTGTGGTCTTTTAATTTGACTTGGTGACAATATATGTTAATTGAGATGACATTAGCAGTTAAGTTGTCAAATGAGTTATCTATTCGATTGGTTGTTTAGTGTCCCTAACGTTAGATAGCCTTGACTGGCAGTTGATTTGCATTATTAGTACGAAACCTAAACCTTTTTGATTGAAGAGCGGAGAGAAGTACAGAATGGTTGAAAGCCTTTTTTGTTTGAACTTACGGATAGATTACACTTAGAGAAGAGTTCTAATAAATGTGGGAGTGTCAACAAAGACTATGTAAAGAATATGATCAAAACTATTACAAGGAATCTGAAAGTGAGGAATCAAAAGAAAAGTGACAAAGCTTTTATTAAATCTCTCAAATCCAAAATCCAACATGATTAAACACAATCCACGAGAAAAAATGTCAATTAAAATGAGGTAGACGGAATTAAAATTAAGATATAATTCCGTTTGAGTACGCTCTATCTACTAATTTGAACTGAATTTTCACCATTGGATTTACTTATTTTTTTAACGCCTACCCATGATGCCTCATCGAAACTTTTTCTTCTCCATTGAAATCCTCTTACATTGGACACCTTATCGGCGGACAATTTACCATCCGGACAAACCCAATATCTTTTCACTCGAACTTTTTTTTTTCTCACCCATCTTTTTCTGAATATTTTTTCATATTGTTTTAAATGTTGAACTTTGGCTTTTCTATTGCCAACTGATCTATCTGTATAATTCCTCTGATGATAAGATCTCGACTTTGAAAAGCCTTGGCTTAAGGAAAGAACAATAAACATAATTTTATTACAGAATATACCCTGTTTTGAACATTTGAAGTTTGAAATAAATTTGGACATTCGTGCATGTTTATCACTCTTCGTCCATTTAACTTTATAATTGCTCTATCTCGTATATTGAGCTTTTACCATTTCACTATAGGTTCTTTCTACTAAAAGTTTTACTTTTAGTTTCTTACTTATATATATATATATATATATATATATATATATATATATATATATATATATATATATATATATACAGCATCTGTCACAGGATAGTTAATTAAGTAATATAAATATATTAAAACCTCCAATACTTTCAATAAAAGTATTGCTCGTACACTGTCTTTCAATACACCCTGTGTATAATATATATATATATATATATATATATATATATATACTGTGTGTATTTAGGCAGCATAAAACCATTGCCTCTATAGACGTAGAAAGTCTATTTACTAACGTACGTGTAAAAGAAACAATAGATATAACCATAAATAATATATATAATAATCCATCTCTCCCTTCACTTAAAATAAATAAAACAATTCCGAAAAAGCTACTAATAATATGCACGACTGAAGCACCTTGTTACGACCATATGGGACACATATATACACAAATTGACGGAGATTCTATGGGTTCGGTGATCGGCCCGACTTTTAGTGAATTTTACATGTCCAACCTTGAAAACCTAACATTCAACACAATTGAAAAACCTCTTATTTACGTTAGATATGTTGATGATATACTAATTCTAGCCAATAACACTAAACAAATTAATAAACTTAAAGACCTATTTAAAAAAGAACTCTGTCCTTAACTTCACCATGGATTTAAACATTAATAATAAAATCCCATTTCTAGATGTACTAATTGACACTTCTAACAATACTTTTAACACGTCTACCTATACAAAACTAACCAGCAAAAAGTCCATCCTATTAAATTTCAAGAGTGAATGCCCTCACCATTATAAAATAGCTATCGTAAAAAATTTACTAAACCGAGCAAAATTGATCTCCTTCTCAGAAAAAAACACTATTCATCGAACTAAAAAATATAAAACAAGTATTTATTAACAATGAATTTCTAAACTACCTCGTCGACGAACTAATAAAATCAATGATAAATAACCTGACAATCACTAATATAAATGATAATATATAACATAACAACTCCAAATACATCAACATATATTACCGCAACCAAATGCAGCCAAATTTCAGACTAGAAAAAAAGCTATAAAGAATATTACACATCGATATATATCTCCAACAGATAAAGAAAACAAAATTAAATGAATTATTTATCATAAAAGATTCACAACGCAAAACCTTGTAGTAAAAAAACCACCACTCTCCAACCCCCAAAACACTAGAAAGAACCAATGTAGTTTATAAACTTAAATGCCCTTTGAGACAGACCTTAGTAATGAATACAAAAATAATACATTGCAAAACTAATTTTTAAAAAATGAAAAATACTTGAAGCCGTATACATAAAAACACAGCAACCTAAAATTAATAATATTTCATATGAGACTAGTAAAACAATTTTAAAATGCTTTGCTTAGTTCAGTGACACCAACCGGTGTCGCCTAATTCAATAAAAAAAAATAGGGACATCTTATTAAAATGGCGTACTGCCTATCTCCACATTTTCTTTCTCCATAATTATTAGACTAGACCAAATTAAATCGGCCACTATTGTAAATCAAAATTATAAAAAAATAATAAGAAGAAGAAGAAGAAAAAGAAGAAGAAGTAGAATAAATCCAATTAATAAATAAACGAAGAACTGTTTCAATCGTCACATTTAAAAATGTAGACGTCCGTCTTTTACGTGAACGGTTTGCCGGCGTATTTTTTAAGAAATTCCATTCTTTCACTAGCTTTTTATTCATTTTGCCATTAAAGACCTGAAAGTGATTCCGGAGAGAATCGAAAACGTAAGTAAAACAAACGGATTCTACATTAATTCATTCCATTTCTACGTCAAAAAGATCATTCGACGAATGGGAAAAATAAAAAAGGAATAACTAAGCAGAAGAGTTTTGTCGTTTTCGACAACATATAAATTAATATATATATATATATATATATATATATGTGTGTGTGTGTGTGTGTGTGTGTGTCTGTATATATATATATATATATATATATATATATAATATATATATATATATATATATATATATATACAGGGTTGGGAATAAAACATACACATACAGCATATATGTATATATATATATATATATATATATATATATATATATATATATATATATATCGAGAGAGAGAGAGAGAGAGAGAGAGAGAATGAGAGAGAGCATCTCTCACAGGATAGTGAAATAAGTAATATTAAGATATTAAAACCTCCGATACTTTCAATAAACGTATTGCTCATACACTGTCTTTCAATCCACACTACATATATATATATATATATATATATATATATATATATATATATATATATATATATGTGTGTGTGCGTGTTAAAATTTAGAATTTTGACAGGCCTCAACTGTCAACTTGTCAATCATTAATTTCCTCTGATGATAAGATTCTAATCTTTGAAAAGCCTGGTTTAAGGGATGAACGAGAAGAAAAATAAATATTTTAATAAACTAAACTGCTCATTGTTCTGAACAACTAAAAATATTGATCTGCTTCCATTTGCAGGTCTATTTATTTTTTTTTGACTCATCATGTATATATATATATATATATATATATATATATATATATATATATATATGTGTGTGTGTGTGTGTCTGTGTGTGTGTATATTTTATATATACATATATATATATATTTATGTATAGGGTTAGGAAGTACACATACACACACAGCATATGCCACATGTGTCGAAAAACCAAGTGAAATAACTTACTTGACTTGGGACTACTAGCGATCGGTGAGGCATCGGTGGTTTGTTTACTTGACTGAAAGTGAAGTCACTACTGGCCTCGTTTTTATTGCCTTTTGGCCGGAAGTGAAGGGGAGGCATTTCCTGTTACTAATCTATAAAAGAGCCTCTCCTTCCTTCTCTCGATGTTATCAAATCCCAGACAGACTTTGGGAGCGGAATTAAGCAGTGTTTCGCAACAGCTGCTACTGTACCCACACCGATCTCTCCTACTCCTCCTACTCCTCAAGAGTGGAAAGAATTTTCCACATTTTGCGAAACAGCTGCAAGCTATCGGCCGTGTTACCCATCTGTTCTGTTACGATAAAATGGCGGACCGCCAAGAGGAATTACTCGCTCAAGTTTCTCTCCTGAAGGAAAAAATTCGAGGAAGGATGAGGATGTCTCATAGAGACGATATTACCGCTCATGTATTCTCGGTATGGAAGGGCCAAATACAGGAATTCATGACGGAAATCGAGATACGGATTACCAAGCTGCAGCTCTCTGCCTCTTCCAAGATTGAGGCTGCGAAAATAGAGGAGGAATGGTTGTCCGAACAAATGGATTTCCATAAAGAATTGGAGGAGATTGGTTCTGTCCTAACTCCAGTGGATTGTGACACCTTCCCAGACCAAACACTGTCTCCATGTGCTTCTGCTTCTACATCAGGCAGTCGGGTGTCCTCCTTTATAGTGAAACCTCCGCAAATTCAGATCGTGGGACCCACATTCAGCGGTCTGGCCTTGGACTCTGACCACATGGCCTTCTGGAATTTCCTGTCTCGATTTGAGAACTGCGTGACGGGTATGGCTAATGATGCCGAAAGGTTAAATTTCCTCAAGTGTTCACTAACCGACAGACCATTGCTGTTAGTTAATCACTTGAACGTGACCAACAGGAACTACCAGGTGGCACTCAACATCCTTAAGACCGAATATCTGGATACGGACGAAATCATTGACCAAATATTCCAGGACGTTATTGACTTCCTTCCCGAACGCGAGCAGTCTTACTCGGACCTTAAGAACTTCTTAGCTAGGACAGGCTCACTTCTCAGCGAATTAGGAAGCTCCTTCGACTGCGACTTCTCCGACGACTCTTCGGCTAGAGCCAGACTCATGGCCAAGTTACTTTTTGCCAAGTTTCCTAGAGAGTTAAAGGGGGAGGTGATTTTGCTTTCCGGGAAGAGGATACCCCCATTGTCATCCATTCTGAGGAGCACTAGTGAAGCCATCAAACGGTTATTGGTTAGGGGAGGTGAAGTGTCTGAGCCTCCTTTTGGGGTTGATCGGAGTGCCCGTAGGAGCACCTCTCAGGAATCTAGAACTTCCTTTTCTCGCAGAGATTCCTCGTTTCAGGTTGCTTCCGACTGTGGAACTGCTTGTAGTCTACCACCCATTGTGAGCGTGGCGTTCAGCCAAAACGGAAGGGTGGTTCATGCCAACTACTTGTTAGATACGGGAAGCGGACGCACTTATCTGTCCGGTGAGGTCCTGAGACCTTTGGGATGCCTGGAATCGTCCGGTCTGGACTGCGACCTGAAGCTTTCTACTTTGCTGGGTGAATGCGAGAGGCGGTTTAGGGAGGTGACTCTACAGACTGATTTGAGGACGGGGCATATGCAGTCAATCCCGGTCCTAGTGGATGATACGTTGGATCTGTCAGTCAACATCCCTCACCTGAATTCCCTATTGGAGGATTTCCAGAGGGCCAAATACTCGCTCGCCGGACAGTTTGCTCGAGATACTGAACACATATCAATCAAGGGGATTCTGGGACTCGATCTGATCCGACACTTGGGCGCCTTACAGTTGGTACCCTGCCTGCAGGGTTGGTGCTTTGCGGTACCTGCAGGACTTATTCCCTTTGGTAAGGTGGAGTCTTTCTACTCGACCGCCCAATCATCAACTGGTAGCGATACTCGTCTTCCCTTCCACCGTGTTCTCGACCAGACTGACCCTGTTAAGTCCTCCCATCTTTGCTTTGTATTGGAATCAGAAACCACCTATGTAGACCCCCTTGGCGATTTCTTCTCTGACAGCCAAGTCGAACGGGGGTTGGAACTGATGTTCAGCGTGGAGTCCTTGGGACTCCCCGAGCAGGAGGGATTTTCCGTGTATGACCAGGAAAAAATCAGGCAGTTTCAGGAATCTGTCGTCCTGAGGGACTCTAGATATTACGTTGAGTTGCCCTGGCATGAAGATAAATTGGCCCAGGTCCCGTCTAACCATGCAGTATCCTTGCGCATTTTGGATCGCGTGACCCGCAATTTGGAAAGAAAGGGAATTTACCAGGAATATTTGGAGGTATTCCTTCAGCAGGAGCAGGATGGGATTATTGAGGAGATCTTTGTACCTCCTCGACTCTTCAAAAAGTACACCTGGATCCCACACCGACCCGTTTGTAAGAATGATCGCACTTCCACGACTAAATTGCGCCCCGTGTTCAACTGCAGCCTGAGGACAGGCAATTCGATCTCCTTGAACGAGGCTGCTTATGGCGGAGTAAACATGACTGGAGACATGTTGAACTTGTTGCTCTCCTTCCGGACTGATGATTATGTGCTTTTGGCAGATATCAAGAAGGCCTTTTTAATGGTTCGCCTGGGATTGGAGGCCGACAAAAACAGATTCTGCTTCTTCCTCAAGGATGGAGACCGACTGCGCTGCTTTAGGTACACTACCATCATATTTGGATTTGTCTCGAGCCCATTTATACTGAGCTGCATTCTCAAATACCATGCGGCCCAGTTTCCACGAGACCCATGTCGGATCATGATGGAGGGGTGTTTTTACGTGGACAATTTAGTAACAACTGAAGAAGATCCTGCAACGCTAACGGATCTATATTCCCTTTCTAGAGAGCGATTGCAGAAGGGTGGGTTTGAGTTACAGTCATGTAACACCAATTGTCCCGCCCTCAGAGACAGAATGCACTTGGATGGTACCTTGAGTACACACGGCGAGGAATGGGAGAAGGTGTTGGGCTATCGTTACAGCCCCACCTTGGAGAAAATCCGTGTTGCCTCTGTTGAACCCAATGCCGAGGCCAGTACCAAGAGACACATTCTTTCTGCGGCTGCCAAATTGTTCGACCCCCTGTCCCTTTGCCTCCCTGTAACAGTGCGGAGCCGAATTCTCGTTGGAGAACTATGGAGGAGAGGATTGGGTTGGGATGAGCAGGTCCCGAAGGAGTTCCAGTCACGGTGGAGAAGCCTTGCAGAGGACCTTGTTGGCTTGGGTCTCCTTCAATTTAATCGTCGGACATTCAGACCGGGCCAACCTGGAGAGTTGTTCGTGTTTTGCGATGCCTCAGCAGAGGCCTATGGGTTTGCTGTTTACGTCGTACAGGACAATAGTTCTGAATTAGTCTTCGCTAAGGCTAAGGTTGCTCCCATCAAGAACAGAAGTCTTCCTACCCTGGAGCTAATGGCTGTGTATCTGGCTCTCAAGTGTTTACCAGTCATCTTGAACGGTTGCAAGGGTTTTGTACCATCTAGACTACACATAGCCACGGATGCCCAGGTGGTATTGTCCTGGATTCTTTCCCGGTCTATGGCCAGTAAGAACATCTTTGCTCGGAATAGACTGCACGACGTTCTTCAACTGAGTGAGGAATTGGAGACTCAGTTTAGCCTGAAACCCTATTTCAGATATGTTGAGACCGCTCAGAACCCTGCGGACCTCGTCACTAGGGGATTGACGTTGAGGGTGTTCAAGTCCCACCTCAGGTTTTGGTGCCATGGACCAGCATGGTTGACCGGCATGGGAACACACTGGCCAGCTCGAGAACTGCCTTGCCTCAACAAGCGCAGTCAAGAGATTGCACGAGCAACTGTAAATACCTCCGTTGTTCTGGAAGAGGGATATCCTTCTGTAATTGCCCTGGAACGATTTTCCGGATTTGCCCCCCTATTGAGAGTCACCACCATGGTGTATAAATTTGTCGACAAATTGCGAAGGGTCAAGGAAGATTGTGAAAGGAAGGCTTCAGTGTTTTTGATGAGACTGTTACAGCGTCAGGCCTTCTCTCAAGAACTGGAGTTTCTTCGGGACCCTCTCGGGAAGTCCACGCCTCGACTGGTCCAGGCTCTCGACCTGTTCCTCGATCAAGACGGGCTGATCCGTTCCAGCGGAAGAATCGATAAGTCCCCCCATCTGGGATATGAGGTAAAGAATCCCATTTTGATAGCCAAGAACCACCACATCTCGGAACTAATAATACTGGATTGTCACTCCAAATGCTCGCACTTGGGAGTTGGGTCTACTCTCAATGAACTGAGGCGCAGAGGATATTGGATTCCCCAAGGAAGACAAGCTGTCAGGAAGGCTGTGGCGACCTGCACCCTATGTCGAAGGTTCAATGCGAGACCAGTATTGCCCCCTAATGTTGCCAGTCTACCCGCCTCACGAGTGGAGTTCGAGATACCCTATAAGAACACTGGGATCGACTTTACAGGGCACATTTGGGTCAGGGAGGGAAACTCTGAGAGAAAAATGTATTTGCTACTGTTCACCTGCCTGAGCGTCCGAGCAGTACACATTGAAGTGGTGCCAGACATGAGCATTTTGTCATTTTTCCAGGCCTTGGTCCGGTTTACCAATGTCTACGGTGTTCCATTTGCCTTATATTGCGACAACGCCAAAACCTTCTTGGGTAGTGGCAGGTTGTTCAACCGTCTTCTCTTGTACCGTGATTATAGAGAAAAATTTGGTACGTGCCATATAAAATTGAACACGATTCCCCTTTTCTCTCCCTGGTTCGGGGGTGCCTGGGAGAGATGCATCCAGACAATCAAAACTTGCCTCTACAAGGTCATCGGCAGGAGTAATGTAACTTACTTTTCCCTCCTAACTATCGTTCTGGACATCCAGAGAGCGGTTAACAACCGACCCTTGACCTACCGTGAAGCGGGGAACAGGGAATTAGAAGCCATCACCCCTAACATGTTCCTAAGTCAAAACGAAAATCCCGGATTGTTGTTGCACCTGGAGGGAGGTGACCGTTCTTCCTCTGTTCCTCCCGGCCGGAGAAGGTTGATAAACTCTATGGAACTGCGGAACAAATGGCTGAATGAGTTTCAACGTGAGTGGTACCTCGAATACCTCCTCAGCCTCAGAGAGAAATCTCACGGACGATCCCAGGTTCCCTTCAGAAATCGTTTAAAGGTCAATGACGTGGTCCTTGTCAAGAGCCCCCTCAAACCTAGACCCTTTTGGATCCTAGGGACTATTTTGGAGTTATTTGAAGGAGATGACAGTGTCATCCGGTCGGCCCGAGTAAGACAAGGTGATGGGCCTGTCCAAGTCCACTCCCTGAAACATCTATATCCATTGGAGCTCTCCTTGTCACCCGACATCGAGGAGGATACTGTTATTGTCCCACACCTTTCTCCTGGGGCTCCTGCGGGAGAGAGTCTGGAGCCCCCTGCAGGAGACGACGTTTGGCTCTGTCCAGTGTGCAGCGCCTCTAAGGGAGACCTAAACATGATAGGTTGCGATCTATGCGATGAGTGGTTCCACTTCGGGTGCGTGGGAGTGGAGGTGCCCCCTCCAGATCGGCGGAAATGGTACTGTCCTGAATGTGCCCCGCGGAAGAGGCGGCGAGGTAGGCCCAGCCTGCTTCCTGCATAAAAATGTTGGTCCTGGGTATGACAGAAAACTGCAACCGACAGTGGAGCCCCGACTAAGGGACGGAATGAGGGTACCCTGAACCACTGTCACCTCCAGGTGGCCTATAACGATGGCCTAGCACCTGTTTGTTCCCTGCCAGGGTTACGGCAATACTTACTGGCAACTGTCACCCCTTTCTAAACTAGTTATCTGGAAGAACGAGAAGAGAATCTTCTACCGAGTCTTCGCCCAATTATTTCATTTCTTTTTCTTTTGTTTTTTTTTCTCTTGTTTTCGGGAGTGTGTCGAAAAACCAAGTGAAATAACTTACTTGACTTGGGACTACTAGCGATCGGTGAGGCATCGGTGGTTTGTTTACTTGACTGAAAGTGAAGTCACTACTGGCCTCGTTTTTATTGCCTTTTGGCCGGAAGTGAAGGGGAGGCATTTCCTGTTACTAATCTATAAAAGAGCCTCTCCTTCCTTCTCTCGATGTTATCAAATCCCAGACAGACTTTGGGAGCGGAATTAAGCAGTGTTTCGCAACAGCTGCTACTGTACCCACACCGATCTCTCCTACTCCTCCTACTCCTCAAGAGTGGAAAGAATTTTCCACACATGATAGTTAATGAAATAATATATAGATAATATTAAAACCTCAACCTGCCTATATAACCTGATTTGCCTTAAAGTTTTTTTTATTATCTTTTTTTGTTCAAATAATCATTTGGCGAACAATAATACTTTCTAAGTCGGGGGCCATTACTTAATATAGTACATCCATATGTGATACGAACTGGATAACTGAAACTATATATTATGTGTTCTTTTTCAAACGCGAGGGTTGCTGCATTTTACTTCCTGTATTTGAATGAAAGTTATTATTATCATTATTTGTAGTAATAGTAATAGTAGCAGTAGTAGTTGTTGTTGCTATAGTAGTAGTAGTGGTAGTAGTACTCACTAGGAGATATCACACCGGTCATTATCAATGATTACTCACTGATAATAAACGGTGGTATTCCATGGAATCTGAGTGACAACAAGTCTCCCTAGATGACCAGTACTTTCCACTTCTCACAATAAACATTGCAATCACTTTGCAGTATCTTTACATTAGTTTACAATTCCGTTCTCGCTGACATCGACCATTGTTTTGGCTCGTATTCGGGTGGCAATATGCTACGTCATGTTTTCAAGTGGATGTCTTGATAGTGCTCTGTTATTCTCAGTCTTTTGATCATCCTTTGTAATTCTTGTGTTCTTTTGTAAACCATGTCCAGGTATGTTCGTGGGGCTCTTCTTTTGGCATACTTATTAATCACTTACAACTTTTATTTTATTGTCATTCATTATCAATATTTCTTTTTACTGATTCGTCATCGATTATCGAGGTAAACAGCTACTTTAAGATAATTAGTAACATGAAATATGGTCGCGTTAATAATGATAATTATTTCATAGGAGTGTAAATAATAAATGGAATAACCACATTGGGGGGGTGTTATGAACATTATTTTTGTACATTGGAATGTAAGACGGCCATTTTGTAGTCGGTAGTGAAGCAAACCCGTGCAACTGTATTTAAAAAATTGAAATAAACTTTAACATGGAAATTCCTGCTGATCTTTGTTATATAGAGGACGACATCGAAGATTGTTTTAAGCCAGATTTGGTAGAAGAATAGTTCTTGCTGTTGATGTTTTAGAATGATGAACCAGAGATTTGAGCTAACTCGATCATTTTCATTTAAATAGCAACATCGTTAAGAGAGACAGATAAATAAGTGAACATAGAAAAAACTCCAAGATCACAATATGATTCTTGAGTATTTAAAAAAATATATTTTTAAAGAAGAATCATCGTATCACATAGAGATAAAAGCCTGAGTTATTGCATTAAATATGGCTGGTTTCGTGTTTTTCCTCATTGAGTACAAAATAAAAACAATCTTTATTTTTCCAATTTATTATCGACTCATAAACCAGCACAGTGCTTAAAGTTGAACAATCGTTGAAAGTATTCAGTCTTGGTTGGATAACTTAATTAACTAAGGCGGTAGCATTGCCATTAAAATGAACAGCGATAAAATGCGCTTTTAGCGTTCTCTGTCTGTCTCTAACTTAACTTTATATTCGGCTAGGTTTAGCTTGGCGAATGTGACGCTATTTCACATTCATTCGAGACGGTCATTGCAAATTATGAGACAGGGAAAACCGATTTAAAATCGCGCTATAGTTTGCACCGACGTTTATTAGCAGGTAATAAAAATCGAATTAATATACAGAATTGTCGAAAATGGTGCAACAAATATCAACACACTGAGTCGTGTCCACAATAGAATACATATACACACATACACACAAACGTACATACACATGTATATATATATATATATATATATATATATATATATATATATATATATATATATATATATATATGTGTGTGTGTGGGTGTATGCATGCGTGTGTGTGTTTGTTTGTTTCACGCTGATATTTGTTTTAAAAGATAGACAGACAAGAAGCCAATTAAAAATAAATAATAGATGTATCTGTGGCACAGGAATATGCAGGTATATATATATATATATATATATATATATATATATATATATATATAGTGTGTAGATTTCAATTTTGTGTAGAGAATCTGAATAACAGAGCTCAATGTAATTTAAACAGAGCAAAACAGAATTATAAAAAGAAAAACTATACACACATTAAGGTTGTACCCCTTAATGTATGTATAGTTTTTCTTTTTATAATTCTATATATATATATATATATATATATATATATATATATATATATATATTCCAAGGGAAGACCGAATAATAATAATTCCTACGTGAGTATGACCTCCCTGATTTTAAAACCAGATAGTATGACCACAAAAGGACATTTATAAACAGAGAACGTCGAATTAAAACAGAACTTGCAAACAACTATTGGGAGCTCAAAGAAAATGGACGCTCACCAATAATTCAATGGAAAATAATACGACAGGCCAGTAAGTGTAGAAATTTTGACTACCCGTGTAGATTATGCCTGAATGAAAATTTTGAAATCCTAAACTTTAAATATCCCCGGAATCTATTAAACTGTAGAAGTGAGATAGAAAACAGCTGCGTACACAGAAATAAATTTACCTCAGGCTAACGATAAATGAATCAATAAATAAACAAAAAAAACAAAAAACTAAACAAAAACTTAACACTATAAAACCCAAAATAGAAATACAAGGAACCACGAGTTTTAATAAATTCACCCATTATATTGACACAACAAAGGAAACAGGATAAAGGCCAATCTATAGAAAACATAACAATATAACAGTATATAAGACGTAACACAAACAATACCTTTGTTCGCGGAAAGCCCAACGAGTGGCTGAGAGAACAACAAAGAATATAATTGGTTTACTAGCTAGCCGTGTATATAAACACACTCAGCAAAAATAACTCAATGCATTTTAGCCTGAAGATTCCCCCGGGAATGAAACGCGGGAGCCTCTCTGTAGCTTGATTGCCATAAATATATTTTATACATACATAAAATGAGTTCATCCAAACAAGGCAAGTTGACACTTTAGACGTAAAGGGCTGCTAACAATTTGAGTAACATTTTAAAGGGATCATCCTAAATTGAAGGCTCTGTAGCTAAATGTTTGGTGACATTAGTTTTCCATTTCTGCATCTCCGTACATTCGAGGTAACATAAAGCAGGCAAGGAGTTCTAAAGTCCGGCAGCTTGAGGAAATCAACTATCGGAGTCAAAAGCTCTCTAGCATCTGGGGGCTTCCGCAGTGAATGGATAAGATTTAGCTGAATGCTGAGTTGGTCGAGTCTATTTACGCCGAGGGTGCATGTTTATCGGAGAACATTCCATTGAGGTGCTTGTAAAATAAGCACTACGATGCAACATTGCGGCGATAGGATAGGAGCACGTGATTGATTGATAGTGATGGGCCTATCAGATTAGAGACTCTATTTTGGACTATGCCTTAGAGGGGAAAACAAGTGGGTAGTTCACGTGCCAGATGTGACAACAATACTCCATTCATGTGCGGAGTGTGGCTTTGTAGATATATAGGATACTGTAATGTGTGAGAAGTGTTCTAGCATGGTAGAGATAGCGCCCCTTCTTTGCAGCAGCCGTGGCAACGTATTCTATGTATTTGTTCCTATTCATGTTACCTGTGAATGTTATGTCGAGTCGTTTGAACGTTGGCCTCTCAGGTAGAGTGTTATTTGCCATAGCAATCGGTGGTTGAAAAGGTTTCTTGTAGTGGCTGTAAGATACATGCTTAGTCTTAGCAGTATGAAATGTTACTATTCATTTATGCCCCCATTCCTATATATATATATATATATATATATATATATATAATGAGATTTAAATGTTACTACAGTTTTAGAAGCGCCGTTATAATGATAACTTTGAAATGTGAGAATCAGTTAACATGACGCGAGATTTTGAAATGAAATATTTATTAAATCCTTTTTTTTCTTTTATATCTAAATTTTCGGTTTTATAAACCTTCTTCATAGGACAGACAATATTTTCCTTTTTTTTTCTTCTTTTTTTTCATAGTCGAATCTTACGGCTTTAGCCGAAGATCGATCTTCAGGTGCTATGAAGATAGTGTTTTTTTGTATATGTCCGATGTGTAGTATAAGCGCACTGAAACGCAAGTGTGATAATGAATTTAAATTTTACTACAGTTTTAGAAGCGCCGTTATATTAATAACTTTGAAATGTGAGGATCAGTAAAAATGACGCGAGATTTTGAAATAAAAAAAAGAAGAAAAAAAAGAAAAATATTGTCTGTCCCATGAAGAAGGTTTATAAAACCGAAAATTTGGATATAAATAAAAAATGATTTAATAAATATTTCATTTCAAAATCTCGCGTCATTTTAACTGATTAACTGATATATACATATATGTATATATATATATATATATATATATATATATATATATATATATATATATATTCATATTATATATATATATATATATATATGTATATTTAAGTATATAATTTTCTTCGCGTTCTTAAGTTTAATTGTTATTATGCGTTTACTGTATTAACACATATTGAAACTATGTAATAAGTTATTTCGCCAGTAATATTTATATATATATATATATATATATATATAAATATATTGATTCATCTCCTATATAGACGATCTTTAGATGTAAAACTTTAATTAATTACTTACCGTAATCTAAACATGAAGTAATATTATATAACACTCACTTTTTAAGAAATAACTCAATTTAAACTTCTATTATAAATAAAATTAACATATATATATATAGAAGTAACCAACTTTTTACTGAACAAGAAGTGAAATGTGTCAATCGTTTGACTAATAATTTGTAATATACTCATTATTAATTCCTAGGGTCCTGTATTATTTCATAGCGATAATATAATCTACACATTTCTATTTTTTACTATTGAAAATAAGTAAAATATGATTTCGGCTTTTATGTAAAATTAGACATAATTATGAAGTTACTTTATCATAGGACATTAATTATCTCTTTAGAATTATATAAATCCAACTTCTTACAAATATAGGAAAATTAAAAGAGGGCGCGATAGCGCTCTATCCCTTATTAGACTACAAAAACGGCCTATGCTGAAAATCTTATTTCTTGGATCAATTATAACTCAAAAACTAATAAACCAAATTAGTTAAAAATGTTCACCAATGTTTTATTTCATAGGTTCTATAAGTGTGTAGAATTTCAGCATCATTAGTAAAGGCAACCCAGAGATCCAGAAAGGTCAGGCATGATTTTGTGTTATCCGTGTGTACGTACGTACGTATGTGACACCCTGTATCTCATCACGTATTTGATGGATTCAGCTGATTTTTGGCAGAAATAGAGGTTCTAGGGTCTAGTTGATGGCATTGTAATTTTAGTTTACCATATACCTTAGTTTCCCAGAAAATTCCGAAAAATCTTTAAAATGACCATTGTATTAAGGCAAAGTAGTGACATTCCATTATAAATGCTAGTATACTGAAATCATATGCCCTTAATAAAGTTAAGATGAAAATTCATATACACTAAATGTACAAAAGCAAGGAAATTCCCAAATGTTTACACTTTTATTGTTATTAAGGGTATGCGAGCACAACAGGGCTATGTATTTTACTGGTAGGAATTTTTATTCAGCGCACCTAAAACACTTCATCCACTCATGCATAGAGATTTATACTGTATACCCTTAATGACAATAAAAGTGTATATGCATTTCTATCTTAACCCTATTAAGGGTATATGATTTCAGTATATTGGCATTTATCATGGAATAATATATATATATATATATATATATATATATATATATGTATATGGGAAATGAAAAAGGAAAAAGAAAGAGATATTTTTTTCTATATTCATCAACGTTTCGTCTTAATTTGTAAGACTTACTCAGGATGATAATTTTAAGAAAAATAATATGCAAGGGCATCGAAATATTGAGTTGACATGATGGGTTGATAAGAAAAAGTAGTAGCCGTGGCTACTGAGAGTGCTGGACCAAGGTCCGGGCTGAGAGAGAGTAAGCCAGTGGCAGAGAGTGAAATGAATGTGGATGGCTGTGAGTGAAAAAGAGGAGGGGTGGGAGTGTTAGTGAATTTGTCTTAGGGTGGGAGAGAGGGGAAAGGGGTGCTGAGGTTTTTTGTCGTTGTGAGGTGTGGCATGGATTTTGAGGGGCTGGTGAAAGAGGAGAGAAAGGGGGGGAATCTGTGTCTTTGGTATGTTGTAGTATAATAGGTTTGGAAAAAGATTGGAAGAAATGAACATAATTTGAAAGTAGGTGGGCATGTAAGAGTGTGAAAGAAGTAGTCGAAAGGGTGAGATCGGTGAGCGGGAGAGGGGAGATTTTGTTGTGGGTAGGTGTGACATTTTTGGTGGGTAGGAGTATTGACCAGTTAGCAATGTCAGGAATGTGTGCATATAAGTGAGTTAGAAGGAAAGTTTTGAAATGTGCTGTGAATATGCCAATGAGGGGACAGAAAAAGAAATAATAGGAGAAAAGTGATATTAATTTTTGCGAGAAATAGGTGAAATGTAGTTATTTGCAGGCGGTGTTGATGGTTTGAAATCAAATTGAGGGCAAAAGGGGTTTAAATATCTAAATATTTGTGAGGATGTCCAGATGGTGTTCATTGGTAAGGCTGTTATTTATGGTTTGTATGCGAGGAGAAGTGTGTGCGTGAGTGTGTATGCGGGGACTTGTATATAAGTGCAATTGAGAACGAAGAGAAGAAAAGTTAGCCATGATCTAGGTTTAGTTTTAGTTCAGTCAAGATAATTTTGCTTATTAAGGGGGATAGATTATAGAAACCATTTCGTTATCTGGTGTTGTTGGAGGCTGTGATTAGTTCAGTTGCCAGTTGTCTTCGCCGAGCTTTGTTATGAATGTATTTGGTGATTTTGGCCTGTTAAAATTTGAAAGCATGATCGTGCTCTAAAACATGGGAGTAAAGTGCACTTAGAGAGTTATTGTTTTTATGTCTCTTTTGTGTTCGCTCAATATTTTCTTTCAATTCACGTTGCGTTTCCCCCACGTAAAGTTGATGACAGTTGTTGCATGGGTCAGTATATAAGCCGGCATGGGATGTGTTTTTTGGAAATGTCTTGCTGTGTTTAATCGTTGTGGTATGGTTTGTGATGTGGTGTGTACTGTTTGAATGCCTTGTTTGTCAAGTGTGTTTCAGATGGATGTGTTATTTGAATGCGTTGGTAAGAGAAGGGGTCTGTTTATGAGAGAGGTGTTTGGTGTTTGATGTTTTTTCTGTGTTGATTTTGGAGAATATTTGAATGGCTTTCTTTTTGGCATTAAGTATGAAATGTGTGGGGTATTGCAGTGTTTTAATGAATTAATTATGTGTTTCGTTTATTCATGTATGTATTCAGGACTGCAGATTCTAAGAGCGCGTACCATCCCCCTAACACTTTAAAAGAAATAATTAGACTCATCACTGACGTAACATATTTTCAATTCAACGACGAATTTAACATACAAATATGTGGGCTCTCCATCGGCAACCCTCTAAGCGGAGTATTGGCCTTCCTCTTCTTAGAATTTTACGAATCCGGCCCTTTCAAATTTAGACTAGCCCCTAACATTGAATACTACAGATACATTGATGATATTCTTATTTTCCTCCCCGTAGATATACAAATCAGTAACCTCAAAGACAAACTCAACACAGCAGAACCCTCCATAAAATGCACACACGAAACTGAGATAGACAGCTCGATACTATTCATAGACACTCTTATAATAAAGTCCAACAACAAACTAGCATTCAAAATACACCGCAAAAACAGTCGCAAAAAACAACTACATACGCTTCTAGCAATATAAAAACAGGTATGATTATAGTCTTCTTCCAAATACACACATACAAATCAATATTAAATCATCTCCCATTGATCAAAATTGTTTTTTTGTATTTTCTTAAATATTTCTGAAAGGATAGACAGTTGTTTTTATGAGTATTCAATACAAAACAAGACGGTATATTTGAAAAATCAACGATAGCGAATTATGGAGGTTTCTGAACACGTGTCTTAAAAGATACAGTGTTTTTTGTTTAACAGGATGATTTCTACCTTTGTGATTAATCGTCTTGCCTACGCAATACACACTTTGATATTACTTGTGTTGGTTGTGTAACGCGTAAGAATCGGGTATAATGTTTCATGTAAATCTAATTTGCTAGATAAAAGATGTTTCTCTCGTGAAAATTCCTTTTTAATCTATCTATCACTATATATTATATGACAAGCGTGTCGAAAAACACATCAAGTGCTCGATAGTAAGTGCTACAAGAAATAATATAAATTATTCTGTTTAGATACATATACATTATAGTATATATTGGATATACTATGATGTCGTTACTCTAGTCAGTCTGGATTCAAAATAGAATCAGGACGGTCATCGCAAAAAGATTTGTCAGTCTGCCTTTTGTAAAACATGTTTCGAAATCAGGTCTAAAGACGACTCACATGGCGGGAATTGACAGTGGTATCTTTCCTCCTTAACCTATAAAATATTTCGCGTGTGTTAGAAATGCTGTCTGTTGCTACTTATTATTTATTGAATGCTTATTTTATTCAAAAAAGTTATTTACTTTTATTTATTATAGAGTTAGGCGAGTTGTCTTTTGGGTAAGTTTGTTTGGAAACATAGTTTAACATTCGATAGTGAGTGGGGCCATATTCATATGAACACGGAATTTTCCGAAATTATATTACAGCTTGGAGGGAGACATGTATAGTGTTTTGGGGAATTGAGGTAAATTCTTTGAGCCACAACTTCCGTTACATTGAAGACGAAAATAGTATATATGTGTATATACGAAGGCTAGTCAATTTATTATTTTTTTTTTTTTTATTGTTGTTGTTTTTGTTATTGTGTTTTTTTCTGTTGTTGCTGTCGTTGTTGTTTTTCTTGTTGTTGCTGCTGTTATTGTTGTTGGTGTTTGTGGTGGTGGTGGTGGTGGTTATCGTGTGTGTGGTGGTGAGTTTGGTGTTGATGGTGGTTTATAGAAATACGAGGCTTTGCCCGACTTTTTCTCGATAAATAAAGAAAGGAAAAACATTTTAGGAAAAAATATTTCTCCTAAGAGTTGCTTTCAGTGTCTATTGTTATCCAATATTATGCAACCACTTTGTGATGCCACCAAGTTTCCGACTCGACCGTCAATATACACCTCAATTTCTCAGCCCGTTTATTCGCAAACAGTTCACCAAATCCCTGCCTAACCTCGTTTACCAGTTCTAAGCGGTTTCAGACAGTTTGAATGTGGAAGTTATGGGAGCATTTTTTTCTTTTAATAGCGACAGAACGCAAAGAATGGCGTCTAAAAGAGGCCATGCCCTCTGTTTCACATAAAAGCAATACCATTTTATTATTTGCGTTCGTACTTCGAGACAGCTGTGAAGAAATTCGCAGTCGCACGACCAGGACCGATTTCGCAACAAAAGAAGAAATAAATAAATAAAGTTTTCTTTCAATAGAAAATACTTAGCGATATCCGACCAAGTAAAGACTATTAATACTTATATATGTTTAATTTCTTTATATTTACCCGAATGGATATCATTTCTTCTCTTAACTCGAAAGCAATAAAAGTTTCTCCGTAGGAATCTGTCATTGTAGCTTTGAAAACAATCACGGTTCTTACATCTTCGTCCCCTTCATCTTTTCTTGTTTCTCTGTGTTATGCATAGACGTCTATTTCTCGTGGAATGTTCTGAAGTTATATGCGATGGCATAACTTTGAGGATAACTAATCTTGTTATCCGCAGATCTTTAGATGTGCGGATAGACTGTAATTTAGAAACAGACATGTACAAACAATCAAAGGATTTTTCGAAACTGTTCGGTGTGTTTACTTATTAATGCTGCAGGTAAAGTTAGAGAGAGAACACAGCTTTATTATAAACAACAATGTATCCAATTATCCAGTTATTAAGGTGAACTCTTATATACATGTGTAGATATACCTGCGTTTACAATACAGATTTTAAGAAACAGACAAACCTTAATAAATAGCATATCCACGTGTCTTAGAAAAGGTAACAGACTACAACTAAGAGGCAACAGTTTGATGATAAACATATAACATATGTAAATTTCTACAATGCCTCTTATGAACACATGTTTTATATATATATACATATAGAGGGAAAAACATTGAGATTTCAGTTTGAAATATAACTCGTATTCCGGAGTTCCAGTCCGGCGACCGGTGTTTATAATTCTTCTCTGCGCTGACGATGCTCGGTAGGGTGCAACGTATACGTATGTAGTTAAAAGCAAATATTTATAATTAATTGTTTGTCACCCCCAAACAAGGCTAGGCTCTGTAGCGAGTAGTCATAAAACATCCGTCATCGTGATTTAAATGCAGTGTTTCTTGCAAAAGTTAAACTATCTACGACAGCTGCCTTACAGCTGAGTTACTGAGTTGTTAACAACGGCCGTGGGGGCAAATGCATTAGAATTTCAGTTTGACATATTACTCGTGTTTTGGGAGTTCAAGTCCGGCGACCAGTGTGAATAATTATTCTCTACACTAACGATGCTCGTAAGGATGAAGCGTCTACGGTGTAGATAAAATAACAGTTATGATTAAGTAATGTATAATATATATATATATATATATATATATATATATATATATATATACATTTTATTTTTATTCTTATGACCCCAAAATAATCAATCCATAAGCTACAGTTTTATTTATTTATTTTTCTCAATGTCGTAATTTTCGGACTTCGGAGAATATCTGTATTTTTCCTTGGTCTTACAAAAAATGTTTTGATTTGTTTTTTTTTCAATTTTTGATTTATTGTAATATCTTAAGCGCGGTTTACAGTTCAGTCAAGACAAATATATAGTTTTTTTTTCTTAATTTAACCGGTTTCCGCAGGTGTTCATTAGGCCTAAAGTAAGATAGCATATACCTATTTCGGTGTAAACAATTTTGTAAAATATCCTGTCTTATGTTATTAAATCCCCCATATATGTCATTGTATCGTATGATTCCCGAGTGGATAAGTTACATCTGTTTTTGTAGTTGTGTATATATTCATTAGCTATACCTAATATGGCCCACTTCAAAACAAATTGAGTGTTAATTTTAATTAGTTACTAAACATATTTTGCGTGTAGGAATTCATTCGGAATGTAGTTTAAGCCTAGTTTTCAAAGAGTATATATGGTTTCTATATCTGTCTTTGAAGAGTCTACACGGGATCCACCATAACTCCGCGTATTGTCATCCGGCACTACGTCATATGTTTATACTGAAGTCAGATGTTATAACTTTTGCAGTATCTTAATGAGACAATACATTTATCCGCTACTTCTATGTTTAACTGAATAAATAATTGAATGATGATGATTTTTTATAATATGAGCTGACAAAGAAAGGTAGCAGGCGTTCGAAAAAGAGCATCGCTGACCGACATCGCCAGTCAAAACGAGCGTGGACGGGGTATTCCGCGACGCCCCAGAAGTCCGAAGAGCAGCGAGGTCGGTGGCCGCGAGACCGCGCTATTCCTCCTCTATTATATTTTATGCATTCTCCAGACAGTGAAGCGTCGACAGAGCAACAAGTGTTTCAGAAACATAAATCAACTACATATATTGTCTAAGTAACATTTTAGAAAAATGTATACTTACGAATGCTGATGTTATACATGTTGCATTCTCTCCGAGCGCGGCAAGTTAAACATTGTCTGGCTGCTTACAATATCTGCCCGCCAATTTAGCATCATGGACGTTGAATTCCATTATTTACGAGTGTGTTTATAGTGTTAGAGCTCAGCCTGCAGAGTCGAAGGTGACTTGTGTGTGTGTGTTCGAATCCTTAGACCAGCAGTAATTAACATTTTCCACACTAATGATTGCATGTACATAACACACTAGTGTGTGTGGGAAAAATAATTAATATTCATAAAAACATGTTGTTATCGCTTCATAAAATAAAATGGTGGGCCTATAAGTAAATATATCGAATGACAGTCACACAAGGGCGCTAACCAACGTTTCTTGTATTGGCAAGATGAACACTCTCTGACTGCTGTCGTCGATCTAAGATTATAGACTTTAAATTCTTTTTCTGTTAACCTAGTGTAATAGCGAGCCTGAAAAGTCGCCGGTGACTTGTGAATTGGTTCGAATCCTTAGACCAGAAGTAATTAGGATTTTCTCAACTAATGATTGCATATAGCATGGAACACTAGTGCGCGTAGGTAAGAATGATTAATATTGATCAAAATGTTGTTATCACTCCATTAAATACAAGGATGAACATCGCGGTAAATGTATCTACAGACAGTCACACTAAAGCACCTTTGCGGTTGATCAGGCTTTAGAAAGTTGAACACTCTCTGACTGATTGCTATACGTGCCTACCGATTTTACATCAGATAATTAAAATCCCCTTTTCCAACCTAGGGTAAGAGCGCCATTCAGAGTACACGCTGACTTGTGAATGAGTCTGAATCTTTAGACTATCAGTAATTAACATATTCGTACACTAATGATTGCATATAGCATGCAGCACTAGTGTATGCAGGTATGCATGATTAATATTTATTAAAAAAATTGTTATCGCTCCATTAAATACATTGTTGAGTCTCTAGGGTAATTTATTTATAGGCAGTAACACTAACGCACTAAACAACTTTCCTTGATTTTGCAAATTGAACACTATCTTACTGATACGTATCCGCCGATTTGACATCATAGACTTAAAATTCCCTTCTAACCTAGAGTAAGAGTGAACACCTGATTCGAAACTGACGTGTAGATTGGTTCGCATCCTGTAACAAGCAGTAATTAGCATTCTATTATACAAATAATTGCATATAGAATGGAACACTTGTGTATGTAGGTAAGAATGATTAATATTTATAAACAAAACTATTGTTATCGCTCTATTAAATCCAATAGTAAGCCTCTAGATAATTCTAGCAACAGGCAGTCGCACTAACGCGCTAAGCAACGTTCCTTGTTATACGTGTCGCCGATTTGACATTATAAACTTTTAATTTCCTTTTTTTCACCTAGAGTAAGAACGCAGCCTGCAGAGCGGAAAGTGGCTTGGGAATAAGCTCGCATTTTTAAACAAGCACTAATTAACATTCTCTGACACTAATGATAGCATATGTCATGGAACACTAGTTTCTGTAGGTAAACATGATTAATATTAATAAACAAATGTTGTTATCGCTCAATTAAATACAAAGTTAGAAAACTAGGTAATTTTTATACAGGAAGTCACACTAAGGCGCTAAGCCACGTCCCTTGCCTTGGCAGGTTTAACACTCTCTGCCACTATACGTGTCCTCTGATTTGACATTATTGACTTTTAATTCAATTCTTCTGGCCTCGGGTAAGAACATCGAAGGTGACTTGTGAATGGGTTAGAATTCTTAGACCAGCAGTAATTAACATTTTTTCACTAATGATTTCATAAAGCATGAAACACTAGTGGATGTAGGGAAGAAATATGAATACATAACAAATACTCAATATATATATATATATATATATATATATATATATATATATATATATATACATAGCTTTTTTTTGTTATTAACCGTTTTGACAAGGGCTCGAAACATCGACTACACTGATTGTTGTCCAGGGCATCCCCTCTTTTCTTATGGCTTGTCTAAAATTTTACGTGTGATTTTCAGCGCCTTATATCTAACCCTAATAATATAATACGTCTATAGCAGGAGGATTATAGAATGCAGGAAATGTATTTAAATAGTGGAATATACTTTACGCCACGTAAGTAGCGTTATGTAATTGAATTAGCGACCGTTTACTCAATAGCGCTTTAGAAAAAGTGTATCAAAAAAACTTAGATATAAGGCGCTAAAAACTACACAAAAAGGTTTACATGGGCCCGTAGACATGAGGGGAATTACTAGGCCACGGACAGCGTGGTGGTCATTTCGAGCCCTTGTCAAAATCATACTCTGTTGAAGATTAATAAAACTATGAAACGCATACACGTATTACTTTTGTGTGTATATAAATACAAATATATATACTTGAAAAATACCCGTCCCAGGACACTTCCGATAAATTTCCCGAACCGAAATGTTTGCGGTAGGATCATGTCATTTACGAAGATTAAAATAAATATATAATTACACTTAATTATACTAAACCTTATCTCTCGAATATTTTTCTAATTTTGATCGAAATCCATTTAATGATTTTGATTCTGGAAATAATCTAAAATGTCAGGGTTAAGCTTAAGGGGTTTAAAAATGAAAGTGAATTTAAAAGAATATTTCTTAATTGGTCTGAAATAGCTATGGATGGATTTCAATGCAAGGCCGTACCCAAATAAACCCTCTAAAACCATTAAAATATTTGGAAAACTGACATTAAGTGATTCATTATCAATTAATGTCGAATATATATTGTTAACATTTAACATAACTCAGATGTAACTGGATTTTCACGAACGGGTTTTATCTCTGTACCTCCCACTTGCATGAAATAATATTAAATTAAATTAACCAACATTACACCTAACACCTAGCAGATGTGTTCAAAAATATAATAGTGTTTAGTTTGATTAGGAGTGAGCCCTATACATACAGATATATAAACATATAAATATACTTGAATGTATATAGATAGAGATATAGTATAAAAGTACATTCATGTCAAGTAAGTTACACATAAATATTTATATTGAATTCCCAGGAGAAATCAGCAGACTACCTGTGTGAAAATATCGTTTGGGATTATATCCAAGTGGTGTTTATTAAAGAAAATAACCCATCATATTCGTTGGTGTTATTACTCCGTCACAGGTGATTTATTTCCATCAGCGAATCAGTGACTCCAATTTAGTTTAGTGGGTGTTAGCGCATCCCACTTTTAGTGAGTCAAATTAGCAAAGATCACGTTCGTTTGACACGGGGGAACAAAGATTATTTATCAGTTGTATTCTGTAAACGGTGTGTTACCTATCGCTATTTTAAGTGTATTTTTGTGTTATTTGTTTGTTGTGTTAGTTGTATATTTTTTTTATTTCATTTTTGTAGTCATCTTAAAATAAAATGTTATTAATAATCCTAAAGTAAAGGTTATTCCTGTCCACACTTATTTCCCATTTTGTGTTCTACGATGTACACATTTGTTTGTCATGTTTTATAAAAAATTCTAATTCCTTGCCCAAGGATTATATACTTGCATTATATTAATATCTTCATGTCCTGACCCATCGTGATATCTCTTATTTGACTATAGACGAACGTCCAGTAACGTTTCGATTATGATGGCTTCAATCTGTATTTTCTGTATGTAAATGTGATTTTTGTGAGTTCATTTCTTCGTTTGAAACTCAATCGCGGTTCTTCCTATTCTGTATTTTGTTACCCGTGTTTTTATGAGTATTGATTTACTCCTCTCTATAAGTTAGTCACAAGGCAAGTTTTTATCTTACTCCCACAAGTAAGATGTGACCCAAGGTCGGGTCTGGAAAGTGGGGTTTAAAAATTGCATGGGCAGCCCGTCGGCATTCCCCGGCAGGGGCGCCTCAGGCAGTAAGCAATAAACTTACTCCTCCCCAAAGAAAGGAGGCAAAGCCTGGGAAGGTGGACCTCCCAGAACTGCACAGGACAGACCCATTGACCGGCGTAAATCAAGACCCGAAGGCCAAGACAACACCAGTATGGGGTGCAGTATCCATCGGAACAGATACTACACTTTGATCTTAGCCAAAAGGCGTTATTTTACCCCTACCCACAATAGGAATATGTGACACAAGGTCGGAAAGTGGGATTTGAAAAGCCAGCGCTCGAGAAGGTGAGCACTCTGGCTATTAAAAATTGCCTGGGCAGCTCCGTCGGCATTCCCCGGTAAGGGCGCCTCAGGCAGTAAGCAATTAACTTACTACTCCCCAAAGAGGGGAGGTAAAGCCTGGGAGGGTGGACCTCCTAGAACTGCACAGGACAGATCAGACCCATAGACCGGCGGAAATCAAGCCCCGAAGGCGAAGACAATACCGATCTGTGAAGTGCAGTATCCATCGGAACAGATACTACACGTTGATCTTAGCCAAAAGGCGAAAACTGTGCATTTGTTAAGCAGTGATTATGCAAACGGTAGTATACATTAATCTGGCAGTTCCAACTTTTGTCTCCGTTATTACATTTCTTATTTCTATTCGGGCAATTACGAATATTGTCTGAGTTAGTACTGTTTATTGTGATTTAATTATTACTAGTATTACTAGTAATGTTCTAGTTATTAATTTGTCAATCATTTTATATTTATTTTACACTTTATACCTGTTATCAACTATACACAACAGACTGCTTCAAATAGATAGCATTTATCTCGACTAGGAGAAAACAGAAATACGGGCGTTTGTGATAAAATGAGAAAAGCTTCGTTTCAGAGTGTTTAAGGTACCGAGTCAATTTTTCCCACTGGACCACTACGCCAGGGGCAAAGAGAGGGAATCAGCGAGATCTGTATTGCCACTAAATTCTGAGGGGCATCCATAGACAGTTGTATCGTATGCATAAAAGGTCCATTAGTGATCTCAAGATATTATTTTGCACATCATTAATCTAGATTAATATGATTGTCGGTTCAAGAATAGATTATTAAGGAGCGGCGGCGATGATGCCATGTGCTGGCGACCACTGTCCTTCAATAACTACCATTATAAACCTATACGTGAGAAAGTACTCTATGGTTTCAAAGACATTTTGGAACGTAAAATTAATTTTATTTAGAGATTACTTTATTTAGATGTTATCTAAATTGTTTCGAAACTATTCAACATCTTAAGCAATGATTTGCTGAAGTGGTTGAAGGGGTTCAACTATATTAGTATTTGTTTATCATGACGATTGTTTAAAAATAAACAGTCTCGTTTTCTGAGAGAAAAAGTAATTTTCAGCTGAATATCCTTTAATCATAAAAACGAATGTCACTTCTAAAAAAGTATTCATTTAAATGTGTAATAATCAGATGCATTAACATTAAAAGTAAACGAATTAAATTAAATATATTTTGAACACTTTTTAATTCAACAGCAACAATATAATTTTATTCATGCGTTTTGTTGATTTGGTTAGCTTCTTTAGTAAAAATTCATTTTGAAATGGGTAAAATATAAATATTTAGCCACAAATTACAACAGATAGTGTGTACTTAGTCTTCTGCTTACACTTCATTTTTGGCGATCAGACGATCCTTTTTTCAATGCGTTTGGGAGAATAAAAAGTACATATGAATAGAGTTACGTTTGTTATATTATACCTACTGAAGAGCCCCCGTGGAAATTCCATGGTGCTTTTCACACAAATGTCTATAATTTACTGTTAATATCAATATTCTATTTTGAAATAAAATTATCTTGTCAGGGCGAGTACTATTAAGAAAAAAATGACGCTTTCTTTTCCCCAAAAAATAAATTATCACTGTCAATGTAATATTCTTTAAATAAATAAAACGAATATGTTGCTTTATTTGTGTTTGTTTTAAAATGCTAGCAATGTAATTCTTCTTTTAACTATAAATATGATATCTCCTATTACTAAAAAACTAATTGACAGCTAAATAGTATTCAAATCAATATAACACAACGGATGCAACTTTCTAAAATTAATGTATTTAAAAGTCTACGATTCTAGAAAACAGGGCGACATAATTTGACTTTAGAACAATTATTTAAAATTTTTAAAGTCGCATTTTTTTACCAAAGCGACAGCAATTTAATCACCAATTTACCACGTTACTAAATCTGATGTCGATTAAAATATTTTTTACTTGTCAGTTTTAAATCTATGTCATACTTTTCAAAATAGAATTCACGTTAAAGTGTAGTATCTTGTATACTGTACTTAATTTTTTCTCAGTACTTATATAATAACGTTATCCGGAAGATCTCGCTTTTTAATGTGTTTAAAAGTACGTACGAACAAACATGGGTTAAGTTATTATTCTATAGATTATAAGTAGTTGCATAATGTTATTGATATTAGTGTTTATATTAATACCTTGGCTTATAATATTTTGGTCGCGTAACATACTGAAAAGAGTGTGAGGTGTACGCGCTGTCACATATTATTGAGTCTCCGTCGTTGACCGCCTTTGCTAGATCAGGATGAACAATTTCCTTCTGATTCACATCTCTAGATGGTAATTTATTAATGTAGAAAAAGATAACGATGATTCCGACATTAACTATATTTAATTTTTCCGACATTAATGTAGGGTCATTTTCAGAATTAAGATTTGCCTTTGTATGACAATCTCCGCAGGGTGCAAATATATGTCTTCGCGCCCCAATCTACTTGCACAATGCCGCTTAAATAAGCTATTCGCAGCATCTGGCTTCAGTTTAAAATATTTCTTGTTACTTGAAGCAAAGCAATCAACTACCTCCCTATCATAGGCGAACAAAAGTAAACACCAAGTTGATCCACATTTAATGATGACGCATAAGTTATTTCACCTCGACACTCATATCTAAACTTGGAAAGTGTATTACTGCAAAGGATTACAGTACGTTCGTGAATATTTGCAAAACCGATAACACTTACATAATTACAAACGATATAAACCGGGTTCTGCAGCATGCTGGTGTGAGACGAACGTATAGTAACTGTGCCGATAACACTTACATAATTACAAACGATATAAACCGGGTTCTGCAGCATGCTGGTGTGAGACGAACGTATAGTAACTGTGCCGATAACACTTACATAATTACAAACGATATAAACCGGGTTCTGCAGCATGCTGGTGTGAGACGAACGTATAGTAACTGTGCCGATAACACTTACATAATTACAAACGATATAAACCGGGTTCTGCAGCATGCTGGTGTGAGACGAACGTATAGTAAATGTGCCGCGAATATTTTTGAAATATATCAAATAAATTATTTCCGAAAGAAGTTTAAATAACAATACACATACCCACATCGATTATACGAGCTTTTTTTGTAAATATTTATAATAAAATAAATTACAAAGTGTCGACCAAGAATATTTTTCTTTTCATTTTTTAACGCTCATTGCTAGTTTATTTTCTTATTAATTTATTGTAAAACGCTATGGACATTGTAGGAACGATTATTCAATCAAGAAATATTGAGGCGATCGATCGCATGCCACATAACTGCTTAGAGGCATAATGAGGTTTGGTCAGCTGATAGCGTGATAGCTAATGGGGTTACCAAGAAAGTACTCGATTGAGATTAGGCGGGACTCATCTGAGTCGTTGACATGTTTCAGCGTATAAACTGAGACCCCAGAAACTATTTGCATAGTTGTTTTCAATGCAATATAACAGCTTTAATTGAACATTATTTATTTTGTAGTAGATCTATGAAAAATAAAGACAAATAAGATGTCACCAATTCACGGCTTGACGTATCCACGCGCCACGTTATTTGAAAGGGAACTATATTTAGTGCATTCTTTCCTGGCGATTTGCCCCACAAATACCTATTTACGTGTATATTTTATAATAATTTCACAAGTCACCATTCATCTATCTTACCATGTCTCCATGCCCATCAAAATATTATCAAATACATTGAACATACTAAATTAGTAAGTATGTCTAGGTAAACGCAACAACACATTCTTAACTCATCTATTAATAAAAATAACTCTATAATTATGAAGATGGGCAATTTATCTAAGTGACAGTGTAATAAAAATAAAACACTCGTTTTCTGATATACTTATCATGTGTATGCGAACAACTGAATTAATGTACACTAATTGGCATATGGTTTTGCAAAATTACATCTAAGTAATGTGCTATCATTTTTTTGTTTTCTAATTAATGTTTCTATTTTATTACAAAACATGTTTCGATTTACAATCACGTGTTGTGGTGAAAAATACGATTTATTTCCGGAGTAGCTTTTCATGATTTGCAAAATATTTCCCACCGACGCTAAGAATCGGGTACAGCTATTTTAAAATTATACCAACGTAGTTCCTAATTTTAGTTATTATAATATGTTTGCGTTTATTTAATTTTAATTGTTTGCTTAATGTAAAATGTTGAAATAAATTTTCTGAAACCTATTTACTTTATTTTATATTTTATATCATATATGTTCTCTAAATATACGGTCGTGTGCTCTATTTAGTCTTGAAACAACTAGAAATATGTATTTTCATTCCATGTATTGAGACACTATAGTATGTATGGAGTGAGCATGCATATAAATCAATTTAGACGTGTGCATTCAGGCGAGAATGCACGAGAATTCACGGGAACACGTTGTTTTCCAAACACTGAGCACAGAGCAGAAGAAAAACATTCAAAAAGCTTAAACAAGATGAAAATTACAAAACAATATGATTCTCCATCATATCAGACAACTCGCGTCAATCGAGTGTTCACATTTGCGTGTTTTATGGCGAATGTATGTCTCTCGGGAATTGTCAGAAAAAAATATCAAAACAAATATCGAGTTTTTTTTAGTTTTATTTGCTAGAAATATGAAGATAAACTGCCAAAACCAACTGTACTCAAGGTCACAATTTCTATTTAAAATGTCTCTTAAATAATCGTAGCTCATTCTAGTTTGAGATTTCGACGGTATTGTTATATATATATATATATATATATATATATATATATATATATATATATATAGATATGACTATTTTTATTTATGCATACATGTACATTAGCTCCGACACTGGTAGGCCGATGCTATCTATCAACAGCTGTTAAATTCTGAGATCTCAGCAGGCAAGAAAATCATCTGATTCTAAGAAGAATTCTATTTGGTATTGAGCACTCTTTATTAGCTCGGTTGAATTCTTTTTAGATTTTTATCTCGTGCATGTTTACCTTAGCTGGATTTATATATATATATATATATATATATATATATATATATATATATCCACATAACATTTTATAAAGAGATATCATTTTTTATGTATCAATTTTCAGTATTTACTTCGACTGTGCTCGATACGTAATTAGAGCTAGGTAGAAGATCCTCCCGCGGATGAAACGCGGGAGCCTCTGTGTAGCTTAATTTCCATAAAATATTTTCATAGCTTACTATATATATATATATATATATATATATATATATATATATATATATGTATATATATATATATGTATATATATATATATATATATATATATGTATATATATATATATGTATGTATATATATATATATATATGTATATATATATATATATGTATATATATATATATATATGTATGTATATATATATATATGTATATATATATGTATATATATATATATATATATATATATATATATATATATAAGTAAACCAGGTGTTGCTCGACATAGAATGAAGAATGTTATGTTTGCCTTACCCAGAGCAATACGTAGCTGTTAGGTGTGTGTATGCTTTTTAATTACATTGTGTAGTATTACATATAAAGAGTGAGAGTAAATGCAATAAGTGAATGCAAAGTAACATTAATTTAAGTAATGTGTATTAAATGTATAGTCTTTAAAGTGTCTCTTGGATTATTGTCATTGCAAGTACAAGGCTTCTCATAAACATGCCATGTGTTTCATTTACTTTCTATGATGTTAAACGTATAACTTATATTACATGAGTAAAACATGTTAGTTCCTTATGGTAAGCTTAGACTCGACGATAATTCGGTACTTTCATTGGTCAAAAGAAAATATACATAGACAAGTACTCTGGAGTGTGTAGTTTCAGAAATATATATGCGTATCAAGTTATATCTAACAAATCTCTATCAGTTTGTGACCAAATATATGAGCAAACAAAACAATTGATACAGAGTAGAATTTTTTTATTCTAATATATATAAAATAAATCGGTCGTATTTTTAATTTTAGAGCCATATAGAAATGCATCTGTCCAACGGCTATTTGATTCTGGCAAACGCATGATTTTATTGCTATAGGATACTTTTATGTTATCCAGTTTCTTTCAAATATTGATTCATTTGAAGGTATACATTTTATCACAGCTGAACGTCATAGTTGTTATCATCAGCAAATACAGTAACTTAATTCAAAAAAACATTAAAATATGATTACATTATTTGTATAGAAACACGGATTTTAACTAGTAATACAATTCTGTATTCTTGTTCGTTTCGATATCGCATCACGTTACCTCACAAGCCTTATTTAACACTTGCATGAAAATAACTTTCATTTTCCTTGAAAATCACACAGATTACTTATATGGTAATCGCCATCTTACCAGTGTGTTTTAGAATGTTAACGTTTGAAAGACAATTATTTTTAGTAAATATTTAACATTTTTTTTCGGATTTACTTCTGATGTTATTAACAGTTAGTTTAGAGCCAATATCAGTACTTCAGAATTATCTAAATTCAAAGAAACTATCAACATCTTAATTGCAGCTGGGAGGCTAACCATCTAGAATATAAAGGATATAACTCCTGCTCTTTAGCAAATAGTTATTGGTTATATTTAAATATGTCAAGTTTTGATTCGGTTAGTAGATTTTTGATAGTGTCTGTTTCGATCAACCTTAAGTTAATGTGTACCCAAAGTTAACTCTGAATCAAATGCTCAGAGTTGGATGTTTTTGGAAACGATTTAATGCTATAACCCGAAAGTATACACATTGACCTAAACACATTCGACTATTGATAACTAAAAATAAATTATTACCACACAGTTCATCCCTTAGCAGAGATCAATTCATAATATAATGTTAACACTACTTCTGTGTCTGTTTATGTATGCGGCGGGGATTAAACATTGTCATATGTATGAATAAATTAGGTTTTGTAAATAAAATGCAATAGTGTGAATTAATAAAATTAATGTTGCGCTCTGACCGGGATGTCAACGGACTGTCAAGTTTTATAGGCCAGATTGCTTCTTCTTTAACTCATTGTTTTCTCAATTAGTACTTAAACAAAACTATAGTTTATGGCCATTGTATCGGTTATTAAAATCTGGTAAACAAATATGAGTTCGGATGCAGATCGATGCGAAACTATACGACTTCTGACGAGAATTATTATTCGGGTTGAAAACAAAGGAAACTGTGTTGAATATGCGTTACTTACAACGATGTTGATGAATAGAAACACAATATGTGCGTGAATTCTGAAGTCAATAAATAGTAGAAAAATCAGAAAAATCAAATGGAAGATTCTAAAACATAACTGTGATATTTATATAAATGTATATACTTCCCTTTCTATATATAAATTAATAAACTGTGTGTTTCCTTTATCATTATTATATTATAATCAAGACAGGTTATTGTTATTTAAGCCACGAATACGATGTTAAATCTTGATATTCTGTATATATAATGAAGAAAAAACGATTTCAGAGAGAACCATTTGACTGCTTAATTAGCATAACTAGTATTTGATTAATTAATATTTAGTATTATTCATTTGGAATTACATTATCATATGTTTGCTATCTATATGAAACAGTTTCGTCATTTTTAACAGTAATTAATTAAAGTTATTTTATAAATTAATCGGAAAAAAAACTATAACACCTTAAGTTAAAACCTACATGCGCTCATTACGACCTTAGCGAATGTCGAGGCAGAATCGAGAAGAAAAAGGGGAGGGAGAGTGTCACCGCTACACTCTCTATCTATCTTTGCCCTTTTTCCTCGCCCTCTTTTTGCAGTTTATACATTTTCCGTGAACACTAAAATGAATAACTTACTCGAAAAAGAAGAATCGGTTTTTGTAATTTAGGCGTTATTTGATGAGGAAGTTACTCTACGAATTTACCAATTTTTTTGTTAAAATTATGGAATTCTACTTCGACTTTTTTAATTAACGTCCCCTCATCTCGATTAATTGCTGGCCGTGGGGCAGGTAAGTGTTGCTAGTATATATATATATATATATATATATATATATATATATATATATATATATATATATATATATATGTGTGTGTGTGTGTGTGTACGCATGTATATATATATATATATATGTACGTAGGTATATATATATATTTATATATGTATATATATTTATATATATATATATATTCATATATGTATATATATTTATATATATATATATTCATATATGTATATATATTTATATATATATATATATATATATATATATATATATATATATATATTCATATACATTTATACATACATATATATATATATAAATATACGGATCCTCAACAATGCGAAAAAAGAATCTATCGATGCAATCTGAAACATCACCAGTATGTTAATGGATGCACCATGTGCGAGTGGAGGAAATAGAAATAATGGTCCGTTTTGCAACAGATTGTTCAGCACTCGAAATCGCTTTTATGGATGTTCTCTCATAATAGAAGTAGAATGCCTGGACATCAAGCCGCTTTTAAATGTGTTAAATTATCATTGTATATCAGCTTTTTATATATTGGCCGCGCGGTTAGCTACGTTGGATTTGAATTGAAAAATACTTGTAATCCAGGGTTTCGAATCGTACGACTGGTAGTGAATAGACATATTTCTATGCTGATGCGTCTCGATTGAAAAGGGACGAAACGTATACGTACATAGATAATGAACAGTAACACATATTTTATTTATATATATATATGCGTATGTGTGTGTGAATTTACTTGAATTAGTTCGCATTGTATTGTTAAAATTGTTTTTTATTGTTTTGCTTTTTTTTTTCATTTCAGAATCTCTTTGATTTTCATGTTATTTCACACTTTTGATTTTTTTTCTACTGTCTTTCTTTAATGTTATACTTGTATTTTAATCGTTCTCTGTTACTTTTGTACATGTTTATCAATGTTTTTTGGTGTTTTAATATTTTTGTTTCATCTATCTGTGAGTTTTTTTTTCGTTTTTTATTAAATCTTTCTTAATGTTTAGTTTTTATATTTTACTTTAAATTTTACGCACCAATTTTTATCCAATTTTGTATGTGTCTGTTTTTTTTTTTCTTCTTTTTCGTATCTTGATTATCGTTTTGGAGGCGTTTTACTTTTTTTTTATTTCTCTCTATCTGCTCGTCACATTTTCTGTATTGATTCTTAAGCACTTCATTTTGCTCATTTCTCATTTTCTTTCTAATCCGTTTCTTTTTATTCATGTATCTAAAGTTTCTTTTTTTTTCTTTTTCTTTTTTATAATCGTTTTTTTGTTGTTCGTGCTACAATGAAAAACGCTTAAAATATTCATTCCATCGGCATTTCCAGCTGGGTTCTGTCAGGTCTATTCTACGCTACCGCCGTTCCTGCTGCCCAGAGAACAAATAACCGTTTCCCTCTAGACACGACGTTGTCGAATTTAATTTACATCTTCCACTCATTCCCCGGGAAACAAGGGAGGTTGTACGGTACTAAGGACCAGTTCTGAGATAAAAACCGAGATGGTCTCTGCTGACTTTCGATCCCGCTCCAGTCTCAGCGATGTTCTCTTTGTGCAAGGTCATAGAGTATCGTTAATAATAGCATCTTCAGGGAAACAGAACCGAACAAAAATCAATTTTAATGTCTACTGCAAGATAGACTTTTGTAAAATATATATTACAATGAAGTATGTTGGTCTGTCTCTCTGTCTATTGTTCACTTTTTGTCGTCAGAATTCTACAAAATTGTTCATATATACTCAGTTAAATAGTATTGTCACTCACAGAGTGATGTTGTTTCTACTACAAGTGTAATTTTTATCATAATTATCATTATTATTATTATTATTATTATTATTAATACTAATAATAATAAGTATAATAATAATGATAATAATGATAAAAATAACAACGATAATAATAATAATACTAATAATACTAATAATAATTATGATAATGAAAATAATAACAACAACAATAATGATAATTATGATTATGATAAGGATAATAATAATAATAATAATAATAATAATAATAATGATGATGATGATGATGATGATGATGATAATGAAAATTATAACAACAACAATAATAATAATTATGATAATGATAATGATAATAATAATAATAACAATAATAATAATGTAACTTAGTAGTTGCATTACCCCAAATAGTAAACAATGATGAAACCAATAAGGTCCCAAACAGTGAGTGATAATTGCGCCATATATGGCATGAAGCGTCACTGATATTCTCATGAGTCATAGAACAATGTTAGAATTATAATAAATTTACTACAATTTAAATAATATTACTACTACTACTTATGATAATAATCATAATAATAAACACTCTTTCCATTCTATGGTTTATGATTGAATACAATTAAACCTACTGTAAAGAGATCTTGTAATATTTCATGTGATCAAAGTCGGTCTCAAATAAAATACTTCAACCACTACTACGTCTACTATTAGTACTGCTGACACTACTACGCTATTACCACTATAACTACTACTAATAAAGTAACAATGATGATAATTAGAAACAAATTATTCTGAAGAAAGTAATAAGGTAAAATATAGGCATTACTGGAATCTACAACAAGAACATCTATTAGTTGACATTCGCTGTTTATGCAGCATGGTCTTCTAACTCGAGAAATTGCTCGAATACTTTTGCTATTTTCGTCAGTTCCGTTAGGCTGTTGTTCCTCCCTGTCATATCAAGTTCTCCTAAAGTGTTTTCAAGTGTTCGGACATTTTTTAAGTACCCATACAATTATGGATACAACAGTTACGTTCGCTATGTTCCATATTTATGTTATTTGCATGTATTTGCTTAGTTTATCTGTTTTGTAATGTTTGCTTTGTGAACGTATTCGATGGTAAAATCTACGTTCAAAAATGTTTTAGCTACTCGTTGACTATTATAACATAGAATCGCCTTATTTGTATGATTTTGTTCCTTTGCACTTAAATGCTTTTATGTTTTTTTTTGTTTTCGACTACTTTCTACCCTCTCTCTCTCCTTCTCTCTATCTCTCTCTCGTTCGCTCGGTCTCTTTTTCGCTCTCTCTCATTTGTATGTGTATGTTTTTAGTTTGTTTTAGTTTTTTAACATAGTTCACCCCAAAGAAAGCAAGTTGTCACTGTAGACGTTAATGGCTACTGATAATTAGAGTGAAATGTTTGGGGTCATCCTGAATTGTGAAATTTACATATATATGTTCAAAGTGCACACGTTTGCATAATCCTCAATGGACTTTATTTTCCATACATGTGTGTCGGTTTTTTGTATACTTTTCGTGCCAGTGCGCTAATTATGTGATTCCACATTTAGTATTATTATTATTATTATTATTATTATTATTAAGATAATCATGAATAAAAAAGCAGTGCTTTAAAACCGCGTGGTAGCTATCCAATGCGTTAGAGAACATACCATCAAATGCATGCTGTTTGTATACGTGGATCGGAAAGTTTATCGGCATGTAATAAAGAATGTCTTGGTGTTCAATCAAGGAAACTCTTCTTAATTCTTTTGGCACATATGTTGTCAAATACTACATAACCCGCAAAGACACAACATGCACACACACATACACACAGAGACATATATATATATATATATATATATATATATATATATATATATATATATATATGTGTGTGTGTGTGTGTGTGTGTGTTTGCGTGTGTACATATATGTAAGGGAAAATGAGATAGTGAAAATAAAATTGGATAAATTACAATAACTCTGATTTAGAAATTTGATAAGGAGATCTCTATTACACTTTGACTAGAGATTCTGACTACTAAGTTGGAATCTTGAGTAGAGTTCGATGACCCCTTAATAATTACGAACTTATTCTGGGGTCATCGGACTCTACTCAAGTGTCCAACTGAGTTTATAGCTATTAAACGAAATTTAATATTAATTTTTAAAATATCCAAGGAGAATTACACCGAGATGACGCTCTATTTGTGTATAAAGATAAACGTACAATAGAACCATTAGGGATTTACATGTAGCTTTTAAAAAATTGTGTTCGTTCTCTTACTATTGACCTGGAAAAATTGCAAATTTTCTTGATGTAACAATTAATTTTTATTATGAATCTTAAAGTCCCTAACATAAGCCCAATCTGACAATATGCTATGATAATACACTGTTTAACCATCCGAAATAAATCAGTAATATATAGCAATTTTTATTTTCTAATAGATTGTCGTAACTTTAATCTAATAAGACTACTGTCAACCAAATCTCTTTTTCAAAACAAGTTTTACGTAATTCAGAGTATTCTAATTACATAACATTAACAGAACTCGCGTACTCACAGCAAAAAAGCAACGCATTGAGAATAACTAAATAAAATTTGACACATAAAAAAGATAACTTAGTATGGAATGGCTTACAATAGTGAAAATACCTTCATTCGTAATATAGATAAAAAGACAAATCCTGAACCATCTATATGAGCGCCTAAAGCGAAAGAAATATATCTGGTATAATAGTAATGTACAAATAAATATATCGAGATAATTATTTACAGTATTTTAAGTATCCACACAAATATAACACTATTTTATATAAAAACTCTATAAAGATCTCTCACTCCACAGTGTATAATTCAGCCCAAAAAAGCTTGCTTCAAACAATAGGAAAATAAAAATTGCTCAGACAATCCCCTCCCATTTATGACCTACCAACAATTATGACAACCGAAACAGACGACAATGCTGCCTCAATTTCAGTATCCTGGCATTTATCATGAAATGCCACTACTTTTGTAAAGGCTATGCTTCAATACAATGGTAATTTTTAAGGTTTTTTGGAATTTCTGGAAAACTAAGGTATATGTTAAACTGAAATCAAAATGCCAGCAGCTAGACTCTAGAACCTCTATCTCTTCCAGCTGAATCAATCAAATAGTTGATAAGATACAGGGGGCACATATGTACGTACGTACGTACACACAGATAACATGATTTCATGATTGACTTTCTGGATCTCTGGGTTGCCTTGACTAATGATGCTTAAATTCTACACACTTATAGAACCTATCATATAAAAATGTTGTGCAAAGTTTTAACTAATTTGGTTTATTGGTTTTTGAGTTATGATTGATCAAAGAAATGATATTTCCAGCGTAGGCCATGCATGAGGTCTATTAAGGAATAGAGCGTTCTCGGGCCGATCACAACTCAGGAATCAATATTTCCCGCAACTTTCAAATGTATTTTCTATTATATTTTAGCTCTTTATACCCCGCTTCCAAACTCGTCTTACCCTAATCGAAGTCGGAAATGATAGTTAAGTACTTTTGCTGTAAAACTTTGGGCGAAAAAGCATGTCCTTTTGATTCTCTTGGTTCGATTACTATTGTCTGAAAATGGTATTACTTTCCATATCCGGTTTAATTAGAATATGTTCTGAGTATGACATAAAAATGCATCCGGTGGCGAAATCTCAATATAGGAAAGTTGGGAAGTGTAGTGCTCCTTTACATTCAGGTCAACTGTCACCCAAAATAGAAGTTTCCGTCATAGTCTTATCTTTTATTTTCCTAAAATATTTATTTTGCTAACAACTTCATCATTTCCCTTGTCCTTGCACATGAAAAGAATATGCAGAAATGGTAGTACTATTACATTTTTCCGATGAATAATATTTACATGAGATTATAGGAAAGTTTAGCCTTTTGTTTAAGACAACAAATTCAATTTACATTTCATGATCAGAAGACATTTGTCTATATGCCCGTTGTCACTCTCCCATGGAGTGTGACAAATGTCACGTTTGTATACATGACTGGAAATTATTCTGTGAACACATTCTTCCACTGGAGCTGATTATTTGTGGCCCGTCTAGAGTTTCAACGGGATTCAATATATATTTTTCTGATTCAATTTTTTTTCTGATACAACTGGCCACTTTAGTTGGGTGTATTTTCTTTAGAGGTTTCTGTTTGGACTAAGTTTTACCATTTTCTTTTGATTCATTTCAGCTGATATATGAACGATTTGTGATACTTTTAAAGCCTTAAGCAAATCTCCAGTTTGAAAATTGCAATCCACTGAAATAATTTAATGTACATTTCAGAAAATCTTAGTGTAAGAACAGACACTTTTATTGTTCATGTTTATTTGGTGCTTATTATATCTAATGACGTTTCTAGTAACTCATATGTTTCATATTTTTGGTGAAAGATCCCTGTTCTATCATTATATTATGATAACATTCATTTTATTTGCATAATGTTTATAAATAGAACATATCGTACTTGTGAATTTTTACTCGTTTAATTCGTACAATTCTTTTCTTTGTAAAAACAATGATCTAAAAGATGATGCTTAATAAGTTTTTATTGAATCATTTATTAAAACAAACGTTCAAAATACAATTCATACAAGGCAGACCTCCCAGATATTTTCATGACAATAGTTGTTTTTTTATTCTTTTTCTTATTTAGACTTTCTATGGAAATTAGTGTTTTCTTGTTTAACACTTTTTTTTATTTTATGAACATTTGTTGAGTTTCTATGTATTTTAAACGCTCTCGACGTTATTTTATATAAAGAGTAATATGAGTGCAAACACTGGCGAATCATAGTTATGTATGTCATTTTCACCGGATTGTTTACACTCGGAAATAATATTTATTCAAATATGTGATGGACGTAAGAAGCACAGGTCGTATTGAATGGCAACCGAGTGATTGTCAAATACACAAAAGAAGCTAAAAATCGATACCACTTTGCACAGTGTCTATGAGTATCTTAGCGAAGTCTTCATAATTAGTAGTTATAAAACTGTATATTTTCTTCTGCCGTATGTGTATGAATATATATTTATATTTACACCAAAAAATGACACAATTATATTAGTTGGTAGATTAAAAGTGCATCGTTTTCAGAGAAAAAGATTATTACTTTATCTTTGATCTTTTATGAAAAAACGTGTTTCTCGTTCGCATATAAAACACTGTTCTATTTATGTTAAGCCTTCTGAGATGCTCTCTTAAACCTTCATCATCGTAAGTGTCTGTCCTCTTGTCTCTGTCTTTCTCTCTGTCTGTATCTCTGTTTCCTTACACATTCGCATCGATGTTGTCAATTCCAGCCAAAAACGTTCCATTCTATTTTTTGTTAGTTGTATGTTTCGTTTCGAAAAAGAATTCTACCAGCTATGTATTAGACACGATTTTATTGTCGCCACCACTAGCACCAGCTATTGTTCGCGTTCTATCGTCTTGATTTGTTCGAACGTATCCCTTATTCAGCCGGCTTGTTACAATATTCCTTCTTTTTTTACAAATCGGTATTTTCAGGCTCACTAAATCTATAGTACCCCGAACGTATTCAAATCGGTTTGCTTTTGTCAGCAGATTTCCGCTTTTTGTCAGGAGGCTGCCAGCATGTTGAATCACGGCATTTCACCATTTATGCCAAACGGTTATCGTGGATTTTATAAATATGAAAGAAAAGAGTGTTTCTCGCTATCGTATATCTCCTTCATGTTATCGTGTTAAATAATAAAGACCATTCCTCTTAACCTTATGTATGAAGTAAAGTTAATATTTCTTTATTTCATTGAGCACTATATATTTCACACCTAATCCTGCATGTGCAAATCGTTTACAGTAGCGAAGTTGGTCAAATTCCGTGGCCTTAATTCGGAAAATGTGGGTTAGTTTCTTTCGCTTTCAATCCTTTTTAATTTTCACCAGCTCAAAAGCTTCTAATGCTTCGTCAGTCAACAACATAATATGCAGCTACGTGGATGAAGTCTACCTCTGGAATACACAACAAATAAGGATATTAATGTACGTCAAAACTTCACACTGGAATACAAATTAATTATCCACCGACAAATCATGGAATTCAACTCAAACTAACTTATCGACAAACTTGTAGCTTCACATATCCGGTCCAGCTCACAAATCATTGGCAACCTCTATGCGCCGGAATCTGATTAGTATTTACTAGCAAAACGACGACATACCGTATATCACCTTCGAGGCAGATATAGTGCACCCAAATCTGATTCAAACTCAATTGCATCCAAACTATGTGCAGGCTCACGTGCAATTTATGACATTCTAACCGTGCAAACATTCAATCACAGTGTCATACGCGCTCTCGAATCATCCATACACAAACGTCGACCAAACGGAAATCCACATAAACAAGTATCGTGCACAGAACTTTGTGCTTACTTCAATAACAAAACAAATATACACACAAATAACATGTTCCTCGTAAAAAACTTAGCATTTGACGAATATTTATTTTCAATATAAGGGGGTGTGTAACGATTTACATTTGTCCAAATCGTATAAAGTTGACTGATCGACGGCGTGGATGAAAATACAAACCCCTAAATTCCATCTTAAGATGAAATCAGAATTGTGTTTCCAAAAACGAGCTACCAGCATAAACTTAGAGAAGTCCGCGCGACCACTGGTCGTAAAATATAAAAACATCTCACGTCGCATATTTTTTCTAGGCTGTCGCGTTAGAAATGAACGCTAACCCGTAAACCGAGTGATGCCCAGTTATATTTGTTGGGTGGTTAGACATTGATTTTCTTTGTTTCCGACCAAGAATATTTTTAGTTAAAAATAAAAAAACACCCCAATTTTTAGTTAAAGAAAAATGTTTTGCCCCCCTAATTTGTTTACCATCCTCCATATATAGAAGTAATTTTATTTAAGAAAAGAAAAAGAACACTTTTGCCCCCCCCCATTTTTTATCCTTCTCCATACATATACATATGTTTTAATTTAAAAGAAAAAAAATATTTCCCCCCAAAATGTGCTTTACATAGTAGTATTTTCAGTTACAAAAAAAATAATTTTTCCCTCCTTCCCCCAAAAATATTTTTTTACCATCCCCCATACATAAAGATTATTTTTTCTTTAAAAAAAATGACCCCCCATATTATTTTTACCCTCACCCCTTAATAGTTAAAACAGGGAAAAAAATAAGAGGCGCCTCGGTCATATCAAAGAACTCATGTTTAAATATACTATTGAAGGCGCCTACGTCATATCAAAGAACCAGTTTCGTAATTCTTCCAAAATGGTTACCCATTTAGTAATTGTCTAGATATATGTAGCTTAACTTCAATTTACAACAAAACACCTTGTTTTAACAACGTAATGAAAATGAAGAATGATAATGTGAAAAAGTCCTCTTACAATGACCTCACTTCTGAAATGATGAGTCAGCAATTAATTCTTCCAAAATGGTCACCCATTTACTAATGATCGGGATATACCTTGCTTAACTTCAATTTACAACAAAACACCTTGTCTTAGCAACGTAATGAAAATAAAGAATGATAATGTGAAAACATCCTCTCACAATGACGTCCCTTCCGGAAGGACCGGAAAGATGAGTCAGCAATTTATTTTTCTAAAATGGTCATCCATTTACTAATGGCTCGGATATGCCTTCTTAAGTTAAATCTACAACAAACCACCTTGTCTTAACAACGTAACGAAAATAAAGAAGAATAATGTGAAAAAATCCTCTCACAAGGACGTCACGTCTGGAAGGACTGGAAGGATTAGTCAGCAATTCATTTTTCCAAAATGGTCACCCATTTACTAATTGATTGGTTATGCCTTGCTTAACTTTAATTTTCAAAAAACACCTTGTATTAACAACGTAATGAAAATAAAGAATTATAAATTTTAAAAAAAAATCCTCTTAAAATGACATCACTTCCGAAAGGATGACTGCAATTTCAACAGTACTTGCCATTCAAAGTATGGTTTAATAAAAACACGCTGGTTACTTAATGAAATGTGTGTAATTAATTGTATGAATAATTTGTTTTAATATCACCTTATCGGAAAATATTGTAAATACATATGTAAATTTGATGATAGCAGTTATTAGTGTATATTTGTAAATATTAATTTAATTGAAGTTTAAACGGAATAAATTATGTAAATGGCAAAACCCGTCATAGTGTCTGAGTGACTTTTTCTAACAATATAAGGAAGTTGAAATAGTATTAGTATAAGTAAGATTCTTGACACGTTTTGTGTTCAAATCGCAGTCTCGCCTTGAAATTTCTTTCTACTTTAATTATATGGTAACGGCGGATTTGTAGTACTATATATATAGAATCTGGCAGACTAAAAAAATAGTAATATTACTCTGAGTAAGTTTCGGTTTCAGACAGACAGACAGATACATAATCTCCATTATTAATCTATATGTATATATATATATATATATAGTATTTATGTAGTATTTATATACATATATACATATAGTAATTAGGTAGTATTTATATACATATATGTATGATGATTTAAAACCATTTTTTATGAATGAGATTGATTCTTATTGGAATAAAATGCTATTCTGTGATTATTGTTTTATGCTTTGTTTTGTCGTTTTATTATGAACTATCATTTACGTGGTATACGGTAGTTATTTAGAAACAATGCTTACGATTGATATCTGCGTTTATTGTTTGATTTTTTTTCCAATATCTTTGATTTTTCTAGAAACACGTGTTAGTTTCATTTTGCTTCGAAACTAAAAATAAATCGCTTCATGACATAAGCTGGGTTTGTAAATTTATTTACATATATATATATATATATATATATATATATATATATATATATATATGTATATATATGAATGAAAAAGAATGGAAAGGAATTAGAGAAGCAAAAGTCAAATAATAATTCAATTCAATTGCTCAGAGCAAGGTATATTCCGCAAAAAAGGCAATTTATTCAAGTTAAATTTTCCTTACGCCAGGCTTTTCAAAGATCAAAATCTTATCATCAGAGGAAGTCGCTGGGATAGATAAGTTGGCAAAGGCCAAGATTTAAAATTTGAAAAAATAAAATAAAAGTTGTAGGGGGAAGAAACACAGGGCAAAATTCTGCCCATTCTTCTTCATTCTACCTGCTCTATCCTGGATATTGAGCTATATACTCTTTACAATAGGTTTCACTTTTCCTAAAAGTTCGCTTTTAGTACACCACTTTATATGTATATATATATACACATTTTCCACTTTCAAAATTTGCATATATTTAAACGTTGAATAGTGAATGTTTAAATCGGAAAACGGCTTATACAATTATTTGAATTACATTTTAAATTACAGATCAAACATAACACTGTGTTTTATATTCCTTAAAGTCAAACACAGCATATTGCTGTTGTTGGGCTTGTTTTTACTTGACGTATTTACCGTTATTACGAAGCGTGTCTTTAGTTATTACTTGGTAAATGATACTAGATCCGTTTTCTCTCGGTCGGCAGTTCGGTTTTCAACGTCGTTCAAAGTGCTTTCTATCTGTGTGATGTTTTGGGGCCTCAGGTTTTTTATTTTATTTTCATCTTTTGTAAATGTACTTTTTTTGCCCACACAGTCTACAATCGATATGTATATTTTAAAAGATGCTGATTACTGTATTTAAAAAGAAAATATTTTCACAATATGTATTCAAGTTTTATGTTGCTATCATTTCACTTAAAACACACACGCATTTGCTACGGTTATAGGTAATGGTATGTAAATAATATCTACATA
>OY744526.1:147096507-147129007 GCA_963556195.1 Sepiola atlantica
TGATGAAAATGGCTTTAATTAATTGTATGAATAATGTTTATTAATATAACCTTATCGGAAAATATTGTAAATACATATGTAAATTTGATAATAGCAGTTATAAGTGTATATTTGTAAATATTAATTTAATTGAAGGTTTAAAGTAATAACTTATGTAAATGGCAAAACCCATCTGGTGTCTAAGCCACTTTTAGTTACAGTATATAAAGAATTTCAAAAAGATTAATTTCAGTAAAATATTCATACAGGAGTTTCGGCTTCAGACAGACAGACAGATACATAAACTCCATTATTTATATATATATATATATATATATATATATATATATATATATATATATATATATATATATATATATATATGCACGTAACCGTGTCCTACATACAGCGTCATATCAACTTTAATCGTCGATAACATCAAGACAAATTTGAACTTGACTGCGATAGATATGTTTCAGTCAGATAGAATTATACCAAAAAAAGAAGATAAAAATATACATATACTTCTGACAAGGGTGTTTATCACCGAAAGTACTCAAGTTTTAAAAAAGATTTTTAAAGTAAATAAATAATTGATTTTATTAAACATAAATACTTGCGTTGTCTAGGTTTTCAAAATATTTTTAAAAAATATTCTCCTTTTTATTGCTATTTCAGCAACGTTTTCAATTTGTGACTTTTGAAACTATATACATATATATTCATATATTTTTGTGTATATATATATATTTATATAGTTGAATATGACTGTATGTTGATACATATATGTATGTATGTGTGTATATGCATACATCAATGTATATAAACATATTTATTTTTATATATGTATATGTATATAGGTCGATGCGTGCGTCCATGTATACATATATTTACTTTATCTGATAATTTAGCTGTTTTATAAATTGTCTTTATACATTTGACACGCTTCAAAATCTAAATAAAATAGTTAATGCATTTATAAAGCAACTTCCATGATAAATATCAGTATACTGAAATCATATGCCCTTAATCGGGTTAAGATTTATTTACACTTTTATTGTCATTAATTAAGGGTTTCACTACATATCAACCAAACCATTTCATTATCACATTACTACAGTATAAATCTCTATGCATGAGTGGATGAAGTGTGTGAGGTACGCTGAAGATAAATTCCTACCAGTAAAATACAAGCCCTGTTGTTTCATGATTGAACTTTCTGGATCTCTGGGTTGCCTTGACTAATGATGCTGAAATTCTACACACTTATAGAACCTATCAAATAAAACTTATGTGCAAAGTTTTAACTAATTTGGTTTATTGGTTTTTGATTTATGATTGATCAAAGAAATGAGATTTCCAGAATAGGCCATTCTTGAAGTCTATTAAGGGATACAGCGCTCTCGCGCCTCCCTTGATTCACAATATACTAAGAAATGATGTATCGCTATTTTATGGAGTTTATTTGCATCTATAAGACGAATTTTCGTTGCAGAGAAATAAAACAAATATTAAATCTGACCAGTTTGTTTACCATTTTGAACTTTCCAATGTTTGATTATTGATTTGTCTACCGTATGGAAGTTATTAGGAACGAATTTTACTATTTTAACGTATTAGATCAAATGTTTTTTAGAAATTATTAGAAATTACGTTTTTTTTGTACTGTTTGTTTTTAAATTACAAGTATTGTTTAATTTGCAAATAGACTTTTGACTATGATTGTTTCTCCGCTTTCGGTTTTTGTGTATGCATGTTGCTCGAGGTGAACAGTTCTGAATAAAAAAGTTTGTATTTATGGTAAAACACCTGAGATAATGCGTGCTTTGCAGTGACTTTAGAAAGAATTTAAACCACGTGCCTTGTTTTGAGTCAATATCATTCTTAGATGATATTATAATACATTCGTTTAATATATATATATATATATATATATATATATATGAACAAAACTTGTGTCGTACATAATTTTATCAAGGTTTTAAATGGGGTGAACGAAGTCATAGCGAGTCGAGGACAATATCTCAAGAAAAAAAAGAGAGGCAATTTGTAGTAGTATATTTAATCGTCGGAAGACATTCGATTAGAAAAAAAGAATAAAAAGATCGACTAAAATTAACAGACTAAATCCAAAGGTACCTTTCAACCGACGCATTGTCAATGAAAAATCGGCGAATATCGCTTAAAAACGGGGAAAAGAGTAACATTGAGAGAAAAAAAACAAAAAAAACAGGAAGATTTAATATCGCCATTATAAACCGAAAAGGAGTATATGGACATAATAGGCAAAGTATTTTTTCCTTTTTAGAAGTTTATAAATAAGTCCAATTTGTGAGACAACTCTTTTTGCCTACAGAGCGATGGTGTTAGCATTGTAACACTCACTGCCTCCAACACTTTGAGATGGTGTTTGGAACGGGCCTTGTGTACAATGCGAAAACATATATACAAGTGCTGTCCAATGGATTACTCGTTGACTTATAAGCGCTCGATTGTGCTCGTTAAACGCCCGTATCTTGTTTGTAAAGACCCGGATACGTCCGTCGATATAGTCCTCTTTACGACACGTCATCTCTGAAAAGATGTCGGGATATGCTGGGCCACTCTGACTTCCTAACGCTGAAGAGTACGACAAACACAGTCAGAGTCACACTGACATTTGAATGTATATATTATCAGACTTTTCTGTAGTGTGGGAATATATATATATACATATATTTATATATATATATATATATATATATATATATATATATATATATATATATATATATATATATGTCTACAGACAATGTTTTCATCTGGTCACGGCTCTTCTGTTGCTTGACAAAATAAGTGTTTCATATGAAGATTGAAACCTGGCCGTTTGTGCACCAGTAATGTATTTTATTTTATTATGTTAGCCACGAAACTTGGGGAAATTATATTAGTTTTACATTAAAGAGTAGGTTGAGAGCTCAATTCATATTTCGGAGAGTAATGGTTACGCCAAATTGGGATTGTAACCATATTTACTAAACGCATTGCTATTTTTGTATCATTCTCGTATTATCGTAGGCAATATTCTGATCAAATACCCATAATCATCATTGCTTTATTTAATCGGTCAATGAAAATAATTCTCATATAGTATATGAACTTCTGCATTGGCTATGTCCCCAGCCCCATGAGATAGTTAAAGATTGCTTCATAATTAGGTTCATGTTTTATGCAAACCCAGAAGCAGATGTTATACAACATATTTTCGAAAATAAATTCACTTCTTTAACACATATATAAAGCAAAGTGTTCCCATTATTTTCTAGAAGATGATGTATTTGTTTAGTCTTAGCACATAAAAGTATGTTTTTAAAAATATTATTATCAATCAATTTTCAGGATATTAATATGTAATCCTTATTTTAGTTTTCATTTGTCATGAATCATGGACGATTTTACTCTCACAATCAAATGTTCTATGCCTACCACGCATTATACTTGCTTCTATTTAATATTAGATATTAACCAGTAGTAAAATTATATCTCTTGGGGGTTCGATTGCTTTCTAATTTCCCTCCTCGTATTTTATTCTAATAAAAAATAACAAGTAAATACTTTTTTTTATTATTCCGTTAATCCTAATCGTTATGGTGAATTAATTATTCGAAATAAAATTCTTTGTTATAAAAAAGATATTAAATATGATTTTTTCAACCCTTTTTTGTAATTCTTTTCAAGATGTGATATGTTTCCTTTTGACTAGTTTTAATGCCATCAATAGGCATTTCCTGTAATGTTACTATTACCTTTTTAACACGAACAGGCGCGATCTGTTTTCAGCTGTGATATTTTAATTCACTTAAAAGTAAATTAAAATATAACTTTCTTCGTTTACTTACAACAACACTGACAAAAAAAGAGAGGGGAGAAAGAAAGTAAAAGTAATAGAGAGAGAGAGAGAGAGAGAGTAAGCAAGAGAAAATGTGAGGGAATAAAGAGTGAAAAAGAATGAAGTATATTTATTTATTTGTACAAAAGAAAACGAAACCATAAGAAAGATAGATTGGGAAAAGAAGGGGGCAGAATGTGAGTTGACAGTAATTATTTGTAGTTAAGTTCAACGGATCCCGCAGGTTCAATACTGTATATTTCTGACTGCATATTCACCACAAATGAGGTAAGTAAACTTACATGTAAATTAAGATGTACTATTCTGTACTGACCTCGTATTATTGTGTGTGTGTTCTTTAAAACTTAATGGAATATAATTAATGTTTGTTATTTTAAACTTAATAACATTAAGTTAAAAAAAAAACATTTCTTTCACATAAGGCAAACATTGATTTTCATTTACATTTTCATTTACATTTTCTTACAAACTAAAGTGGCCTAAAATGGGTGCTTATCATAAAAAACTAATAAAACACAGTTTTTTCTACATTTTCTAGACTAGAAAAAAAACTCAGAACAAAACGACCTGTGCTTCTACAGAATTGAACCCTGAGATTACCAAGTTTTGCCGAACTAATTCATAGGTTATGCTTAAGTTACACTTAGGGTAATTCAAAACGCCGAAATGAAAATTCGACCACACAAATATAGTAGACATCTTTCGGGCAATTCATAGTTCATAAAATAAATAATTAAACGTGAATACGCCACATCTGGAACAAAACTGTGAATGGCCCGAGTTTCCTAAAGATGTCTACTGAAGTTTTCGAACATATTGTGCTCGACGCTACATCTATTCTGTCGATGTAGACTGATGCAATTTTCATTTCTGCGTAAATGCTGTGACCGTATTTATTGAGTTGGATTTTCCCCACATTTGTAACCGACCTTGTGGCTAAATCTGTCCTCCGGGGGAAGAAAGTAAATAGGGACAGTAAAAAGAAGCCGTAAAAAAACAAAGAAAAAACAGGCTAACACAAATCTAATTGTTGTCATGCTCGTTCGCAGGCAGTGTTAAGGAAGTATTATTATACCTGCCTCAGGAGCATTGCATCTTGCTTTGCGGCTAGTAAGAAAATTAATAATCTAATTTTGTCAGGTTCTTTCTCGACAACCTAATTATATAAACAAAAATAACATCAAAATAAAATATCTCTTTACGGGGATTTCTCTTTAGAAAAGCAAAATGTAATTTATTCGCGATACGTGAAAAAACATTAAAACAGTAAAATTTGTCAAAAGAAAATAAATACTTATTTGTCGAATGCCTACTAAATCGTTCGTTTATCGAAGTATTCTTTTATGCTTAAATAATATATGCAGAGGTTCAGCGCCTTAAATATGAAATTATATATACATTTTAAAATATATATATATATATATATATATATATTGTGTGTATTTAGGCAGCATTTTTCATTGAATTAATACAGATGTTGATAAAAACAACAAAACTCTGCTGTTTTGTAAGTCCTTTTTTATTTGTCGAATGATCTTTTTTGTGTTTACATCAGTATATATTTTATGTTGTGAAGTGTGTATGGAATGTTCATGATGAAACGATTTATTTATTGAGAAAAATATTTCTAGACATATGTATAAATGACGAACCATGGACAAAGCACGACCCGGTAGCGATGAAATGTGTTTCATGCCTATGTAAGCTGATCGCTGATCGGTCGTTTTACAAATTCTAAACCGGTGAAAGTTTATCGAATTTGCTCATGAATTAATCGCAAAGCAGTGTAGCATCAGTTTATAATCTATAGATATAAATTAGCGTGCTACCCTCTCTTTAGAGCACGCAGTTTTGGAAATAGTCAAATGGGATGAATAACACGAATTCATTTTATATGTTAAAAATATGTGTAAGTTGCTGGAAACACAATCGAAGTAAGGCGATAGGAAATCTTGATTTTCGATCTGTCTGATCTAATAGTTGTTTGCCTACTCTAATTGATGTGGGAGCTGAAAAACACTATATTTGTTATATATATATATATATATAAAGAGAGAGAGAGAGAGAGGGAGAGAGAGGGAGGGAGGGAGTAATAGAGATATAAAAAAATTGTATTTAAAGTTCGCAATTTCGAAATAAATCATAAGTCCTCTTAAAGCAAAGAAATAACACACTATATCTATTGAATTTACTCCCCAAGTTAAAAAAAAAAATAACGTATGTTAATATGTGTATATTATCTAAATTTTGCTCAAAAGACAAACTAACGGTAGTCTGGGTGTACTGTGATATTTAATCTGCTCCTCAACACATTTGAGCGTAAAATTGTTATTCTCCTTTAAAGTACTATGTCTAACCAACCGAGCAAGGGTTTCATGAGTTGCTTTCACTTCCCGGGAAACGCAGCGTATCCCCCGTGTTCGCTTATATATATATATATATATATATATATATATATATATATATATATATATATATATATATATATATATGCTTTTGCCGTCCACAGCAATGCCGAAATTCGAACATTTTAAGGCAAATCCAAGTTGATAACTGTATTATTCGTCTGCATTTTGTTTTATCATAATCTTTTTTCTTAATATTTATATATATATATATATATATATATATATATATATATATATAATTATTTATTTATAAATACTAATTTCAAATAAAACCATGCGCACATGAACTTTATGCTAAACTTACAATCATTAATATGAGAGGAGACACTCCCTGTTGTAACACAGTTCGAACCCCAATACGAAAGTCATATTTTACTTAGGATCGGAGCGCGCACCGATGGTCTCAGAACGCAATTCCCGTCTAAATAGCTAATTCGACCATCATCTAGCATAGCCAGGAATATGACATTACGCTATTAATAACGGGGTGTTTTTTAACTTACTTAAAGTGCTCAAGTTGGGTATGTGTGCATATCATAATGTATCTGACACCTGCGAAACAACTAACTGAGATATATTGTAGTATTTGGGGGTTGACAAAGTAATTATCACAGCGTATTCAATGTTACGAAAATTCCTCGAATATCTCTCATAGAATAAAAAAAAATACTCGTCTGCAAATATTTATTTCTAGCTATGCGCGAGAGACAAAAGTGGGCTGAACAAACGTGACTTCTCATCAAATTGTCTCCTCATGAGCAGACGGCCAGTGTCCATTTCGCAAGTATCAGTCGATGACTGAATTATTCAGTGTCGTGCATAGAGATGGCTTCACTACGTGTCGACACGCTGAAGGATACCTTCTTCATTTTTAGGATATTTTTATACTTTTGTATTATTTGCAACGTTGCAAAAATAATTTCATTTAAACTAGCTGAAGTAAGCGTCTACACATTCTAGTATATATTATATGGTAAAGAGTAACAGTTTCTCGGATTTCTTTCATAATAACAATGAATGTGACCAATAAATATTTGATTCTAACTTTCCAATATTTATGCTACCCCTTGGACCATGTTTTATTGCCATACAATATCGTATTTCGCTTACGTTTCTTTCAAATAATATTTTTCCGGCACGGAACATTGCTAACTTTTAGACAGTGTGTACTAAACGCTTTGGTGCTAACCTATTAATAAAACACATGTGCATTTCTCTATCCATAGGACATTATATTTGTTCAAGAGAAATATTAAACTATTATTTATCAATCTTCTTTTGTATATTATAAATAGTTCGTTTACAGTGTTTGTTGAAATTATAATATATGTCTAACTGAAATAATATAAGCGGCATTTAGTCTGAATAATAGGCATACTGTCCTAGTATATAATGCGCTTACTATTATATATAAAATTAATTCCCCCGAACAAATTATTGTAATGTATATTTGTTTAAAAAAGTATATGCAGTTATAAACATGAATAACAATTTAAACCTACGCTTATAAACTTAAATAATATTCAAATAAGCCAGATAAAATATTAATTATTGTAATTTCTTAAATACTCTTAATATTAATAATTTGTACATAGAACACTATTCTCTATTTCTGTTATTCTGTCTAATTATAAAAAGATTAATTTAAATATTATTTTCCTTTTTAACATTATAGTAGATAACTTGAAATATTAGCATTCGACTTACAACAGTTGCATCAGTTGACGGTAAAGGGAAAAATGAGTCAGATAGAAATATAGAAAGGCACAGACAGAGATGTATGAATAAAGAACCAGATACACACAGCGTAATATAGATAGATAGATAACAACACAGACACGATCACTTAAATGCCTTCTCTCACAAACAGTTACAAATAATTTTCCTATCAGTATGTTGATCGGCTGATTTATTAATTTTTACATTTTGAGTGTGGCTGTATATCAGTGTATTTTTGTATTTTAATGTCAACCATAGTAATTAACTTGTTTTTTTTAGTTATACAGGTGCAGTTGGTAGCAGCGCATATGGTTTTTCAATATTGTATTTACTTTCACAGACTGTCACCGTCCTGAACCGCGTTACAGATATTGATAATCAGCAAACCTCAATCCTTGATCTGTTCCTTACTGCGTCACAAACAGTATTCTTTAAAATATATATTCCCAAATTCAGAATTAGTTTTAAAGATAACCCTTCACACACACACACGCGCAAACACACACACGCACACACACACACATATATATATATATATATATATATATATATATATATATATATATATATATATATATATGCTATCATAAGTGTAGGATATCATAATTCAAGATGGTCGCAAGATTCGAACCACCTAAGAGTATGACCCTAGACTCTGTAAACAATCATTCTAACTACACGACCACGAAATATTCCTACGTAAAGACAGATAATACAGTAATATTTCCGCCTAAACAAAGCGGGCACAGATGGTAGACTTATCGAGAGTATTCAACGAATGTTTTCCGAATCTTGACATATAGCTATGTGACAGCCTATTTTAAACCTCTCAAACAGGGCTTAACTTTAATTTCTTAAAAGCGTGTATAACAATATTTATTGAGGTTAATAGAAAATGATTTATCATGTGTATATATCTTATATATATATATATATATATATATGTATATGCTGATGAGTCCCGGTTTAATGGCGAACGATATACGTACATAGATAATAAACAATAACAAATATTTCTTATTATTTGTCGCTCTTCGAAAAAGCAGAGAACTGTATGTGTACTATTAACACAAGTTATTCGCTATTTAAAATTGGCCGCGTAGTTAAGGAGCCGGATTTTAGTTGTAAAATACCCGTAGTCCCGGATTTCGAATCGCATGACCGGTAGTGAATAGTCATATCCCTATTCTGATGAGTCCCGGTTTAAGGACGCAACGTAGACGTACATAGATAATAAACAATAATATATATATATATATATATATATATATATATATATATATATATATATATATATATATATATATATATAAAGATTTTTAATAGAGTTAACGGAGTCATAGCGAGTAAGGTCATCATAACACGAAGAAAAAAGGGTGTAAACTTATAGTAATATATTTAATCGTCGGAAGACATTGATTAAAAACTTTTCAAAAGAATAAAAAAGTTCGACAAAATTAACAAACTTAGTATCAATGCACTTTCAACCGACACATTGTCAAGGAAAACGTCGGCGAATATCTCTGAAAATCAGAAAAAAGAGTAACGTGGAGAGAAAAAAACATGGATATTATGAACAAACAAAAAATAATAAATGGGCACGGTAGAGGCAAATTATTTTTATAGAGGTCTCTACATAAGTCCAATTTGTGAGACAACTCTTTTTGCCTACAGAACGATGGTATTCGCATTATAACACTCATGGCCTCCAAAACCGTAAGATCATGTTTGGAACCGGCCTTGTGTACAATGCGAAAACAACCATCGGAGTACGTCTCACCACACTGTATTATTATCTTGCAAGTAGTGTCCAATAGATCACTCGTGGACTTGTGAGCGCTCAGATGTGCTCGGTAAAAACCCGGATGTTTCTTTTGTAGAGGCCCGGATGTGTCCGTCATTATACTCCTCTGTACGACACATGATCTGCCTAAACCTGCAAGGATATGCATGGCCACTCGGACTTCCAAGTGTTGAAGAGTACAACCAACCAAGTCAGCTTCACACTGACATTTGAATGTATGTTATTAAACTTGTCTGTAGTGTAGGAGGTACATCTTTTTTAAAGGCTGGGAAAACAGTTCTGGTGCCAAACACCACACGGGACGGTCCCGCATTTAAACAACAAGATACAACAGATGAAATTTTATCCGAACAACCTTGATTGGTAGAACCAATAAAAGGAAGTTGCAAATAAACAGGACATTTGGGTGGACCAAAGAAAATGTTGGTATTAAATTTCAAAAATTGTTAATGAATACATTTTAAAATTAGACCCACATAGAAACCATTGTTAGTAAGAATATCAGTTATCTTTCTAAGTTTAGCCGCAAGTTTGCTCGTAGTGCAAATCATAAGTGCGCCGTGAACAATTGTTTTGACTAAACTGATATTTCTACTCATAGGGACATAAGAGTCCCAACTGATATACAGACCCGTAAACGCCGGTTTCTCATATATAGTTTTAGTGAATTTGTTCCCCGTCCTTTGCGCGTAAATGTCCAGAAATGGTGAAATGGTAAATGTTGACAAATTAATAGCTGGGTGTCACACACTTTTGTTTGACTCGTTTTATACAGTGATCGTTCCTTTCTCAAAATACTTACGTCTTTTAATAAATAAAATACATAGTTTCACGCTCTCTGCTGTTCTTGGATGACGTTAGTTACAAATTCAGCACTTCCTTCTTTTCGGTAGAGGAATATGTTTCTTGGCGCACTAATACTTGATGTAGTGCGACCGGTTGCGACCATGACATGTTCGTGGTAAATCGACAATAATCGGCCCCATTGATAATATATTGAATTTCAATTTTTATTTTCTGTATTTTCCGCTAAACTTTGTCAGTGACAGTGTTACTGAAGACTGTGTTTTCATCAACATCAAATAGTATATGCTTTCTGGTGTTTCTTTACAGGCACATACACTTACTCCAAGACACATAATTATTCGTATTTACGTAAGTAGGTTGTTGCGAGCCTGCACATCCTAGTTATAAAAAATTACTTACGTTCAAATGATAATTATATTAATAAATATAATACTTACGAAACACTACAATTGCTATATTTAGCTAATTACTAAAATCAGGTAAAATACTTATAAAAATAAATAAAATCATGCTCATGAAATAAATTTAATCAAGCTTCCATCTGTTAAACAAAGATGAAATCATGATTTAATTTATTTATTGTATTTCAAGTTTTCATGAGTAATACCTTGGCATTTGTAATTTAAAGGCATGTTCACTTATTCACGTCTATCTTCTGACGTCACATTGGATTGTGCTAAAATTGATTAACAATATGCTTAAAAAGGAACGGTTACACGTTACATTTGGTCATTAGATGTTCATGTTTATCTTAAATTATTGCTCTTTTTTGTTTTGTATTTTCAAAAAGAAACTGACGTTTTTGTGCATGTCCTTTCCAAGGTAAACGTCTTATACCGAAAAAAAACAACTAAAACTAAATCATTTCCACGGAAATTAATAATAGAAGAAAAGTATGTCTTGATATGAAAAAGTTTATTTTTGTCTCAACCATTAATTCGTGTGTCATAAACTTATAATACACTTGAATATGTTTGGTGCGAAAAAAAAAAGACAATGGCGGCCAACGATTAAAACAGTGAATTAACGTTGGGTTGTGTATATTTGAAATAAAATAACTTCAAACCGAGAAGTACATTCATAGAAACATTGTCTTGGTATGTTTTATGAATTGATTTGAAATCTTAAAATATTATGATTTAATCAGATTGTAATTATCGTTTGTTTTATTCTTTACAATTATTAAAAAGTTTGTTTTGAATTTGTTTGATTATTTGATTAATACCGGATTCATAATTGCAATATTTGATTATATTCTTCTTTAAAACATGTAATTATGTACATTGTATTAATAAAAATAAACACACAAATAAAAAAAAACAAATGTAAATTATGTTTGAAAACAACAATATTTCATACACATTAAATAATTTGATAGTGTAAATATAAAATATTATAATCGGCATTGATTGATTTTGCATTTTAATAACTCCTGCAAAGAAAATGTTTTTCAGATGAGTCACAATTAAAATAATACACGAATGTTAGTATTTTTAATCCATGAAATAACGAGGAGTTGATTTAGTTAAACGCAGGAATACACAATCTATTAATTCTTGGTTTGCTTTTAAAATTAATATTCAATCGTGTTTGTTTTCTTTTCTTTTTTAATGCATATTCATATGTGTTTATACTTTAAACAATACAACTATTATGCATTTTCGACAGGCTGACTGTTCGTTATAACTTTCTCGCACCAAAGTGTATGACGTCACGTATGATCCCACTGGCTTTCTTTTCCGCTAGTTTTATATAAACATTATATAAGTCAAAATCCGATTACAATTATGAGAAGTGTAACATTTTTGTACTTTCTCATGAGTGTATTTGACTCAATAAAGCATCACAAAGAATGCATAATATGATGAGTCATAACAAATTCATTTCATTCTTCAATACAGTATAAATCATTTCATTATAACGACTATGAATGTGTGCATCTTAATTATTTATCATTTCCTTTGTCTTATGATTATATTGATCAGGCAATAAAGTATGTCGGTGAAATTGAATAAATATATTACAAGTAATAATACAGAAAGTAGTATAAATTTTTTCTTGTATGATTTAACACTTGCTTACGTAGATGTAATCTAGTGTTGCGTTTCTGCATACGTAATGTAAATCCTAACTAGCAGTTGTAGAAGATGATTCCGTAGCTGCAGTCTAGGAGGTTCGCAAGAAAAACCATTCTGGAATTAATGTGTTATCGTTCAATCTAAAGATACTAGAGAAAAGCAAAACCAGATTAAACAAGATGGCTTGCCCCCTAAATCTTTACATTTATATTGAACGTTTCGTTGTGTTTAACTGTATCGGATCCGAAGTTGTTTAAAAGTATGGTTTCAATGGGTATATATAAAAAAACATTTTAAAACATGATTCAGCAGATCTGTTATCATTTAAACGTATAATCTGTATACAAATATGCCTGAATTCTTCATTATTTCCAGTGAAAACCCACCGCTTTAATATACAATTTGAAGAGAAAATATGTCTATGACGTTTGTTTGTCATGTTTAGCAATATATGTCACGGTATACAAATAAGTTATTATATGTGGTGTCGGCCTGTAAAAGGTCCGGAAAGAAAACACATACTTGCAGTTAAGAGACAAGTAGTATATTGAAAAAAGTATAATTAACAAAGTAAAAAAGTTGTTGTACGTCAGTATTGGCTGCCAGTCTGGACTGGTGTGGTTCTAAGACTGAGAAGCAGGTGCTTACAATATATATGGCGAGTAGAAGGCTAAAGTATTTCGTATAGATAATATAGCAGTGCAGCCACTACAAAGCATTACCTCCGCAGGAGTCACAACATCATTTCCGTTTAAGCTTGACGCTCTTCTAGGGATGCATGGAATATCCATTAACGAAAATTGTCGTATCTGGTGACTATTAAGTTCTCTCTGAAGAGTGCTGGTGGTGTCTGCCGATTGCAGTTCCCTAATGTTATGTATGTTGATTATGAGAAAACAGTTTTCCTCAATCCAGTTATGTTATTCTAGATTTCGGATTTTTCAGCATAATTTTTACCATGGTAATATGTCTTATTTTCTTCGACAATCATCTGTAAGGCGAGTCCCCTCATCTTTCATAGAATTTAGCTCTTCTAAAACACTTTTGTGTTGAAGCTTAAACGATTCAAAGATAAATGAGTTCGCTCTCTGTAAAATTCAGTTTGTTATCCAAACAGATTGACTTGGTTTATTTCAGTTTAGTGTTAGCCTATTTCAGATTAGATGTTGTGTTCTAATGCACTTTTATTTCTGCCGACAATTTCTTTTTAGTCAATTTAATACGAGTGTTACTGGTTAAAACAAGCTTCTTTCGGTTTTCTGATTGAGCCGGCAGATTCTTTTTTTATTTTCCGTCCAAAAGTGTGGGTTGGTAACCCCATAATTGAACCGCTGCGTCAATTATGTGCCAAATAAATTGTTACTAATTTTAATACAAACAATTTTAATTCATAGTAGTTCTGTTTGAAGTAATGTCGGTAATATTTTCACCCTTGAATTTATTTTTTTAAACAATCACCGGTAATTCTAAGCATGGCCATTTTATCCAACCTTCTTAATGTCTGCCTGTTGATAATCGCAATGTCTAAACTAGAATCTAGTTGTAATTTAACATTTGTATTGATGATTTTTATGTGTACATAGTGTCCTATAATTCTGCCGTCCTGTTAAATCGTGTTAGTAATTGTAACCAGAGTGTAATTTTCTGTATTCGTTTTGCCATTTAAACTCTTGTGTTCGATGTTATAACAAGTTAGACATGAATTACAACAGAAAGAGCAATCATTTACCCAATGAACGGATCCACACCAGATATAGCGGCTTGGCTAGGCAGTAATGTATCAAGTTTTTCATTAAATTGACTTGTTTTTGAAGGAGCCTTAACATCATCACTCTTTAAGTTTTAATTGTGTTTGAAAGAAGAGTTTAAATGTGTTTTCTGGCGAGCTTTTCTCATGGGTGCAATGCCCGACGCTTCAATGCCGTTAGAATCTTGTTTAACATTTACAATTGTATTGCAGTCAATAGCAAATGTATGTACTGTTTAATTTTGTTCACTTAATAACTTGTTTAGAACTATTCGTCTGATTTCTGCGTCTTTTCTTGATATACGTCTTTGCATAAACAATTTGTATTTGAAGTTATCGTCTCTAAATCAGCTAATTTGTTTGCAATCGTCACAATGTTCATTAACGATTGACGCGAACGGTTCGTTATCTTCGCGATACTTCCTCCGTTTTTTTGAAAAGAACAGTTTTAAGACTGAATAATTATGTTATAAGTGTAACCGTTTCAGAAAACGTCAAGTCACTAGTTTTGGTGGGTAAAATTAAGTTCACAAATTTAGTATGTTCAGTGGCTCCTAATTTTTTTTTGATCCCCATACCTTCTAAAATATTGTGCAAATTATTTATCCTCGTCTGGGGAATAAGTAGATTTGCCAATTGCACTCCATACGCCATTCTGAGAAATATATATTAAGACGAATATTGTTTTTAAATTTATACTAATCTGAATTGGGAAGTTTCATAATTAGAACTGTTTAATTAAAACAGCAGAAACTGTAAATTATATTTAGAGAAATATAACAAAGCATACTCTGCTAAAATCATTGTAAATACTAAGGTATTATTTTCTGAGTCTTGATAAAAATATAAGTTAAATAAAAGGATAAGTAAATAATAGAATCGCATAACATTAAAAACATGAATAATCTAATACGCGTTAGAATTATTTATAGTATAACACGGTAAATTAGGCCAACTCATTATATACTTTCTACCATAACATTTTAAAGTATCAATATTTTAGATCACCCAATAGCAGATCTAAAGATAACTAAGCCTTTTTCGCAGCGTCCGAAACAGGTAGTGATCATTTAGATAGAAAGATAAACCGTGATATCAAACAAATATCATGACAATCACGACATGAAGAAATAAATATATATACTCCCGCATCTGAATTCTCATTATATTTAAAGATAATAAAACAACGTAAATAAATAATTATCCATTGTACATATATATATATATATATATATATATATATATATATATATATATATATATATATATATATATTTATATATATTTAAATATAGATAATTAGTAGTAGTGTGAATTAGCCACCATTCCTGCACTGATGAAGGTAACACATCCGACATGATATCGTATGTAGGAATAAAACACTTTAATATTGACAAATATGTATATATATATATATATATATATATATATATATATATATATATATATATTAATTGCATTGTATGGATATATTCGCACATCGTAGTTAACCACAATTAGCATACAATTCTAAACAGAAGCGAGTATGACGCTTGGTCTATAACGTATTAGCGAATTTGATAATGTTATCGTCAAACTGCAATGAAAAATTTAAATATTGAGATTAGTCTATTTAGTAGATAGGTATCATTGTGCTATATATATTTAGATTGATATATATATATATATATATATATATATATATATATATATATATAAATTCGGATTTCCAATTTTCATTGAGATTTGGTTCGCTGCTTTTTGCCTCTGCATCTGTTTACTTGAAAACAGGAAGAAATGCGTTTTCTTAATATGGCTACTTTTGTCTGATCTCCCCTCTAAGGACTAAGGACTTGGGTGGAATCTTCGCCGTTGGATTTTCTTGCAGATTCTTCTGGATTTACCAATTACGAATGTCCAGATTTATTTCAAACTTCGATTGTTCAATGCAAGGTATATTCTGTAATAAAATGATGTGTATTATTCTTTCCTTATGCAAAGGCTTTTCAAAGATCGTTCAAATTCCGTTTAAGTGCGCTCCATCTACGATTTTAACTCAACATCTCACTATTGGATTTACTCCATTTTTGAGCACTTTCCTATGCTGCCTTCACGAAACCTTTTCTTCTCCATCTAAATCTCCTTTCATTAGACACCTTATAAACGGACAATTACCATCTAGACAAACCCATATCTTTTTTACACGAACTTTTTTAACCCTCCATTTTCTTAATAATATTTTTTCAAATGTTGAATTTTGGCTTTCATGCTGCCAACTTATCTACATGTGTAATTCCTCTGATGATAAGATCTCGATCTTTGAAAAGACTTTGTTTAAGGAAAGAATAATAAACATAATTTTATTACAGAATATACCTTGCATTGAACAATCGAAGTTTGAAATGAATCTGTACCTTCACACATGTTTAATACACTTCGTGTATCTATCTTATATATATATATATATATATATATGGGAAGAGAAGGATGAAAGTAATTCGACGTGATGGGAAAATGAAAAAGGAAAACCAAAAAATGGATGTTTTTTATGTGTACATCAACGTTTCGTCTTTATTTATAAGACTTCATCAGGATGATAAAATAGAGAAAAAATGTCATGCAAGTGCAGATACATGTAGGGTAGACATATTGGGGGGAAAAATAGAATGAAATAGTGGCCACTGCTGGGTGGACGTCCGTATTTGTTGGAGAAATAGAAATGAATGTTGAAAAGAGTGAGTGGGGAAAAATGGAGGGATGGGGTGAGCAAGGACTACTGTGGCTGGTGGTAAGAGAAAGAGGTGGGGGATGAGCAGGGATGAAGTGGATGGCAGAGAGAGAGTGGAGGAAGAGGGGGGGAGGGAGGTGCTTGACCAGATGGCTGCGGTTCAAGATTGAAGGGGGAAAAGTAAGTTGGAATGTTTGTGTATGGGGGGTGTATGCAGGGAAAGGAGGATTGATAGAGAGGGGGGGGCTGTGATTTTGGTGGATGGGCGAAAGTTTTGGTCTTAGAGAGCGTTTTGAGAAAATGAGGGAATTTAAGAAGGGGTATGGGAGAATATAGTTGAGTGGGGGAGAGTGAGGATTTGTTGTGATAGGGTGTGAAATATTTGAAATATTAGGAAAATGATAGCAATGAGTGAGGGATTTGGGGGGTTGAGGAGGGCGGTGATTGAAAGGGTGGGTATGGAATATTTGAAATATTTGGAACATGAGAAAGTTTATTTGGACTGCAGTATTAAAAGTGTGAGGAAAAAAGTAAGGAGAAAATGAAGATTCAAGGAGAAAAAAGAAAGGGAAAAGTAAATGGGAGAGTGTTAAAGAGGTTGGAGATGACAAAAGTTAACCATGATCAGGCAAGTGTCTTTGTTCTGTGAGAATGATCTTGCTTATTAAGGGTGATAGGTTAAAGAAACCATCACGTTGCTTGATGGTGGTGGAGGCGGTGATGAAGGCAGTTTCTAATAATCTTCGCCGAGATTTGTTGTGGATATATTTAGTGATTTTAGCTTGTTCAAATTTGAACGCATTACAATGTTCTAGTGCATGGGAGAAAAGTGCACTAAGAGGGTTGTTGTTTTTTATGTCCCTTTTGTGTTCATTTAATCGTTTCTTTAATTCACGTTGTGTTTCTCCCACGTAAAATTGATGGAAATCATTGCAAGGGACAGTATATAAGCCGGCATGGGATGTGGGTGTTTTTTGGAAATGTCTGGATGTGTTTAAAGTTTGTTTTATGGATTGAGATGTGGTTTGTACTGTTGGAATGCCTAGTTTTTTAAGTGTGTTGCATATGGATGTGTTATTGGAATGCGTGGGTAGGAGAAGGGGTCTGTCTATGAGAGAGGTGTTAGGAGTTTGATGTTTTTGTGTGGTGTTTCTGGAGAATATTTGGAAGGCTTTTTTCTTGGCATTTAATATAAAATGTGTGGGGTATTGCAATGTTTTTAGGGAATTAAAAATGTACTTAATTTCTTCATCTATGTGAGGGGGCTACATATTCTAAGAGCGCGTAGGAAGAAGCGTATAATTATACCTGTTTTGATCTTGCTATGGTGGTGGGAGTCGAAATGTATGTAGTCATTTTTGTGAGTGTTTTTGCGGTGTACCTGGAATTCTAGTTTGTTGTTGGACTTAATTATAAGAGTATCAAGGAAGGGAATGGAGCCGTTTATTTCAGTCTCATGGGTAAATTTTATGGAGGGTTCTACTGTGTTGAGTTTATCTTTAACATGATTGATTTGTATGTCTATAGAGAGGAAAATTAAAATATCATCTATGTATCTAAAGTATTCGATGTTAGGGGGTAGTCTGTATTTGAAAGGACAGGATTCTAAGAATTCTAAAAAGAGACAGGCCAATACACCGCTAAGGGGGTTGCCCATAGGGAGTCCAAATTTTTGTTTATAGAATACTTCGTTAAATTGGAAATATGTTATGTCAGTGATGAGTCTAATAATTTCTATAAGAGTGTTGGGGGGAAAAGGTAGGTCGGTTTTTTATTTTCTTTATATGTGTGTGAAGTAAGTTAAGGCATTATTTAACAGGTACGTTGGTGTAGAGCGAAGTTACATCTAGGCTATGTATATTTTTATTTTCTACGTTGATGTTTTTTATTCATGCGTTCAAATTTGAACAAGCTAAAATCACTAAATATATCCACAACAAATCTCGGCGAAGATTATTAGAAACTGCCCTCATCACCGCCTCCACCACCATCAAGCAACGTGATGGTTTCTTTAACCTATCACACTTAATAAGCAAGATCATCCTCACAGAACAAAGACTCTTGCCTGATCATGGTTAACTTTTTTCATCTGCAACCTCTTTAACACTCTCCCATTTACTTTTCCCTTTCTTTTTTCTCCTTGAATCTTCATTTTCTCCTTACTTTTTTCCTCACACTTTTAATACTGCAGTCCAAATAAACTTTCTTATGTTCCAAATATTTCAAATATTCCATACCCACCCTTTCAATCACCGCCCTCCTCCCCCCAATCCCTCACTCATTGCTATCATTTTCCAAATATTTCAAATATTTCACACCCTATCACAACAAATCCTCCCTCTCCCCAACTCAACTATTTTCTCCCATACCCCTTCTTAAATTCCCTCATTTTCTCAAAACGCTCTCTAAGAACACAACTTTCGCCCATCCACCAAATCACAGCCCCCCTCCCTCTCTATCCATCCTCCTTTCCCTGCATACACCCCCCATACACAAACATTCCAACTTACTTTTTCCCCTTCAATCTTGAACCGCAGCCATCTGGTCAAACACCTCCCTCCCCCCTCTTCCTCCACTCTCTCTCTGCCATCCACTTTACCCCTGCTCATCTCCCACCTCTTTTTCTTACCACCAGCCACAGTAGTCCTTGCTCACCCCATCCCTCCATTTTTTCCCCACTCACTCTTTTCAACATTCATTTCTATTTCTCCAACAAATACGGACGTCCACCCAGCAGTGGCCACTATTTCATTCTATTTTTCCTCCCAATATGTCTACCCTACATGTATCTGCACTTGCATGACATTTTTTCTCTATTTTATCATCCTGATGAAGTCTTATAAATAAAGACGAAACGTTGTTGTACACATAAAAAACAGCCATTTTTTGGTTTTCCTTTTTCATTTTCCCATCACGTCGAATTACTTTCATCCTTCTCTTCCCATATATATATATATATATATATATAAGATAGATAAACGAAGTGTATTAAACATGTGTGAAGGTACAGATTCATTTCAAACTTCGATTGTTCAATGCAAGGTATATTCTGTAATAAAATTATGTTTATTATTCTTTCCTTAAACAAAGTCTTTTAAAGATCGAGATCTTATCATCAGAGGAATTATACATGTAGATAAGTTGGCAGCATGAAAGCCAAAATTCAACATTTAAAAAAATATTATTAAGAAAATTGAGGGTTAAATAAGATCGTTTAAAAAAGATATGGGTTTGTCTAGATGGTAATTGTCCGTTTATAAGGTGTCTAATGAAAGGAGATTTAGATGGAGAAGAAAAGGTTTCGTGAAGGCAGCATAGGAAAGTGCTCAAAAATGGAGTAAATCCAATAGTGAGATGTTGAGTTAAAATCGTAGATGGAGCGCACTTAAACGGAATTTGAACGATCTTTGAAAAGCCTTTGCATAAGGAAAGAATAATACACATCATTTTATTACAGAATATACCTTGCATTGAACAATCGAAGTAAATCTGGACATTCGTACATGTTTATCACTCTTCGTTCATCTATCTTTATAATTGCTCTATCTCGTATATTAAGCTTAAACCATTTCACTATAGGTTCAATTCTCTAAAAGCATACTTTTAGTCTCATATTATATATATATATATATATATATATATATATATAGAGAGAGAGAGAGAGAGAGAGAGAGAGAGATAATAAATATGAAACTAAAAGTAAGCTTTTAGCAAATTTACTAAAAGCTTACTTTTAGTTTCATATTTATTATCTATATATATATATACATATATATATATATATATATATATATATATATATATATATATATATATATATATATATATATATACTATGAGACTAAAATTATACTTTTAGAGAATTGAACCTATTGTGAAACTGTTTGAGCTCAATATGCGGGATAGAGCAATTATAAAGTTACATAAAGGAAGAGAGATACATCTATGCAAATGACAACTCCATTCTATCTTCGATTGTTATATGCAAGGGGTACTCGATAAAGAAACATGTTTCTTTATCGAGTACACCTAGCATCGAACCATCAAAGATTAAATAGATTTGTGATTCGCATATCTTTATCTCTATTCCTTGATTTCTCTCTCTCTTTCTCTCTCTCTCTCTCTCTCTCTCTCTATATATATATATATATAAATATATATATATATATATATATATATATATATAAATACATGTATGTATACGTATGTATATTTAGACAGCATTCACTTTCTTAAGACAAATACTCTATATTAATACCAACACCATGATATTTAATTGAGTCCCCTTAAGATGGAACCGGATCGGCTGGAAAGTCCTTGGGAGGCCAACGATTATAACAAATTTATCGGTCAATTCCTCACCTTAACAAAGACATTGAGTCGGCTCATAAAAAGATCCTCACAAATGTATCCAGACATGAGTCATCTCTCAGATTTTACAATGTTTATTCATACATATATATTCTAATAACACTCAAGATTATTATTTTAATTTATTATCAGCATCCTTGTTCGTTTTTCCGTCCGTGCACATTGGCTGACGTCAGGCTATGTGATATACCTCATTAATGCAGACGTCGCTAAATGATGACGTAATCCATGAAATCAGAGAGAGAGAGCGAGGGGGAGAGAGGGAGAGGGGGTTGTTGGAGATAGCTTTTGTGACGTTTAATCTAAACGACCCTTGATGTATACTTCTATTATTCTCAAATAATATGTTCCTCTCTTTCTATGTCCAGTGTCTGTTTGGTTTGCGTAAATGGCTGCGCTATTATCTGTAATTAAGATGAAAGTAATGAAAGTAATAAGGCCAAGTTCAAGCGAATCGTAATTGAAAGATCTCTCTTCTCTTCTCTTTATCTTTCACTCTGCACACGGTGTGCATTAGATTGATGAGTTGGCCCGTAAGCGCGTTTTCCTATCTATCGACATTTCAGTGAGCGTTGCTTTCGGCTAAAAGGCGCAATCATCCGATGTCATATCGCTTGAATCATGTGTGAGGGGAAAGTAGTCTATTACACGCTCATTTATAAAATTGGAATTGATTACTCATAGAGACAAGACAAAATACCGGTATTGCCACAATGTACTTGCCTGTTTATGATGGGTGGAAGAATTGGAAACTTCTATTCAATGGAGCATTGCTCACCAGGCATTTCTGTCAGACATATACAGCCATACTTTACTTGTCTGATTCAAAATGAAGTTAAAGGAATAAGACGAACGGAACTATATTAATCTATTTTTATGTATATCAATCCATGTTATTGGTAACTGGAGTCCATACTAAATGATTCATGGTTTAATGTATTTTATTATGGTTTTACTATTATTACGGTGATCGGTTATTCCGTTAATCCGTTACTCCATAAACCCGTTATTCTTTTTATGCCATTCTAGTTTTACAGTAAATTTTATGAGTATAAAGCACCTTTACCATTTAACAATGATTAATAAGCGAGTGTTTAGTATAATTTAAATGGAGATCGATCGAATATGGTTTCTCTCTTATTGTAACACTATTAACAGGGTGTGCGTGATTGAACAAATGAATATCGCCGCAGACTACCAAATTTTAATAAAGGGTGCAAATAAAAAATATTTAGCATAGGTCACGTACGCAGCTACACTTTTGAGAATAATTTGAAGTGACAATTTAGATAAATCTGTGGTTAATAAAATAACTTGTACTAATTATGATATGTGTGTTTCAATTATAACAGAGTACTTGGACCCTGCAATAGGTTTCGGCTTTTAAATTTACTAGTACATATTTTCGTGTTTTCAATAAGCCATTTACAGCGGTAGCGGGCACTTTTAAAAACGGTATTGGATATGTTGTTGATAAGATTTTAAATAGAGATGGATATGAACAATGAGAACAGCACAATAGCAGTGAAAAATAGGTGGGTATTCGGTCTCTGTTTAACAGTCGGATATGCGGGATACGATAGAATTTTGTTTTCTTTACGGTATATTACTGTCTATGTGTTATTGAATGCCGAATAACTTGACAAAGAGGATCATATAGGTAGGATGATTATTTTATATTCTAAACAAACATTGCTACTAGAAAACATTACCCTAGAAAATATTACTCTTAGAAAACATTACCCTTCGAAAAGATGAGTGTAGAGTGAGAGTGGGAACATTACGTCTAGAAAATATTAATCCTAGTTAACATTACACTTAAAAAGTATTACTCCGAGTAACCATAATTCTAAAAGAACATTTATCATAGAAAACAATTCACAATTGAAAATCAACAATGGAAAATAACTAATTCGCAAATGTTGATTCTCAGACCAAATTTGTAATTAATTGAAAAAAATGTCATTCTACAAATCAAATCGATAATTTAAATAAATTAATATGAAAAACAGTTGTCCCTCATTTTCGGGGGAGGTACGTCTCTGCATGGGGTTGCAGTCGGTGAATTCAAAGCCCTGCCAACAGGGCGAATGAGATAAAGGACACAATACTCCTGAATATGGAGTGTAGGGGGTCCCACAAAATGAAATATTTCTAGCTACAACATTCAATTAAACAACACGGGTTGTTTGCCCTTAACACAGGTACACCAATCTTCTCACTCATTACTGCAATTGTTTTCAATTAATCCATTAAAATATGTATTGTTAATGGGTATAAACACATGGTTGATATGCCGTAAACAGATACAAGCTACCGAACTATAATAATAAATATTTTATAAGAAAAGAAAGTGTATTTTTAAGAAACGACCGCACACTTTGTAGGTTTCCAACGTAAAGGTAAAACAAGGATAAATTGAGCAGGCATTTGATAGAGTTAATTCGACGCATCTAAAATAAGTTGCTCTATTCAATCTTTTCTTTTAGATCTGAACATAGTTCGACGGACCGGATAACACACAGACGGACATATTGCGATAATCCCTTATCAAGATCACAGCGTTTAGAAATCTTAGTTGTAAACAGAAGGGAGAAAAGGTAAACGTTCTCAGAATTTACAACGCAAAATCATTAAGAGAGAGAGATAAAGAGAGAGAGAGAGAGAGATAGAAAACCACAGAGGCAGAGAGGTAGACGGACAGACAGACAGTGAAATGCTTTCATATGTTGCCTCTGGGTTTGACGATCAGAAAATACATCGTGCGTATCCTGGTATCGTAATGGATTTTTAATCAAACTAATGTGATTGAATACTCGTGTACTTTAACTAAGAGATTAGGAAATCCAATCAAATGGTATTTGCAATTAAGTCAATACCTGAACTCGTACATATGTCAAAGATATGTCATCATGTGTTCGTTATGAAATATCTAACGCTTTCAAGGGTAAAATCAATGAAGTACATTTAAGAAATTATTACTACAAGAAAAAACAGTCATTGAAATAATACTTACAATAAAGACACTGCAGGATAAAAAAACATTAAATGTTAGAAATAATAACGGGAATCGCTCAAATGGTAGGAAGATTTATAAAATATATCGAAAAGAAAAAGCAATAATGTAGCATATCCGTTTAATTTTATTAAGGGGATCACGAATGAATGAAAATCTCTATATACTTTACTCTTCATAAGCGCGGTGTTAGAGATATGGTCGGTTTTAGATATGGGGAAATCCAGCTCCAACAAAAGAAGCACTGTGGATTGGGACAGAAAATTGTCTTTAGTCGATAAGGATTTCTTCTGCACTACTCGAAGACAGAAAAATGAAGTATAATATAGAAACAGATACAACCCTTTACTCATAGCAAAATCGTACAGAAAGGTCGTTCAGTAAGTCGTCTATAACCCACGTACGATTTCCCACCACATAAACAAATATGGTCGCCGTCTGTCAACTAGTTTCGTCTAGTAAACGTGATAGAAACACGTGTATTCATCATTCGCCGCTGGGGTAGCGACTCTCTCCGTCGCAGTTGTCTGTAATAACAAAAACACATTATCAGTAAGCGTTTTAAGTTTTTCTCACAGTTTTATTGTTCTTAAATATATCTTTAAATTTATTAGCAAATAATAAAATATGAAGGGTCTACTCTCCGTAAGCAGGTGAGTGAGAAGTCTTTAGAAAACACGTATGTCTCGTCAAACTTTCAGAACCGAAGGGAACATCACTCGTCTTTGATATTTTACTCTAATTCCGAAAATCGACGTCAGCCACGTAACTCTGATCATCTAACCTTGTTTTGCGAAAATTACATAATGTTGTGCTACAATTTCATCGATTTCATCTTCAGTTGTTCAATGCCAGGTGTATTCAATAGGAACATGTTGATTGATTTTCTTTCCTTTAAGTCTGGCTTTTCAAAAATTGAAATCTTATAATCAGAGGAATTATATATATATATATATATATATATATATATATATATATATATATATATATATATATATATATATATTGGCAGGGAACTAGCCAAAATTTAAAAATTTAAAACATCTAGAATATGATAGAAAGTTGATGTGAGGTTGTGAGGAGGCCGTCAAAATACAGAATATGCCCAGATAGAAAAAGGTCCAGTGACAAAGTGTCAAGTGAGGCAAAGGTTAAGGAGTCGAAGAAAAGAACAAAGTTCACTATTAAAAATTGCGTCAAATGTCGTCACAATGTTGTAAATCCATAATGAAGTTATCCACTAGGATGTTATGTTGTTCTGCAGTATGAAAAACACATTTTTCTAAAAGTATACATCCTACTTATAGTACTATGCCTTATATATATATATATATATATATATATATATATATATATATATATATATATATATATATGTGGTGTGGGGGGTATTGTATTATATATATTTATTGGCAAACTATTAATTGATGTCACTCATCTCGAAACCCCAGATGGCAAATCATTATTAAAGTATGGGTGATGGAGAAGAGTGTACCAGTTTTGCTTATGCGCGAAGGGCTCATACCTCGATTTACTAAGGCAAGGTGAATCTCATAAAGCCACAGCTAAACGCAGTTAATTTATTGTCAAATAAATAAATCATGTCGTAAATTCGGCCGATCCGGTATCCCAGAGGTGTGCTATTTGTTGTTTAACCATGGGATAGTCAAGAAGAGAGCCAACCTGCTAATGCGTAAATCCCCTTCATTCACCAGACAGATGCTCCTAACCACTAATGTGACAGTAAGTTTAATATACAAGAAACAATATATAGAGAGAGAGACGTAAGTCAGTATTCTAGTGGTGAATCATTTTCTTTCATGTGGAAATAACTGAAAGTTTAATGATTGACAAAAACGATAATTAGAAAATGTGCGCTTAAATTAAACTTACTGACTCATCTATTACTAATGAGAGTTAATTTGATTTTGTTTACCGAAGACAAATAATGCATAATTGAACTTAGTTGTGTTTTTTCCATTATATATAATACTTGGTCACCTAGAAAATCTATTTCTTCTATATCAATCAACTCCCATCTGTGTGTATTGTATAAGTGAGTTCGTATAGCTCCTGCAAACATTCTATAATACACTCAGAGTACCCATGCTGTAAAGAAATTATCAGAAATAGCTAAATACCTTTTTGAAGTAAGTTAATGTTTTTACTTTTGAATATATTGTTTTATATTTGAGAGTATTGCAGAGAAGGCTGTGTTCCCTTCTATGACGAGGTTATTTGCAATACACAAATAATTTCCACTCAATGTTTTTACGGTTGTTATAAGATATTGAGAGTAAAATGTGAGCCGACGGTTTATATATATATATATATATATATATATATATATATAAATATATATATATATATATATATATATATATACATATATATATATATATACATATATATATATATATCTGATATATATATATATACAAATATACATATATATATATATATCTGATATATATATATATATATATATATATATATATATATCAGATAAGGACAATTTAGCCTTTGTTGTAAAAAGTACGAATGGCACGTATATTTATATGCCGGGATCAGACAATACATATCAAGGGTGACTCGCTAAATATGAATCCATAGACATACTCCACGGTGTAGACTTACATAATCATGTATGATAGCTGAGGCTTTTGCAAATCGATACATTAGCTAATTATTGTACCGTGATTTCCTGTGCTCTCTATTGTATTACAACAAATACCTTTGCTAGAATGTTAGCCATTATGGTCCAGTTCAAACTGATGAACATACGATCCAGAATTGGACGTTTATTTGTGTGAGTGGAAAGTAGTACACTACTTTGAACGATGCGCGACGTGTCAGAATCACAAGCACCACGCTACTATTATACAAATTTGCTACCTTCAACGATATCATATACTTCGATCACGTGGTATGAGAGTCGTAAACTATCACGCGTGTATTCAACGTTATATTTCTTGTGATGTTATATGTTGCTGTATTCCTTTTTCTTTGTTATCTTGTATTATTTATTCATTTTTTGTTTATTTTTTGTTTCTATTTTTTAAATTATTTTTATCTCTTCTGTTTTTCTTTCTGGCCTATTGCAGATATTAGCACGTTGGACAAATGTTTACTCGGAGATAGAATACTTTATAAGCATATTCTTCTACTTGGGGTATTCATCAGTTGATGGTGAATCATTCACGAATCGTTTGGAATGATGCTTATTCTCTCATTGCAGCCAGATTCTGCAATTCTCAAATGATCGCTAAACTTATCCAGACGTGTATTGATTGTATTATTAGGTTCCCCAACACGTTTTTTTACCCCAAAATATCAGAGAAGCACGGTAAAGTTTAATAATTACATGAAACAAAAACAATGGTTAAACGTGAATCCATCTTTTTTGTTGATATTTTCTTACATAATTCTAAACCTGTGGTGTTAAACACTATTTTTAATGGATTGTCTTTTTAATTTAATAATTTGACATTATTTCATCTTTTCAACGTTGTTACATGACTAGAAATGTTGAATGACATCTCTCAAAGATGAGATGGGACCCGAAATCGGAAGTCGACGAAACGACGTTACATCTGAACGGAGATTGTTGTCTTATGACTGGCAATACTTACAGAAGAGAAAGATTTGTCTAATGTGGAGTTGGCGTTTATAATGTGCATAGGTGTAGTCGGACGAGCTATATTTCTATATATCTGTCCGTAGTTCCTCCTTTTTATATCCCACATAAATCACTCGTCAAATCAATATCGGCGTCCGAGTGGTTGTCAACAAACAATGCAGAAGGTTGGTTCTCAACGAGTGCATAATATGCACATACATAAGTGAAATCCTAACAACTTGTCTCTGTCAATTTTACATATTTGTAACGTACTTTACACATTGTGTTTGTGTTCATGTTCTCTATTATTTTCTTTTACGTATATATATATATATACATATATATATATATATATATATATATATATGTATATATATATATATATATATATATATATATATATATATATATATAATATATATATATATATATATACATTTACAAAGTGAACACCGCTACCAAAAATCCAGATCTCATATCTACAATCTCTGTAATAATGTTATAAAACTCTGATGCTACTAGGTTTATTGTATTGAAAACATCATGTAAAAAATTGAGGGTTTTGATTCTTTCACTTTATTCCAGAGCATGGTATTTCATGTTTAACCTATTTAACTCTGTGATTCAACCGATTACAATATAACTCTGACTCTTAGTTGATTCCTGATGGCTTGATTATGTCACCTGACCGTCCTGAGTGTACATGCATATCTCTGTCTTTAAAATGACAGCAGAAAATAAAATCCGGGCGACGAACACCTGTACCATAGGGGCCTACTCAAAATCATTCTTTAAACTGATGGCAAACAAATAAAAAGGAATCTAGTTGGTTAGTAAGCTAGACAAAACACTCTTAAGATGTATTACACAATTGCTCACAAAAATGTGTGGACTAAGGAGTTTAAGTAATTATATTATCCAATGTAGTACATGTAAAGGTGATACAAACATTCATAAGTAAAGTTAGTCATTTTGTGTGTGCTCTAGTATTAACTGTCTCTGTTTGTACTATTTGTGTGTTAAGTAATATTAAGTATGTGGTATTATGTGAATGCATTTGGGCTACGATTTTAAAAAAATGTCTAGCCGACCATAGTACGTGTATTACTCAAAGCTGTTCTTGCTTGCTGTTGTGTGTTGACTTATGTGTATGAATATCTATTCTGCTTGTGGGTGTATATATCTGGTATATTTGTAAGTGGTAAGAAATGTTAGTGCGGATTTCGGGGGGTTGTATGACTTGCATACATGTACATACATTTCGTCTACATGTGTATGCGATTGACGCTTATAGTCCCCCAATGTGCATAATGCCGAGGGGAAATTTAAATTTGGCGACTCAGTGACGATAAAATTTGAGATGCTTGAATACTCGTAACTCCCCACCTCCATGCTTATGACCTTGAGAAGAACGCTGCATTCCTCTTACGTCGCAGTGGCAATGCATATATGTTTGTTATAAAGTAAACATATGTATTTTGTTAAACACATATGTAACAAACAACATACTATCAAAATCTGTAATATTACCCCAGCTGTTTATCGAAACAATTCAACTAACTTAACTAATCGTGTTATTTACCTAGATATACTGAGGAAAATATAAAAGCATACAGTTACTACGCACACTACATTAAAAATCAAAACAAAAACTTGGCATTACCCGTTGTGGTCACTAATAACCCGCATTGTTTTCTCTACAAACGGTGTCCTATATAATTAACTGATTGTCTGAAAAAGATCGTATATCAATAACTGATGAGTTTACTCGTTTAATCATATACAACTTAAACATCTATGAAAAACACTTTCGAAATGTACATTTCATATTTGCCGCACGTGTACAGAAAGCAACACATCAGTCTGAAGACTTCAAATCAAAATAGTTTCCGTCAAAAGAACAAAGGAAAGTTATGGTTATAAATGTCTTTGAGAAGATAACTATACTCTTAAAGGCGTCTAAGAGTCAGCGTCGTCACCATATTTATTCTTTTTCCGGGTTCTCTGCTTTCCCTCTCTAAGGGGAGGTCACCCAGTTAGACTAGTTTCTGTTTTGTTTATTGTAATCTCTTCCACTCTCGTCCTATATGGCTGAAGATCAATTTACTCGTAAACTATAGAAAACATATACGAAAAAAGAAAACAAACTCAAGAAAGTTATTTTTTTTTTCTAATAAAAACTTGCGAAAGTGACTCGAGCATTGATTGGAAATCTTCTGTAAAAAAATGTTGCAAAAAATTGATTTACGTTTGTTTAACCTGAGCAGGCAAAAACACTAATTACAGTTGCTTACGATGAAAGAAGATGAGAAAAAAAACGGATAAGAAAAAAGAGAAAAAGAAAAAACAATACTATGAAAGAAAAATATCTATTGTTAATTGTTTAAATGAAGCTACAGTGGCGCATTGAAATTTAATGCTGAAGGTAATTAGGATGAGGCCGTGTCTTACTTCCACATGCGGAAATTGAGATATAAAGTATCTAAACACGCACACACGTACACACACCCATTGATATGTATATATATATATATATATATATATATATATATATATATATATATATATGTTTATATGTGTTTGGGTGTATGCATATATATATATATATATATATATATATATATATATATATATATTCATATATATATATATATGTATATATATATAGATATATATATATATATATGTACATATATATATATATACATAGTATCGTATTGGTAGTGTATTGAGTTGAAGTTTTGTAGTTACAGATTCAATCTGAATAATAAGAGCCAGTCTAATATCAAATAATATATATATATATTTTAACATGGTTCACCCCAAACAATGCAGCTCGCTACTGTAGACGTAAGGGGCTACTGAGAAAAAAGAAAAGGAGAGAAGGTTGGGGGGGGGGTCAGCCTAAATTGGGATCTGCGCAGCGAGATGTCTGTTTACATTAGTTTTAAATTTCTGCATGTCAGTACTGTCGGGGAAACAGGGGACAAAGAGGGAGTTCCAGGGGCCAGGAGCACTAGGAAACAAGCCATTTGAGTAGAAAGCTCTCCGCCATCTGCGGACCTCCACAGTGAATGAATGTCGAGTTAGTCTAGTGAATTACGTCGAGGGGGCACTAGAGTAGCCAGTTCATCGGAGCATAATCCATTGAAGTATTTGTAAAACAAACATAAGGATGCTACATTGCGGCGATGGGACAGGGACTGGAGCTCGTTGACAGTGAGGGACCTATTTGGTTGGCGACTCTTTTTTGGACCTTGTCAAGGAGGGAGAGACTAGTAGAGGATGCACCAGCCCAGATGTGACAACAATACTCCATGCATGGGCGGATGGTGGATTTGTATAGATACAGGATAATGCCAGGTGTGAGGAGGTTACTAGCACGGTAGAGGGAGCCAACCTTCTTTGCGGCAGCCTTGGCAATGTCTTCAATATATTTGTTCGAATTCATGTTACCTGTGAAGGTTAGGTCGAGGAGTTATAATGATGAACTCTCGATCACTTAAATAGGACGTTTTCACTTTTCGTCCCAAGCATTTTTGTGGCAGCTGAATTTTCCACAATATCTACAGGAGACTTCGCGTATACCAAATACTTTGAGATAGATTTTCTATTCACAGGTGTCATTTGAAAATAGTGTCTACATTGTAGCGATATCTAGTGATACGTGCCCGCACGGTAGAAACTCTTTCATATGTAGTGCCATTTTGAGTATAAAGAAGTACAGAATGATAACACGAACACAATAAATAACAATAACTTACAAATGTATTTGTCAAGAATACGGCGCAAATGTGTTAACTTAGAGACTTAAATGTAAATATCGTATATACTTCTTTGCAAGTAGAAACTGCATATTGTTTAAGAAAGTATGTTTTCTTTTTTTCATCAGCTGGGGTCAAATTTTAACTATTTTTTTCCGAAGAAGTAAAATTTAGTTTAATATATTGCAGTTTCTTATATTACATGCCAGTCATTATAATGAATTAATGGTGAAATGAAGACTATATTTAGTAATGTATTTACATTCAAATAATGATTTACAAATAACATAAAATCTACTAGAATGTATTTCAATTCTTATTAAAACAAATCTCTTATTTTGGGGGTAAAATTCGTGAAAACATACTTACACATAATTTAAACAATGATAATATATACTGATTAAATAATATCCATTACAGTTTTTGTTCTACTATTTGAAAACAAGTAAGCCATTATAATTAATCACTGCGTAAATGTTTACTTTACCTTGCTGGTCACTAGTTGTTATTATAGCTGCATCGAATAAACTCTGGGAGGAATCGGATAGGAACACCTAGATAGAGCTTGAATGTTTGGATAGCGAAAAACACC
>OY744526.1:147134007-147161507 GCA_963556195.1 Sepiola atlantica
ACTACCAAAGAAGTACGTGTATTTAGTAATTCATAATGTAATATTATTACATAATAAATACTTATAAAAATACAAATATTTGCCATACTGTAGGAAATGTTAATTTTAATAAAATAAATGTTGTGTATTGGGTACATTTCAATCCATCAAAGACATAAGTACACGGAATTAATATCAGAAAGTAAAAGACATCAAATTTGGCATGTGAAAACAGAAACGAGACATGATCGACTACTTAAGATGATATTGTATGTAAGTTCCTCTTTTGGAAACGAAGAGGGTGATTTTTTTACTAAAAGTGTTTTATTATAATCGTCTGTGTTAATAACGGATTGCATCCAAGCAGAACACATTGTATCATGTATTCTGCTTTGAAGTTTTGAGTCGCCTCAGGAGATATACAATGTAAGAAAATAATAGTGAAATAACTGTAATAAACAAATAAATTCATTGATTATGAGTAATATGATATAATTAAGTAATATACGTTGAAACTAAAACAAGTATTACAGTACAACAACTATTTTAATTGCTGCTGAAATAACAAAATAATCTTATTACTAAAAATACCTTAATTATATGTGAAAATAATTATATACTGTCTTTACAAATGTTGCTACTTTCAAGCTATTGTCTAAGTTATGATAGACTGTCAAATCTTTGTTACTTAACGTCAGGTTCTCTTATAACACAAACATTCAAAATTATTCCTTGGATCGGGGATTGAGGTGTGTTTGAAAAAATACAATGTTACTATTCTTATTAGACTTAATTTGCCATTTACTTATCAAGTGACTTATCCCTAGCAAAGTGTATGTCTATCACATTGTTCCTTTCACTGTGTATGTTATCTGCCATCTCGTTCTAATTTTTACCGATTCTGTAATTCTCCATTAACTCATTTCTCTGTATGTGATGATATCTTACCTTACGGACCACATAAACTCTTCCAGTCAGTATAAATACTTAGAGTACATGCTTTTCAGGGTTGTAACTATGCCAGTCCCGCGGAAACTGGGCCATTTCGGTGGCATTTTATCCATCGGGTTGAGGTATTGGTCATGGTCCACCTTCCCATTCAATTTTTAAAGGTCAGTGTATATTTCTTTCGACGCACTGGATTGACTCTCCCCACCTCCCGGCCTGTGGTGTGAAGGAAGTAGATACTTGTTAATACACTAATCTATAGTGGCAGTCAAAACACATGTAAAACAACTCATGTTATATGTTGTAGTATACTTGATCAATACACTTGCTTTTCGAAACACTGAGTTCGTGTTCTCCTTTTTCAGACTATTTACATAGCCACAACACTCAATTAACACTAAAGTGTAATGAAAAACGAAAAAATAAAAAATATATGTAACGGTGTTATTCAAACAATATCTAGATGCATATTGGTTATCAATGAACGTCAAACATAATATAAATGTACATCTCTATTTAAGGGTTCGAAAAATAAAGGTAAGTAAGGCTAAAAACTTTCGTACCGAGACATGATCGCCAAAAACATGTGTATATCAAATATCGAACGGGGCCTTAAAAGTTGAAGTATGCATTAGAATGTGTCGTTAATACACGCACAAGCATATCTCGCTCATCTTTCTGTAGTAAAATAATGTTTGTCTGTTTGACTATAAATAGATAAGATAACAGTTAGAAAATTAAAATGAGTTTCAATAAGAATAATTTATTAAAATAATTTCATGACATTATTCAAATTCATCAGCAATACCATCTAAAACCACGTAAGTTAAATAATTAATTCCAATTATCAGTTATAAAATCACTACGTAAAATCATTGAGATGTGATAGGACTTCATAAAAGAAAGCTATAAATTCATTCTATAAATTGTTCCTGTAATTAAGTCGAGCGCTCTTATGAAGTCAAGCCGCCGGGTAAAGTGTTAAAATTATCACTGTTTATTCGCTATTCAGCGTTGATCGAGTGGTTCTAGGCGTCGGGATCTCAGTTGTAAAAATATTTGGAACCCAGGGTTTTGACCGGTAGTGAATAGGCATATCTCTGTGCTGATGAGCCCCGATTATAAAGGACGAAACGTATCCGGTTTTCGTCCACACTCATCAGAGTAAAACGTGGAAGTGATTGAATACGACTAAAACCTAAAAATAGTTTGTAATGAACACTAGTGACAAGTTTAGGAGAAAAAAAAAATATGGGGAGGAGAGTCATAAGTTGATCACATTAAGTCCTAAAAGCCATTCCTTTTGCTTACAAAGCAAAAGGAATGGCTTTTAGGACTTAATGTGATCAACTTATGACTCTCCTCCCCATATTTTTTTTTTCTCCTAAGCTTGTCACTAGTGTTCATTACAAACTATTTTTAGGTTTTAGTCGTATTCAATCACTTCCACGTTTTACTCTGATGAGTGTGGACGAAAACCGGTTCAGTACATTAATTAATTTCCTTTTAATAGTTTTCTCTCGTTTTTTTTATATTTGTTTAATCTCATTCGACCCTCCAAAAAATGTCCCAAACGTCCGTATTCCTCGCCGTTATCAAATTTAAATATATATATATATATATATATATATATATATATATATATATATAATGTTGTTTTTTTAAGAAATGTTCCCTCTTTGTTCATGAATCAGATGAGAAACATATAACATCAATTGGGGAATAATTATTACTGGCCCTACCAAATATATTTCTATACAAACAAAAATGCAGACGGGTGGTAATGAAGGCAGATACGAGTGCACATATACTGCAAATTCTGCTCATAGCGTAGAGAGTAAGACGCGAATACCTTGTTCATTTAGCTACACTGACAGGTTGTGATACAGCGAATCAGTCTAAGTATATGTGTTAAACAGTAAGTTAATGCTGATAATTGGCTGCAGTGAGTCAAATACGTCCTAAGATAGAGCACTGCTGCCACGTATAGGTAGGTGCCGCAATGGCACTCTTTTCCTCCTTGACAGAATCCAAAATCGACTTTGAAATTTAGTGGGGGATGTCATATTCTTTTCCCTACAGCCACTCTTTCACAGAAAATACGATGCTATTCTGCCTTTGCTTTACTTTCATTTACATTATAAGTGCTCGACTGAGCTCAAATCTATGGCCCTCCCTTGTGAAAAAATCACAATAAAAACCCGGCTAGCTATTACCACTGTCAATGATTTCTATTTCTCCGTCTGCGTACCCAAGACAAAATGAAACTGGTATTGGCAGAGCTCCTTTCCTAAAACTTCCCGTCTGTGGAAAACCTGCTTCCTTGCTGACTACAATATGGTCGTCTTAATGTCCGATGCAAACAAATACTTTTTGAACCGTCGTAAATAATTAATTTCTGCTATGCTACAAACATCGTGCCATTGAACGTCACGTTGTTTCACCATCCACCGGGCAACCTCGTTAACACCTATCCTCGAGCCAATCTCTTTTACACGTATTCTCGAGTCAATCTATTAAACATTTATCTTTGAGTTCACCTCTTTAACACTTATCCTCGAGTCAATCTCGTTAACACTAATCCTCGAGTTAATCTCGTTAACACTAATCCTCGAGTTAATCTCGTTAACACTTATCCTCGAGTCAATCTCTTTAACACTTATCCCGAGTTCAACTTCTTTAACAGTAATCCTCGAGTCAATCTCGTTAACACGTATCCTCGAGTCAATCTCTTTAACACTTATCATCGAGTCAATTACTTCAAAACTTATCCTCGAGTCAATCTCGTTAACAGTTATCCCGAGTACAATCTCTTTAACACTTATCCTCGAGTCAATTACTTTAACACTTATCCTCGAGTCAATCTCGTTAACACTTATCCTCGAGTCAATTACTTTAACACTGATCCCGAGTTCAATCTCTTATACACTTATCCTCAGGTGGCCTTTGGACCTTGATAAGTGATGACTTGTAAGGTAAAGAAAAAAATATATATGTATTTACATTTTACGTATTTAGTCCAAATTTTCTCATTTATGAAAAATATATTGGTAAAATAGCAGAATCAGAACTACTACCCTATCCCGTATCTTCATTTTGTAAACTTTATCTCAATTTACAAGTATTTACATAAACATAACTGCTCTATCTCTTATTTAAAACATTTTTAGTTAATAACACAAAAATATTACATTCCATAACTAATTTAAAAAACATATACTGGAAGCTATTAACATAAAACCCAAAAAAACTTAGAATTAATAACATCACGTATCAAACCAGTGGCAACATTTCAAAATGCTTAACGTAGTGCGATATATATTCTGTAATGCCACTCAGACGTTGTTAAATTTAAATTGTCAACGTTTTTCCTGAAGCAATGCGAAAACTTTATCTGAGTGTTACTCAGCTTTTTTTGTTAAATATTCTTCTTTCTCCAGCTTTTTTTGTGATTTTCTTTTGAGACTTAGAAATGATTCGACAAAAATCGAAAACATTCGTGATACCTATGGGCATTTATCATATTTTTTTCTTTAATACAAACATGACGATTAGAAAGATTGACAAAATTAAAAAGGTATAATTGAACACACGAATTATGTTTTTAGCAATGTTTGCATATATATATATATATATATATATATATATATATATATATATATATATATATATATATATATAGTTTATTTGTAAAAATATTATCTTCATACAAAAGGAGATAAATAATCTTTTCGTACTGAGTAGACATATGTTATTTCTAAATTACCCCTCATTGCGAATAGCGGTTATCATCGTTCTTCACCTTGACAATCAAATTCAACCCAAGAAGGAGCAATATAGAAATATATGAAAAGGCCACGTGTGGTTAACTTCACACAGAAAACTCGAAGTAAAGGCCAAAAACAATTTGACATTTTCCCTATCGCTTTTGTTTGCGCAACGTTAGCAATATCTTCTTACACCGCAGCGCGAAAAGTAAACCAACATCATTAAAAAGTATTACTGAAAAAGTTTTTGTAAGCATATTATTTCTACGAAATTCTAACGATTCATTTTAATTACTAAGACTATCTTTATCCAATGAAATTCCCAGTATATGAAATTACACTCTATATTACTGTGATTCCAATTTGATAGTTAAGGAGGGCGGAGTTACCCACTTACTAACCATTACTTCAGGTCAAGTATGATCCTAATTAATTGTCCTTTTCAGGGGCCACATTATGATTACAGTATATGTGGATTACACGAATCTGCGTAGTAAAAAGATACATTTTCATCAGACATAACATTTAACGGATATTATGCACTCGACGTGATATAACCTTACTTACTACATAAACTGTTATGAGGGACATAAAATATCCCGACACCGTTAGCGACATATGACCCCCTGTTCTGTGCAACACGCCTACTCGGTGATACAAACTGCCAGTTGTTCACACCGGGGAAATTAGAGCAATATTGTGGAATGATTAAAAGTTATAACGAATCAAAGTAGACTTTTCTCCTTAAAATTCTCGACAGCGTGATGACAAATTGTATTCAAAGCTGGCACCGGAGTTTACCATTGGGAGAATTACCAGATCTTTGAGCGAAGTTCAATTGGTAACAACATAAATAGACAGTCTTATCGAAGTGGACGAAAGGCAAGGCGCAAGCAAAGCAGAAATATTGCGCCACGGACTAGTGTATGCCGGCAATAGTTAGAAACTGTTCAATTAGAGATAATACAATAGATATATAAAAAATGTCTTTGCTCTGTATGACGAACAAAAACTGTGACTCCCGAGAAGGCAATTTTAGCTGATGGCTGTCGTCAGCCGCACAAATAAACATGCTCCCCGTTACTGACTATCGGGAGTGTTATCTCCGTGTCGATACGTACAATGATGACGCTGATATTTTGCGTCAGAGACTGGAGACGACGAGGTTCAAACGCCACTCTATCCCTGCCAGAGCATTCTTTACCAAAGGGGGGAGATACTGACTAATGATGCCAGGATTTTGTCTGAAAAAGTGCTCTGCCAAAATGAGTTGTAATCTAGACGCAAAATTATCACATGGCTACAACGTAAATATAATCACCCACAACGTACGTTGCGAACATGAGCATAGATAAAAGTGTCGTATTTACCACCATAGTTACTGACCACATGTTGATTTTGATCAAGCCAGTAAAATTCTAGAAGTATTGATCCCGCGTACTTTATTTAGCTGTATAGGCAGTGGATAGCTTCTTAATTTAACAACGCATGACAAACTTCTGAACACCCCAGCACCATTATTAGATGGAAGGTATGTTTTTTTTCAGTGTTATACTGATTGTGCGTAACACCTAGCAAAATTATGTGAATGGCAAGCACAGTAACAGGAGATGAAATAACCGGACAGAGATTTCCTACTGAGACGTAAGGTAATCCAGACCGGCAACAGAGCAGAAGAACATGTTGCGTCAATAACGATGGGCTTTACTTGTGTGTTGACGCAAGATCACTGATAACAGTCGTCATAATCCCATTGCGCGGTATTACGATCGAAGATGTGTGCTGGCTTAATCTAAAATAGTCATAAAATAGAATGGGTAAGAAAGGAGTTACACTTCCTATAATATTCGGATGTCAGGACTTTATAACAAAGAACTGACTCTTTCTGTGTTCACCAATAAATATAAGTATTGTTCAACAGCGATTTTTTGCGTTTTGGAATTGCCTTTAAAACTGACCACTTACGCAATTTTCTACTGAGTTTATTAAACAGCAGCGTTTGCAGATCTTTTTAAGCACATCGAGGGCGTAGGACTATTAGAGGTTAGCAATTCGGAGTTCATGTAGGTCATCAAGCATCGGAACATATGTAATAGCCTTAGATGAAGGGTACGATTATGAGTGACCTCCACAGAACACCCGCTTCGCCACGATGCGTAAATGACCACCTTGTATTAAATACGAGTGTATCTCCTCACAGATGTTTGCAACGATAACAATTAAACCTAACAATAACTCTTATGATCATGGATTAACGAATAATGGTCCAAATCAACTTGTTGATCAATGAACACGTGTTAGACACAAGGTAAGTTTCTGATTATATCTCTACTAGCAGGACCCGTGTCCCGGCGTTGCCCGGGGAAATATAACAGCCTGATTTTAATTTATAAGTTAAATAAATAGATTCAGAAAATAAATTATTTCACTGGAAGTAATTTAAGTAATTAAAATAGGATTGATGTTTTACCTTCTGGTGCCAATATGTATAGACATTGTGGAGAGCCTACCCTTGAACATCCTACATAAAACTGCCCATGGCTAAAGCAAGGTGAAGTCAAGTTTAGACCAACCACTGCCAATGATTGTCCTTGGGACTTGTTAATTGTCATGGCAAAACACAATGTAACTGGGAACTGAAGCCTTTTAAATTATATTGCAGAATCCGACGGAATAATGGGTATTCTGGGAAATAATGTCAGTTTGCTCCTTGCCACACCAGTTAGTATTACAGCTTCTATCACATGAGGTTTCATGCGTTGGAATTTCATCAAGCAGTTGTTGATTGACGACATGTACCATGTCATTTTTAGTAGCTAGAATTGCTCTCTCCGTTAGCCATTCAGGATGCACATAGTTTTCGGCTATATTTGGATAAACTTTGCTACTAAGTTCTTTGAGTGATGAAACAATTGAGCCAATACCTGGGGTAATATCAATCGTGCCATTATTGGTTGTTGCAAGCTTGCCATCATCTATTTTTAGGAGTAGGGAGGCAAACTCACCAGCCATTGGGTCACTATTGAGATTACACGCCTGTTTGTAAATAACGTTACAGTCTTAATGTACTTCCACAAATATGACAATTGAATGCAAGCATTTAGCTCGTCAGCGGGACTTCCACGTGGAACAATAGGAAGCGTTTGTCGGAAGTCACCTGATAATAAAAGTGTTATGCCACCCATAACAACATCACGTTTCTTGAGATCACGCAATGTTTTATCTAGAGCCTCGAACGCTTGTTTATGTGCCATTGTACATTCATCCCATACGATCAAGGAACAATTCTGTAAAACTTTAGCTGGATCTGATCCTCTTTCTATTTGACAAATTGGATCAGCATCTTTTGTTAAGGATAATGGCAACTTAAATGTGGAGTGAGCTGTCCTACCATCAGGAAGAAGAGTGGTTGCAATGCCCGATGATGCCACTGCCACAGCTATTTTGCTTAGTCGTCGATATTGTGGGTAGCTATTTGTATCCGATTGAGTTTCACTCAAGAAGTGTCTGGGATATCTCTTACTGCAGTGTCCATCTTTGAGCCAGAGTGAACATCTGTTTATGCTTCCACATGGTCCATGAATTATATGGTGCCTAATGATATCATGTAAAAGCGGATCTGCCACTGGATCCGGAATTTCCGCACTGATAACTGAATCTATGTCAGAGGATCTCAATTTTTGTTGCACCTCCATTATGCTCCATCGCCATCTGAAATTGTTGGATGTATACATTTTCTCTGTGAAGCATGCTTTGCAATGCAAGAACAATATCTAATTTAGTGTTTGAGAAAGAGTTATATCTAATCGCCCCATACATTTGCTCGCCAGAAGGTGAATCGTAACATAAAACGGGCAGCACTTTTCACGGCCACCATCGTCCGCCACCAGGCAGTTTGCTCATGTGACTCAATCGCAGTCATTTAAAAATAGAGAATAGTCTTTATTATTATAAATAATCATATAATAGGCAATTTCCCCCCCTCCCAATACATGTTTTTTTTATTTCGGTTTAGTTTTATTTGTTTTACTTTTCGAAATACTATAATTAACGTTGATGGATTTTCCGCACATTCCTGAGTCTTCTGTCGATGTAAATATATTGTACAAGTCGGTGTTGTATGCCCCCCTCCCTCGAATACGATATTTTTCTTTTCGGTTTATGTATATTTTGTTACTTTTCAAAACAGATCCACCACATCAACCTATCAATCCCGCCACACCCCGCTGCTAGGCATTTGACTCATGTCACTCAATCGCAGTCAATTTAAAAAATAGCGAATAGTCTTCCGTATTGAAAATAATCATATAATCGTCATTTTATTTCCCCCCGACCATCCGAGTACAAGTTGTAATGCTCATTTTACAATTGTCTTTTCAGCCCAAGAAAATTGAATTTCTATACAAAGATCTGTAGGCATCTTTAATTAATCGCTGAGATTGCAATTCCCCCCCCCCCACATAGGATTTTAAAAAAATGTATCTATGGTGTTTGTGTATGTTTTGGTAATTTTCTCAAAGTATTTAACGTTGAGGGAACTTTTCACAAGGAAGTGATTGTTAGTGTAATTTATTTATTAATAATTTAGAAAAATAATAATATTTATTTTTATTGTATGAAATAAACTGTATCAAAATAGTGAACAGTTATTGTGAAAATAAGAAGTTATCATTTAAATGAATAGGCATTAAACGAATGGGAAAAATACGTGCGAAGGAAGAAGTAGGTAATGTCATTTGGCTAATCTATTATTTTTTTTTCCGAACGTTTTACGTTGGGTCAAATTCTGTAGAAGTAAAGTTTTTTGTTTTTCTTTTAGTAAGTAAAAACGTAATTGTTTTATCTTATTTTTTATAGTTGGAAGTTTTCATGTTTGTTATTATGTAATCGCTGTCCTTTAAGTATAATAATGAGAAAAACGTAAAGGAAAAATGGATCTTTTCAGTTTGTTTATGCTTTGTTTATTTTATCAAAGTATTTAACGGTTAGGGAAGTTTTCCCAAAGAAGCAATTGTTATTGTATTTTAGTTAGTAATAATTTATAAAAAGAATATTTGTTTTTTTGTGTTATTGTACGAATTTAAAGTTTCTCAAAATAGTCAACAGTTATTTTTGGAAATGAACAGTTATCATTTAAATGAATAGACATTAAAAGAATGGGAAGAATCCGTGCGAAGCAAGAATTTGGTAATGTAATTCGGTTATTCTGTAAGCGTGTTTTTTTTCTAAACGTAATCTGTTGGGTTTTTTTTTTCGTAAAGTATTACGGTGGGTCAAAATCGGTAGAAGTAAATTTATTTGTTTTGTTTTAGTATGGAAAACGTAATTTGTTTATATTATTTTTTAGAGATGAAATGTAATATATTTGTTATTATGTAGTATGTTGGCGGCTATTGAATTAAGTAGGAAGTCGATTTAATGTAGGAATTTTAGCCGGTACTAGATGTAAATGTGGAAATCATAGTTAGAAATAGGAAGAACGTAATCTGATATTTGCGGCATATCATCGGATTGAACGGGAGCGGTCATTATTTGTTTGCGTATTGCTTTATATTATGTAGTAAATTAATACCAGGCAAATAATAAATAAGGACGGACTGTTTTGTGAAAAGTAAACTGTGTTTATGAGTACCCGGTGTCGATGAGTGTAGTCACAGTACACAATTGTTAGGGGGAAAAGTCTTTGCTACCACCTATATGGAGTTGGTTTTTCGGAGAGACGTTGATGGTGGGCCAAATATAATATTTAGTGCTAGGTTGGAAAAAATAATAACAACTTTACTAAAACACGCTCGAGTGAATAAGTGTAGTATAGCGGTGAGTTTAGTAGCCTGTGATGTATGTGGTTATTTTCCTATTCGACGCGAAGGTACAGGGGAAAAAACGTCTTTACTTTATATATAAGAAGAATTAAGATTGAAAAATGTTTTGAAGAAGTACCCATGTTGAGAAGCATATTCCTCCTACAACAAAGAACACAGCAGCTGCTAAGATGTAATCAAAATAGGGAATTACTTTATTGTAGAGGTCGATTAGATATCTGTCTTATTTGTATCGATTTATTGTTTCGTAAGGAAGGCTTTTATAATTGACCCAAGACAAAGAAGCAAATTAGCTTAATTTATTCAGGGTTATTGATTTGATTGTTTTATTAGTTCTGTTTAAACAACGACAAGATTAGATTCCAGTTCGTTCAGTCAAACGAGGTAAACAGAAATAACATAATCTATTATTTCCAGACGTATTGTACACGTGTGTTCAAGCCCGGTTCGTTTACTTTTGCATTTTGTGCCTTTGAAATATGATACATACTGCTGTTCCGTTCTTTTAAGAAAAGCGACAATGTTGCAGTTCATAAATAGACAGTTTTTATATGAAGTAGATTTCATCAATAAAATATAATTAAAAGAGAAAATGAATATAAAACATTCTATATTTAAAATGGAAGAACATATTTACCCCTTGATTGTCTCCCTTGCCTCAAAACGATGTGAAGCGTGAGTTATTTCCCTTTCATTGCTAGACCAGTCGACATTTGGATAGGACCTGTCTAACAACCAACTGTAATTAATACGTCTAAATTAAGGGATTATTATTCAGTTGTAAATATGCAGTTGTTAACTAACTGTGTCAGAAAATAAAAATATTTAAAAAAAAACAGTGTTCACTGTAATTTCATTTCCAATCGTAATTCGTAAAACTCACTTTCTCTCTACCTTCCCCTCCCCAATCCTAATCGCTGCTGCTTGCTTCCCAGCTGTCCTCTTCATTTATACAAGCTGATCTTCAAATATGCAAATCCAAGACCACCATAAAAATATTTACATATGAAGAGTACCTATTTTTTAATCTGAAGGGGTGACATGCGAAACAACTCATTCTTTTTTCTGACGGTGAGTGGTCCTCATTATTGTGACAGTAAAGAGGACCCCTCTGATCGTATGATCACACAAGTGAAATATATTGGCTGGCCGCTTCATCCTAGTACTTCTTCGTAGTGTGACAGTTATTTCTTCCTATCTTACATCAGAAGAACTTGGAACTGAATTGACAATGGAATAAGGGAGCTCAACCAAGAAACGTCTGTCCTCTCTCTCATTTTCAGATGCAGAACCATTACTACTTCTATCGGAATCTGGTTATCTCCATTCAGTACTCTCTGATGATGGGTCATCATTGTCGTTCACTACCGGTGCTAAACTTAGACGTGGGCGCACTTCTCCTACATGTCGAGGCGTCCTATTACGACCACTGACTGTGGACTTATCATTCCAGTGATACAACCTGGTCTGAATTTCGACGTGAAACGTCCTTGAAGATTGTTAACCCAAACTGTGTCCAGTCTTTATAAAGTGCAGATATCCCATGTTGATTCGAATGGGGCACAACATTGACCTCTTTTCCTCTGATATTGCATGAGTACAACAAATTTGCAGGTGCTGATGATACGGCACATCATCCTTGGGGGTAATATTGTACCAATACACAGCCTCCATAACATTCAGCTCTTTCGTGCAGCAATCCGCTCCACTGTCTTATGACACATTTCTATAATACCATCTATTGATGGCCTGTATGCACAGCTAGGTCGCATGTTTACACCCCACTTGTTCATGAACTGCCTGAATGCAGAAGGCAGTGTCATTACCAGCCAGAATCTCGGTTGGAGGTAACGTTAAACAAACAGTGATTCTAATTGCCGGATCACATGTGCAGTGTCTTACCGTTGTAGTGGCCGCCAGATTGAAAACCGTGTGAGTCCACAATCGATTAGTGTAAAAAAATAGCAGCAATAGCTAACATAGCCCACATTACAAGAGGCGCCATATTTAAATCTTAACAATAGACAATATATTTGTTATTTAAATATGGTACGGCCAGATAGATATCTTAACATGGATCACTACGCATACCTTCCTGAAGTTCGGAATAGATACATTTGGTCCTTGCTGTCTCCATTCTCGCATTTTCTCTGCGCAAACATCTGTATTGCGAGTGAATGCATCATATAGGTGTTTAATTCACGATAGTCCATTACACGACGCACCTTACTTTTATTGTCTTGTAGCACAGTAATCAGTGGTATTATTTCTTTGGCTGGGCCAAAATCCACCTGATTATATGGCAAATGGCAACAATCAACCGTTGTTTATCCAGGTCTGCAACTCGCATTAACAATCTTCCCTTAATTCATTAGACCGTGGATATTCAGAAATCCGAGTTTCTAGTTTCTCTGGTGCATAACTCGATGACCATTTCCATGCTGCAATACACACTCTCTCTCGTTCGTCAAATTTGGCAAAAAAATCTGCTTCGCTAATACAAATCGCTGCACAGATGGCTTGTGCCTTCCCAAAATTCACACTTTCAGATTATGTGATGCGAACGCCACCGAGTGCCTTAATAGCTCTAATGTCAAGTAGCATATTAAAATCAAGAGGTTTACCTCGCATCATCAGCAAGTGAATTGTTGCAATGTTACCAGTATCTGTATGAATACTAATAGTCTCATTTCTGCAGCAAGCCTGCGTAGTTTTGGTCAATGTAGTTACCACCATATTTGTTTTGACCAAGACCAACATAGCTTTGCATTCAAGATGAAACGTCAGCGCTCAGTGTCGAGGAGAGCCGAGCATGGTGTATTGTTGACATAGATGGTAGTGACAGGTAACGCCGAGTTCACATTCTGGCTGAGGAATAGACTGGCGCTGATGTATCGTCCCCAACTTCGTTTCCCGGAAAATCTGTTACCATATGACCAGTCTTGTTGCACCGATAACATGGTTTACGGGTAGTCTGACTCCTTTGCATGCAGTCTCTCGTAAAATTATTAGGGCAGTTGCATTTGTAACATGTATAATCAGATCGCGCCATGCCAACAGTTGGTTGAGGGATTTATGTAGGCTGAGTTGCAGCAACGACTGGTTCCCTCACTGTCTTTCATTATTGCTTGATCTTGATCCAACAGCTCTTATTAAGTCATATTGTCCAACCTAGAGGATGACAGCAACAGCCTTTTCACAGGGTTGGGAAGCCACCGTACAAACTTACACCCTACCACATTATCTGGTATTTCTCCAAATAGCTCTGACAGCTTCCACAGACCTGCCAAATATACGTCTACTGCTTCACCCGGACGCAATACACGTGCCTCGAACTTCTCATACGCTGAAAATCTGTCATCGGCAAAGACAGTGAATAGAGCTCCCTTAATTCGTGCTGCATTTGAGTTAGTTGCTAGTAAACTGTGAATGCTCTCCCAGTTAGCCGAAGTGGGATGTCATGTTCAAGCCGTTTCACTCCAGATAAGTCATACACTAATTCCACCTTCTCAATCCATTCAACGACTGATCCAGTTGCATCAAACTCAGGAAACATGTTTAGGTCAAAACGGCTGTCCATTTTAAGCTGAGATAGCGTGTAAACTTACTGTGCCAAAAAAATAAAATAATAAAAAACAGTGTTGACTGTAATTCAAATCTCTAACCGAATTTCGTGCAACCCCCTTTCTCTCTGCCTTTCTCTTTCCAATCCAAATCACGTATGCTTGTTTCCCAGCTGTCCTCTTTATTTATATCTGCTGATCTCTACATATGCAAATCAGAAACAACTATAAAACACCTTCACCTATGAGTAGCAGTCTTTTATTAATCTGCAGACACGACATGTGAAGCACCTCATAATTTTTCGTGACGGTGGGGAGGTCTTCCTTATTGTCACAGTAATACATATTATTTGTTGATCTATACAGTAGAGTTTTTGTTTAATTCCTTTATTATATCCGCCTCATTTCTACCAAACACTAAAACTTCATTTCACCAGTAAAAACCGTGATTATTATTGTATGAATAATGCATGTAATGTCATCGAGGCCTGCCGACACTTCTGTCCGGTATGATCGTTACAGACACCGTTGCCACTCTACCTTACAAATTGTCAGTGTTATTGTAAGACAACAAATAACCACACATTCATTCATATATATATTCCTCATTTATTGTATTGGTTCAACGTTGTTATTGATTCCCCCAAACCTTTCTAATTGGAAGTTGCTTCGTTCGAACGATGTGTAGGCAAACAATTACTAACATTTCAACATGATCATTTATTGTCTGCATGGTTGTTGCCGTCGTTGGAATGTTAAATAAACATTAAAGGTAATGTCTTTATTTCATTATATATATCATTTACATACTTAGATCCATTTATTATCTCGCTAAACCAACCACTGCTTTGAAGCAGTCGCGTGCGTTTCTAGCGAAGTCGATTACTGAACTGAAGGCAATAATTCAGTGCAGAAGAATAGAAGGAAAATCAAACCATAAGCAGATTGTTAATCAAATGACAGCCCCTCCTACCTTCCCCTCGGAATGACACCATGCTGACAAATCGTCATGTCACCATGGTCACCTCAGCATCGTAGGGAGGAGTGTAATGATTGGTAACCTCTGTTTCTCAGTTATGAATTCAAGTTATTTCCCATTTTATTCGTGATAATTTCACGCGAAAACAAGGTACTCTGATTATGTCTCTTCCACTATGTCAAGTTTGAGATCCTACGATAATTTTTTTTACAATCTTTGTGCCACTACATCTTGTATTTTACCCCAAAATATAAGTTACACTTTGCACAATGACATCAAAATTAGATAGTTTACAGTGTTTGTGCCACTACATCTTGTATTTTACCCCAAAATATAAGTTACACTTTGCACAATGACATCAAAATTAGATAGTTTTTTTCAATTGTATTTTCCTTCTTTTATACTGAAAAAAAAACATTGTATTGCTTTGTTGAAACAGTGACATGCCCATCTGCTTTCTTAAAACCCTCTACAAGAATGCATTGGTTAGATTGGAGTCTTTCTGTCCGCTACTTTTTAACGGGGACCTTTTTACTTGGGGTTCTTTCAGAATTGATTTACGTGTTTGTAAGGTATTGGTGTTTATTTTGTACCTACTTAGTCTTAAAATCTGGTGGATAGGTAATATTGTAACTGACGCCATGCGGACTGTAGAGGTCTGTCGAGGGGTCACGTGGCGATACACGTTAACTTCATGTTTACATTTTCTTTTTATTCACTTCTTTATGCAGCTCTTCCAGAGTTTTTATTTTGGCCTTCACAGTTTGTCGACACGTTTTCTCCCGCCAGAGAGGTATCTGTTTCTACCACCGGTTTTCTTTTTTCAATTCTATAGTTAGGGTGATGTTTGCAATTTGGCTGTTTTTAGTGGTCGATGCAATAGAGAAAAAGAGTACGATTGTACCACTGGCTTCTTTATCGAATGGTATACTCACCTCATTTATGTATGATAGATTATGGTAGAATTTTATTTGAGCTCTGTACTTTTTCAACCAATACCATTTCCCGTTCAAAATATGGGGTAATATACAACATTGACGAAGCTTTAATGCGTTTTACATCGATTGGTAAGGTGGCAATAGTATTAACAGCCACATTCTGTTTGTTTTATAGGACCATGCTTAGATCGAGATCTTGAATTGATGATTCTCGTACGCTTTTTGCGAAATCGAACTATGAACTGAAAAATAATTATCTGCAGAAAACTAGAGAGTAAAAAGACATTAAATAGCAGCGGGTAAAGTAAATCTCTGCTCACAAATCGCCAATTAACCATGGGTGTATATTTTGAGGGGCCACCGTGATTAACCTTTATACCAAGCCCTTTCAGTACGAGGGAGAGGTATGATCGAGAGCCTCTTTCTTTTATGAAGTTGGCCAAAAGGTCTGTTCCTGTTTTAGGAAGGCCGGAGACTAACACAATGTTTAAAACCATTACCAAGTCCATGCAATGATCTTCTGCACTCGATGTAGGGTCATATATAGAATGTCTGCGATTTGTCTGTTGTCAAACAGAAATTTTGTTCAACTACAACTTTCAATTAGTCACTTTCGATTATCTTCAGACAGCCAAAACGAGCTTCATCTCTCACTTAAAAATGTTATTTTTAGAACTGAGCAAACCATTTCCCATTATGTAACAGCATTCTCTCCCTACAAATGGAATACATTTTCGCAGGTTTTTGTTGCTTTCTTCCGTTTCCGTAGTAACCAATAATCAGATGTCAGTCGTACTCTGCATCATCTACAATTTCAACACCTGGAATACAGGCAAAAATGTAAGAAATCATCGGCTTGCAAAGCTTATTACACACTGACTTAAATATAACCGCTACACAAAATACAGTATTTTAAGGAAAGCAAACATTTAAAAGTCGAACGGACTTTTCGGTCAACCCAATAGTTAGTGCTTTTTAAATAGTGACCAACTGACGCGACAAAAATATATTCTGATTATGAAAGTCCAGTCATGTTCGGCTACTAGTTGCGTAAAACAAGCTCTATACTTGCCTTGCCGTACATATAAACGACAATTAAACACAATCTGTGTTTTATGTAGAAAGTAAAATAATGAGTGTGCCATTTTTACCAATTGCGTGTTTGTCTCCCTAGAAGACAAACCAGAGTTTATATTTCTTTATTAAAAAGTAACTGTTGTACGGGAATAACCATTACTCTTAACATTGGGTGGATCTTTATAAACGAATTATGACGAGATGTTACATAGATTTTTAAATTGCAATTATATGTATTTTAATCTATTATTCCCTGTAGGAAACAAACGGATTTTTTCACCAAAAAGGTTATTTTGCTGGGTTCATTGCTATATAATAGCATGCAACATTTATTGTAAACAACGAAGTATAACGTAATAATAGTCTAACGAATCGTTAAAACTATTTGCATTCCGATTAATATTTGTAAGACCTTCCGGTTTAGATGTCATTATCTATTCTATTATCTGAAATTATAGGCAAATGCTGGTGTCAATAGGATACAGGGGCTAATAATTTACACCATGCCGTACAAAAACGGGCTTATATTCAGTGTGACACACGGACATTAATTGGGAGCGCTCGTCTTATTCTGTGAATACAAAATTAAGCTAAGGCAGGAATAGGGGGTATACTAAAATACAGCTGTTACTAGATAGAAACTATTTTCAGAGTAAAAGATAATTCTAAAATAAAACAACTACAATCATCACAATGTTGTATAATCGTAAACCTGACACTCATTAACCATTATGCTCGAGTGGCCTTTTGGCCTTAGTAAAATAACGTTATGTGTATGTAATTTTAGAAAGTTTGGAGCATGAAGCTGACGAAAATTCTCTGTACATTTGCAGTATAACAAATTACTCTTTCCGTGTATATTAAGATAGAAGTGACTCTGAGTGCTCCATGTCATAGTAATACATTTTAACTGTAGTAGCTTCATTTCAATGTACCCGTGTTTATCGTGTAACAAATCGAAACATTAGTTTATAGAGTTTAACTGAATTTTTATTGGGATTACTTTATTATTACCAAGCGCGTACACTATTGAAAAGTTTAATTTAATAATTATATTCAAAAAACATTTTTCTAATTTAATAAACTATTCCAAGGTGGTCATAGATGAAACGGATGATATAGCCAGCGTCTTCCAACTCTGCAACTCCTTACACGTAACCCACTATTTCATGATAAAACTCTTTCGAACATCACATAATATTTTCGACCAATCAGAATTTCGTATCTCTAAGACTACTTTCCTTTCCAAAGATTATTCGAAATAGCTAGATATCACCAACTTATTTCGTGATCTCAAATAAACATCCGTTGAATCAAAAAACACTGATTTGTTTATCACTGGGTGTTTCAGTAAGCAAACTTTCCTCAGTTCGAATTCACAACAACAAAAAAGTGAAACAAATGTTACAACTCACTTGCCCCCTTATAGACAAAGACAAAACAAACCTAAAAAAATAACATTTTATATTGATTTTAAAGTGTATTAACTCTTTTTGTAAAACTGTATCTTCTTTCTATTACTGTGAATTTGTAAAATTGATATGTTTGTTAAAAAAAGGTGAAGTACTTGTGACGACACCCTTGAAACCATCAAGAAAAAAAACAGCAGGCCAAAAAGCTACATTATTATTGATTGTAACTGTATTACATTTTTATTCGTTTTTATGTTGAACTGTATATTATTTATCTTATTGTGAATGTGTTAAACTGACTTGTTTGTGTTTAAAAAATGTTGAAATGTATATAGCTTTCAACCTAGTTTATATTAGTAGTTTCATACTTTTTTTATTAAGTTTTCTATCGCTTTGTTTATGTCTTTGACACTCTATCAATTCTTCTACAAACCGCATTTACCATAATGACTCCAGCCATTTAAATAATTCAAATGAACATCGAGCCTTATGCGATGACATCGCTAGTTTCACCTACCGAACTTATTGATTTTCACACTCAGTAATTCCTCAATAAGTCGAAAAAATACCGACAGAAGAAAATTTCTTTTTTCTACGAATATTTATTGTGGTCAACTCAAAAGGGCTATTGAACAGTATTTTTTGGTAGGAAAATAGACTTGCTATTGCACAGCATGGAATTGTTCATAAAAGGATTTGGAAATCCTTTCGTCATTGATAAAATATATCATGATGAAATACATTCATGGCATCAGATTTCCCCCAGCAAATGAAAAGATAGCTATGACTTAATTAGTGTAGAGTATGCAATGTCTTATATCCCTTGTCTACATACACTGAATGGTTAATAAAATAATGGCAACCCTACTTCAGTGTTTCTCGTTTGAACCAGGCGGTGACTAAATTTCAGGATCAACACAATGCATTTCCAACTTTTAGTTATTTTATTGGATTTCTATTCCAGGGAACAATGATAGCGTGTTACCTTATTACATCGTTACACTCAATAGTCAGAGAGAAGACACCCAAGATAAAAAAAAAGAAAGACAGTGCAAAATGTGTATATTGTGAGAGTTCTGGACACAACTTGGATATATATATATATATATATATATATATATATATATTATATATATTATATATATACACATATATATATATATATATTACATATATATATATATATGTATATATATATATTATATATATATATATATGTATTATATATAGTTGTATAAATATATGTATATATATATTATATACTAGCAAATATATGCTCCCTCCGGGTGTATATTTTGCTAGGCTACCGCGTCAGAAATGAACGTTCACGCATAAACCGATGGAGCTCCAGTAATATGCCTTGGGTGGTTAGACATTGATTTTCTTTGTTTATGACCAAGAATATTTTTAGTTGAAAATGAAGAAAAAAAATGTCAACTTAACCCCGATTGTTAGTTTAAAAGAAGAAGTCTACCTGAATTAAATTATTTAGAATGTGTGTATGTGTGTTTTAAATAGTAATTTTTAAATCAATTATTATTTTAATTAAACAATTTGATTTAATGAAATTGTTTAAAGCAACAATTAAAAAAAACTAAATACAGCGAACAGTATTTTTCAAATTGAAAAAAGGTGTACCTATAATAAAACAATTAAAAACTCGGTACTCCTTTACTGTAGGACCAGCGCTTACTTTTACCATGACTCTAACCCTAACTCTAAACCCTTACTCTAAACCCAGCTTTGACCCTAACGCTAACGACGGGGTTAAAGTTAGCGCGGGTCCTGAAGTGAAAAAGCACCAAAAAATGTAAATGCTATCGAAAAAAAGAAAAGTTTACTAAACTAACTTCATTATGGGTGTGTGTTTTAAAATAGTAATTTTTATTTTAATTAAACAATTTGATTCAATAAATGTGTGTTTAAAAACATAATGGCTAATGAGATTAAGAAAATAAACAAACTCAGAATGTTGTAATAAAAAAATTAGTAAAATAACACGGTAAATGCCAGCGTTTTGTTTACATTTGAAATAACGCGCCCGTTCAGAGGGAGGTAACCGTTTCAATGGATTAACGCACGCTGTTAAATTAGTTGGACGCAGATAAATTAAGTACGTAACTCATTTCATATATATATATATATATATATATATATATATATATATATAAGAAAAAGAAACAATAATAATTTCTAAGTAAGATTATTAGCGACAAAATAGCGTAAATACATGTGGAAATCTGAAGAAAACAATCATGGATTTATATTTGCGAATACTAATTTATAAGAAGTTGAAAAGCAATTAATTATGTAAACTGAGAAATGCGCATAGTGTTTACGGCGGTTTTTGTAGTAGTATATAATGAAGCTGGCGGACTTAGTAAATAGTCATACTACTCTGATGCAGTTTCGTCTTCAGACAGACAGACATACAGAAAGACAGACAGACAGATACATAAACTCTATTATTAATAGATATATTATATATATGTGTATATATATATAAGTATATATATATATATTATATATATATTATATATATATATATATATCAATCATTTCACAATATGTCCTTACACTCCTTATAAAACAGGGGCTTTGTATATTTGTATTGTCAGCGATAGAAATAGAAACGTAAGAATTGTTTAAACCGAACACATCCGGAAAAGACACTGTTGTCATTAAAATTTACCGAGTAACACGTGCTCTAGATGACAAAAAATATTTAAGGCGGTTTTCAAAAATCTAAAATAGATATTTTAAAGACAAAACTAGCTATTAATTTGCAAATATATTATTTCCCTTCATATATATATATCTATATATATATATATATATATATATATATATATATATATATATATATATATATCCTTGTCTAAGTTAGCAATGCTAGTGACGATGTGAGCCAAAACACGTGCTCATGGAATACTTTTATGTACGAATAAAATAATTATATATATATATATATGGGTGTTTTGTGTGTGTTTCAGTTTTATTTTTGAGAGAATAGCCATGTGGAATATGTTTTTACGATCTCACTAAGTGCAAGATAAAGTATCTTTTCACTGCTCTGAATACTTGGTGCTAAAAAAATACCAAGAACTGAAAGTACTGGATTTGCAGTAGCGCATTAACAAATTTTAGAATGCAATTGCATCTGTTAGTGACTGGAAGATGACAATCAATCCGATTATTCCGAAAACCACGCCTAAACAACGCTCAACCACAGCAATCTTCCACGTACACCTTAGATCCGACAATTACGTTGCAAACGTCATAGTGCAATGTTATCAAATCGTATTCATATAAATTCAGTCAGAACAAAATGATAAAGGAGAATTCCAACAAAGCGACACGGTCAAATGACGACTATATTCCCTACATACGATTACGACTACATCTACTGTGGACTATCGGCTCATTCATCAGCTGTGTATTTATTGGCCATTCCTTTGCCCTATTTTACCGACTTGAACAGTAGAAATTCCAATCCCGTTGACGTGGAACAAAATTTGTCCAAAAGAACTTTACTTGGCAAACTTATATGAGCGGTGGTAATATCAAGTCAGCCTCGACAAAAGTTGAACGCGACTAAACACGAAGTGTTGTCGTATATGGCGTCTGTGAACTGTTGTTGTTTTTACCATGAGATAGATCCAAACAGGATTTGGAGCTTGTGAAATCTTGTGTCCACAGCACACTATAAACTGAGCAACTATGCATTATTCGAAAGTCAGTCAGACTTGGAAGAGATATTCCATATCTCGATCAAATACCGCGTCCGGTGAAGATAGCCCATGGAAAGTTTGCCAGGGTCAAACGTGGACAAATGTTGATTTGTCTTCTGTGTTTTCACTAAGAGAGATAATTCGGCGAAGGACTCTTGTTTCAGAACTGAGAGGGCGACGTCAGGACGGCGAACAGGCCAGACGATAATCAACAAAGAGACCAGTAAATGTCCTACCATGTGTCTTTCTATAAAGGTGACAGTCAATTAAGTGCGTGTCAATTAAATTCTGACTGTTTACTACACTAATTCTGATCTTCGGGTACCAACGACTTGTAGGTTACAGTCACATATAAGACTGAACAATCATGTAATTATTGTCATCACAGTAAAATGGCTGCATGAAGCATTCATTATAAAGCAATACATCTGGATGAATAGTTAATTTTCCGATGTGATTGATTTAACAGACGAGTGATATTGTTGCTGTTTACGCCAAGCCATCTTTCAAGTCATCTTCATGTAAACTAGCTCTGTTAGTTCAACAAACTGATAATTATGATGACATCCTCAGCAATCTTTGTATTGGGTGTATTTATCTTCTCGTCTTGGAAGTTTACTGTTCTCATCAAGCAGTTACTTCTGATAACACCAACTTGTTCAACGTGATAAGAGCCATAGCTCTTTTCTAAGGATTTTCAAATTGTGGGAGATTTTAATGTCTCATCAATTGATTGGGCGTCTTAAATCTGCCGCCAAACAACCCAATTTGACCGAACTCTTTTGGAAGCGGTAGAGGATTGTTTCCTCTATCGTCACGTAACCACACTGATTATATTTCGAAGATGTCAGCAACCCACTACCTTCGATCTTGTATCAACATGCTACCTCGGGTTTGTATCTGAACTAAGTGTACTAACATCGGAAAAAAACTGACAGTGTAACATTTAGCAACGAAGAATCTACTGGACATCCAACTTTCAAGCCCTATTCGTTGCTGTAAGCTCTTGTGATTCGGCATCGCTTATTATAACGGATTCAGTAAACAATCTCTAGTTCGTCTTCAAACATACTATCATTCAGCTTACTGATCACGCGGTTCTCCTGAGGCAACCATAAAGACAGAAGCAAAAGCCTTGCCTCACGACTAGTCTTAATCAAGTAATAGTGAAGGGCGACAGCGCATGGGAAGATTTGTTTTTTAAGTGTTTTTAAAGTGTTCTCCAGAGGTTTTCGAAGGCTATAGAGTCCAAATAGAATATGGCAGTGTAGATTTTACAAGTGAACGGGCAGCACTATGAAAGCATTATTGCAAAGCCAGCATACTATAATCGGAAGCGCTTCATCGCCCATGTTACAAGAAAACAAGCGTTTGAATAACTTAATTGTTACATTAAAGAGCGAAAGGGGTTCCTATGTAGACGAAGCCAGCAAACAATGTCGTATTTTCGCCGACACCTTTCAAACATCTAAAAAAAAGGTGCATGCGTAATGCCCCATCGTTCTTTGTTATGTTACAAGACGACGCTCAGTGAGTTTTTCGGTCACGTAAAGAAAGTAAGATACATTCTTTATCTAAATATACTCTAAGCATTTTATGTATTCATTGCTACGTGCGCACACGACTTTTTAACTAATGGGCACGCCCCCGAAGATTAGCGACCAGCGACTATTGGCTTTATATTAAAGAAAAGTGACATATACGATCCCGTCAACTACTGACCAGTATCACTCACTTCTGTGGCCTGTCAAGTCTTTGAGACTCTTCTCACGTAATCTATGATGTCCTATCTGACAAAAGCATCAATTACTCAAGTCTAACACGACTTCATACCTAAGAGATATTGTTTAATAAATATATTGATTATGGAGGAGTGGGTCACTAAAATTATGGATGATGGCGATGCAGCAGGCATTGTCCTCCTTCACGTTGCCAAGGCATTTCATTCAGTGAATCATATACATTTGCTCTTATAGTTCCAGGTATATGGCTTTCAACGAGCTGTGGTGTGATTGATCGAAGCATCCCTTGCTGGCCGTACATTTCGGATGCAAGTCAATGGCTCCTTGTCTGGTGTGACAAATGCAGTAAGTAGTGCCCCCTTCACTCGCTACAGAGTCCCTTCATGTTGCTGATGTTCGTCAATGGAATGCCAGAAAACAACTTCCAGAAGCTTCTTCTTTTTGCGAATGACGCCAACAAAATTGCTTCCTGAAGTGACTTTGAAGATTTCGGTAGATGACTCCATAATATTGTCCATTCAAAAGTTGGTTGTTCACCAAAAATGCGACCTGATCACAAACCTGGTATATTGATGTTGAGCGAGGCGACGCAGTTTAATGAGTTTTGTGTTGTGGGTTGATCTCTTTAATACTATCACTGCCAAATGCATCCAGGCGGCAAGTAAGGCCAGCAGTATTGTATATGTACGCAATTTCTTCTATTTGTCAACACTTTTTGTTCACTATATATATATATATATATATATATAAAGAGGTGTACTAAAAGCGAACTTTTAGGAAAGGTAAAACCCTATTGTGAAGAGTATACAGCTAAATATCCAGGATAGAGCAGGTAGAAATGAAGGAGAATGGAAAGGAATTAGAGAAAGCAAAAGCCAAATCAAAATTCAATTCAAAAGTTCAAAGCAAGGTATAATCCGCAAAAAGGCAATTTATTCAAGTTAAATTTTCCTTAAGCCAGGCTTTTCAAAGATCAAAATCTTATCATCAGAGGAAGTCGCTGGGATAGATAAGTTGGCAATGGCCAAGATTTAAAATTTGAAAAAATGAAACAAAAGTTGTAGGGAAAGAAACGCAGGGCAAAACTGTGCCAGGGTGCAAGCAAATGTCCGATTGCCAAAAAGTCCGGTGTCGAAGAGTCCAGCGGAGAGAATAAGATGTAGATAGGTAGGTCGTTAAGGGCACGAGAAGTAATGAGAGAGGTTTCAAAGTTAAATTCCAAGAAGCCACAACTTCAGGTACGGCGAAAATAGAAAATCCAAAAAGGGTAAAAACCATTTCACCATGACATGAACCACAAAACCTCCTCCCACCAAACTGACTCCAGCAATTCCTCATTTTCTACCCACTTTGGATCTACACTACCTATGAACTCTTCTAGGGAACTGAAGAAATTGGAAAAATCAGCTGCCTCCAGGTACGGTCTCAAAACCTCCTCCTTCCCTAAACAAAATGAACACCTCAATAATTTCAGAAAATGACCTATTTGACATCATTAGTCGCATTAAATTCAAAAGACACAATAAACACCTCAATCCAATCATCAAAAAAATCAACAAGTTTACTAACAATATAAAGAAACACCCAGATATAATTGTCCCAGCGGATAAAACTAAGAATTTTTACAAACTTAAATATAGTCAATACAAATCCTTAATCTACAAAGAATTAAATAAATCTTACAAAAGCACATCTTACGATACCCTGGCTAGTATAAACAATGAGGCTAAATCTATACTAACATCTTTGAATGTCCTCAACTACGCAGAAACTTTAACCCCTGCAATTCCTAGATTTACCTTGAAGGACCATGAAAATAATTTCCAAGGAAACCCTACCATCAGACTAATATACCCCTCTAAATCCGACCTAGGCATCATAAGCAAGAAAATCTTGGATAGAATTATCCCTACCTTGAAAGAAAAAATTCGTTACAATCTTTGGCAATCCTCAGATGAGGTTACTACCTGGTTCCTTAACCTCATTGATAAGTCTAAACCTAACTTGAACTTCATAACATTCGACATTAATAATTATTACCAATCCATTTCCCCTATCTTACTTAACAAAGCATTAATCTTCGCCAAAAATAATTCTGACATTACTGACATAGAGATTAAACTAATAATATTAGCCAGAAGATCCCTACTAGAATTTGATAATAAGCTTTGGACTAGGAAGGACACCCCCAATAACTTTGACATTACCATGGGGGCTTCAGACTCTGCTCAGGTCACTGACCTGGTAAGTTTGTACTTGATGAGAGAATTGGGGTTTAATTTAGGACACTTACAGGGTGGGTTGTATAGGGACGATGCCCTGTTTGTATCTGGGGAGAGATCGAGACAATATAACAACACTATCAAAAACCTGCATAACTTCTTTAAAAACTTTGGTTTGACCATTACAGTGGAACCTGAGAAAAGAATATCCAACTTTCTTGACCTTACATTAGATCTTAACTCGGGAACCTTCAGCCCATACCATAAACATAACTTAACCCTTTTCTACGTACATAGCCTATCTAACCATCCTAAATCCATCATAAACTCAATAGTCCCCTCAGTATCTAATAGAATCTCTAAGCTATCTGCGAATAAATCTATCGATCAAAATTCTAGCTTTTACAATAATGCTTTGCTTAACTCAGGCTACAATCACAAAATTAAATATAACTGCAACCCCGTTACTCAAGTTAACAAATATTCAGGCATTATTACACACAACATGACCACACACAGAAATAAAAAGTTTAACTCATCAGCACCTAAGATAATTAAAACACACTCTAATAAGCCCATAGGAACTAAAGATATTGATAATCGGGTAGACCCACATTCGCACAAACAAAGAAAAAAACTTAGAAGAAAGAATAACATTTGGTTTAATCCACCTTTAAGCAGTAATGTTAAAACCAATATACCTAAAGAAGTTTTCCAAATCTTAGACAGATCTTTTAAGCATCCCCACAGATATAGCACTATCCTTAACAGAAATTCTATTAAAATATCATAATCTACTATGCCCAATATTGAACAAACTATCATAACCTCTAACAATAGGAAAATCAAACATATCCAACAGCAACCACCCACCACATCCCTCACCACTTGTAACTGCCGTAAACCTAGAGAGTGTCCCCTTAACAACAACTGTGTACAGAAGGACGTAATATACGCTTGTACTGTTAAACAATTCCCCCGCTCCACCAATGTTGTGAGTAATCACAGTTCCCATACTCCACCCGAACTCCGGATTTCCCCGCAACCCCATTCCGCTTCTACTCTAAACTCCCGCTTATACAGCCATACCTCTAACCAAGCACCCCCAATAATAGATAGTGCTCATGGGCCAACTCACATTTCCCCCATATCCGCTCCACCCCACTTCTCCAAACAACTTTCCTCGCATAACTTTGATCTCCAAACCCAAATCTCTTCTAATACCATTAGCAATCTCAATGCAACTATAGCTCCACCCTTCAAGATACACACATATATTGGGGCGTCCTCTTTCCCCATTAAGACCCGGATCTCTAACCA
>OY744526.1:147166507-147206507 GCA_963556195.1 Sepiola atlantica
TAGATTAAGACAAATTTTATTTTGTCGCAATCCAGAGTGCATTTTTAAGGGGTTGGATCATCCCTACATAATAATCGAGTTCGACAGAAAGACTCCCGAGTTCGACAAAATACACCTGAAAAAGGTCGCATGTTACATCGGCCGAAACGTTGTGATAAAAACACCCAAGATGAGAACAGAATTCGAATAAACCAAATTATACGAATTATCAACCCTCATGTACAAAATACTGAAAAGAGCGTATTGATATATTCATTCCAAATAAAAATGGCAGTGAAATAGTTAGTGGGGGACCTAGCTACTGCGGATTATCAAGTATATGCAGATATATACTTTATTAGTTTCCACATATATACTTATATTTAAAATGCTTAAACTTACAAACAACTTTCATAGCCACTTTTAGCATTGTTTTCGCTCTTGAAAAAGCCAAAAATACAGTTCAGCGAAACGTTTAGTCTCAGGTCTTCCGCCTTTCTTTTTTAATCTATACCGTCGGATTATTGTATCCTTTTATTTATCACATATATACTTATATTAAAATATGATATAGTAAATGTCATTGTGGATGTTAATCTTCCCTATTTCGAAAATAGATAAATGATTAAGTGTCGTGGCAGTCATTGGTGGCAGTCATCGCCAGAGAATAGGACGTATACTCTCTGTAACAGACTGTTCTGCCCTTTTGTAAATACACTCTCGTAATTATATCACCTTGTTATCTTAATTATTACCGGCGCTTTAAGATTACAACACTGTCGATTCGAAAGATTACAACACTGTCGATTCGAAACCGATATCTAACGAAAATGGGGACAGAATACTCATTTCGATCCAAAATTATTTTTTCGAACGTATGTCGACCAACTCTAGTGACACGGAATTAGGATTTATTCGGATACGAAAATAACCTGAACTTATGTTGCACAAAACACTGGCAACGAAAACTTGGATTATGTCTACGAATGCGATGTTGGATTTTTGAACATAAAAAAAAACTTTGATGATATGCTCTATATATTTGTTAATCTCATCCAACTTAATTTTAGCGGGAAAAGTGTGTAAATTCTGAAAATAAACACAAACGTCGCTAAAAGGATTGAACAGCAAGTTCTGAGAAGAACGAAATACTTCCCCAATCAAGTTGAAGTCGTTTAAGCTCAAAGAAAAAAGCGAAAATAACCAAACATGGAGGTCGATTCTGTTCATCAGAAAACACATGTACAGGCTGAGCTTTCAACTGAGAGGTTTCAAAGTTATCTCTGCGTAAGAAAAACAACAACCGGATTAACATACATATATACAGGATGTTCCAAAAGTGTTTGACACTTTGTTTTTAAATAGTTTTCTTTTCTTTTTTCAGAGTAGCTGAAGCTATCCATTCCGACGTAATCATGAGTAAATCCAGTATTAAGGGATACATTCACATTTGCAATAGTGTCTTGAGTCACATGGGTCAAATTTAGAAAACCAGCGGTATTACCGACGACATTTTAATAAAATGATGCGCTAAGTCTAAAGGGCTTCTAAGCCAGAATAAGTATTTTAAGGAACAAGGTGCAGTATGTGACCTCTCAGGGACCGGAAGGTTTCATTCAGTAAGAACTGAAGACCGGCAGGAGGAATTGGAGTTAAGTCTGGACGAAGATCAAACAGTTTCAATCAGAAAAAGACCCTAACTGTTGCATGACATGGACATGTTTCCATACAACATTCAGCTTCCCTAGGAGCGTCAGCATCAGGGTTATGAGCAAGGACTGGAATTTTCAATGATACTCTAGGATATAGTAGACAGTGTCAGTGACCTTTGGGCCGTTCTCTCTCTCTCTCTCTCTCTCTCTCTATATATATATATATATATATATATTTATATATATATATATATATATATATATTTATATATATAAATATATATATATATATAAATATATATATATACGAATTTATATATATATACGAATTTATATATATATATATATGTACAAGGAAGTCAGTTATTTGAAGTGACAAAAGATGGAGCAATTCAAGAATGCAATTTAAATCATTTTAAAACATCAGCAAGATCTACAATTACAACTGCAGAAAGAAATACAAAAAAAACTTAGAATAGAAAACAATTCCAACAACTACTAGCAGAATATCAAAAGTAGAATGGAAGCAAAACAAATAGAATTGAAGGAAGTACAAACGGAATATGAAAAGAGAATAGAAGCTGAAAATCTGTAACAAACGACTAGATTTGAGGAAATGTTATCTCATATGTAGCAGGAAATGAGAAAAAGGATATAAAATACACTAGTAAAATAAAGCAGAGTTTACACTTCAGCATATCACAGATCACTGCGAACGGCGTATTAACCAGCGTCAAGATTCGAAAGATATTGAACAGAGTAGAGTGTCACATATCAGAAAGATTCGCAACAAGAATGACAACTAGATAATCAAAAGAAAGATTATATGTCCCTCATTGTTTTTGGTTGCAGCTGCATTGGCACCAACATATAAAATGAAAAAGTGTGTTAATTGTGGTCACATACGACACTAACGTACACACTGCAGAATAAAAATAAAAAGTCGTATAAGAATCACATAATGTGATAATGTTGAATATATTCGAAAGATTGTTCAAGTAATTATAAATCTTTCAGACATGGAAGAAAATTTGAAACGCATCACTGGAGAACAGACAAAATTTGAGGGCAACCTCATCACTATAGGTCCACTACAAGGGGAAAATGTTAACTTTAAAATATGTGTGATGAACAATTCGAGTAACCTACGGTGCACAGATTGTATAGAAAAGTTTAAAATGTGTGATGTTCTATACATTCTTTCTGACAGAATAAAAACATATTTTAGATGGTTCAGCAGAAAAGTTTTAAAAGAATTTAAATGATGTTTTCTGGTGAGAGGGATAGATGCCTAAAACTAAGTTAAAAATTGAGTTGAACTCAGATAGACAACCGATCTTCAAAAAAAAAGCGAAATGTTACATTCGCGTCAGTAGATAGTATCGAACTACATATACTTGAGACAATAGGATTGTTATGAATACAGCGAATAGTGTTTCTTACAGTTAACGTAAAGAAAAAGGGTAAATAAATTTGTGCGATTATTTAAAGTAGTTGAACCTGAGTGATTATAATTATTCTGTCTAGTCAAATAGAAGAATTCGCGAAGCTAAACGAGGGAAACTTTTCGTCGAAAGTTGCAGATATCGATGGACGAAGAATGCTCGAAGTTTGTGTGTAAAAATACACATAAAGGTTTATATTAATTTGATAGAGTACTGTTTGGTTTGAAGTGTGCCAGCAATATTTCAACAAGGAATGGGCGCGTTAGCGGTCTAGAGTTTTTGACGGTCAATCTGGATGATATTCTAATAACAAGTAAAACTACAGAGCAACATAGAGTGAACATACATGAACTTTTCAAAATAATTATATAATATGGATCCAACGGTATGTAAGAAAAATGCAAAGTTTGAATGGAAAAAAAAAATATTTGGGGACGAATAATGTGAAAAAAGCCACATCAGGTGCAATAAAGTATATGTCAACCTAGAAAACATATCGTCATTGCAAATTAACTGTGTTTATCCCGAGTATGCCCGACGTACGAGCTCATCTAAACGAATTATTTAAAAAAAAGACAGACTAGATTTGGAGTGGAATGCCAAGTAGTATTAGAGAAAATACAAATTATTTTAAACAAATTATGATTAAGGGCACAAAATCGTTGTAGCTACCAGGTTAGTCTATACGGCATTGGGGCTTTATTTTACACTGAATAGTAAGACATTTTTAAAAAGCGTTTGGTTGTATTTTTACGGTAGCAAAGTTTCACCGTTTCGCACACGAAAAACAATTCTTCTTACAAATCGACCATAAACCTTTATAAACAATTTATGATTAAGAAGAAGATGGGTATACAAACACATTCTGCGAACAGATTACAGGGATGGAAAACCATCCTAATAAATTACAATTACAAAATGGAGGATCTCAATATTCTAAATCAGTCATTTGGACGGATTGGCTAGATCGATACCAAAATGCGGTGAACCTTTCTACTAACGGAAGTTTCGGTGAAAAACACGGTGTGTACTATCATTTAGAGAGCTTCTATTGACACTCGAAGAAATAGAGACAAAGGCGATATATTGTGTTCTTCTAACAAACATACAAAGGGTATAATAGAAAAATATATTTAATCTGCGAATATGTAGTGATGTACAGTTATCAATTAGTCATTTCGGAAGCATTGCAAAAACGTATTCTTAGAGAGTTTCATGTCGGATACCAAGACATTTCAAGAATGAAGAGGCTTATGCTAATTACGTCTACTGTACGAGCATTGACCAAAATATTGAGAATTCAGTAAAATCATGTGGACAGTGTTCATTAGCAGCAGAGACGATGCCCATGAACTCCAAACCCTGACCGAAATCTGACCAACTGTTTTTTATCCATATTGACTTGACAGGACCATTATATAGTAGTAGTTTATAATTTCACTAAATTGCCAGAGATACTTTAGTGTAAAAATCAAACGACGTTATCAACAATAGGGTTTTTACATGTATTGTTAGCACGTTTCGCAGTCGTGAATTGTGTAGTATCAGATAACGGTACTCAATTTTAAATGTTTTGTTAATCGGTTTTCGTGGAACACATTACAAACGGGTCTTATCGCGTGAGAAGCAATGGTCAGGCTGAACGATTTGTCGATACATCAAATAAGAACATTCAAATTAGAGGCGAAGAAGGCCATTCATAATGTTCTACAAGTGTATAAGATTATCCCGTAGGACACTAGCCCAGTGTGTATGTAACCAGCGAAAGCTACGGTCACAAGTAAGATCAAAACAATATTCAACATACTGTTACCGACTCATATGAAACCGGAATTAAAATAAATGTCACAAAATGATGTTTTGAAGAAGTTTTTATTTCGAATATTAAGGAACAACAACTCATTTTGGAAAACTGGGATTGTGGATGAAATAATTAGGGAGATTCTTTACATGGTGAAGAGACCGAAATTAACACACAAGAGATAGTTTAATCAAATGAGAATCAGATATCCAAATACTGTAGAATATAATACTACATAATAATATGTGATAGGTGTCGTGGGTGTACGTTCAAATAACAATCCCGCACTTAGTTTCTCAAAAGCGAACATCTAAAAGACTGCAAAAGATACAAACTCCACACGGACCAAGGCTATCAAGCGGAGTGTTATCGTGTGATGTTGATCATACCTCTTTCGGGAATAGATGGAGTCTTATAGAAATATGAATAGGGTTCCGATTAAGTTTCGTAGCAGTCATTCGTGGCAGTTGTAGCCACAGTATCAGACGCAGAGTTTAATAACAATACTATTCTGTACCACTGTAAAAACATTAGTTTCAATATACCACAGTGTTATATCGATTATTATCGACCCTTTTTGCTTACAATATTACACATATAATAAAGCTAAACTTTAATTAAAATATTCGTATGAATTATTATCTTGGCACGTGAGGTACACAGAAACATTCATGTTTTATTCCCGAAGAAAGTCGTAAATCTAAATTATGTGTAGCTCTCTATATATAAGTATATTGATTTTAATAGCTCTCTATACATAAGTATATTTATTTTTATACTATATATATATATATATATATATATATATATATATATATATATATATATATAATTGATCGCAATAAACATTTTAATTTATTTTACACTATAAGTAAATTAGTGGCAGACTTATTTAATTTCAGACAACTTGCCAAACTCTGCTCTATATACTAGCGTAATTACTCCGCGTGTGCTGTGTTAGTAGAATTAAGATCACATGCAAACGCATATTAGTGCCACAAGATGCAATCAAGTTTTATTTATTAACGGGTCGAGTTCAATTGCATTTTGTATTCGAATTGGCGCTTTTCAATATAGCCAAAGTGTTCTTCACAGACCTACTGAACTTGAGAGTATGGCTAAAACAAACCACATCTTCTAAAATAGAGTAGTGTCATGCAGACAAAATGGTTAAAATCCTTACTGGAAAGTTTTAGATTTTGGAAAGAGCGAATTTACAAACAAACACACTCAGAACGAATAACCTTTTTAGCATAGATATCCCGAAGAATTTCTCGACGACCACCCGACTCTCAGGAATAAATGTAAATATGATCAATTATCGGCGCAATGAAGTGAGTATAGCAATACCTTTATATCGCTCCAGCTTTAATTAAAATAAAGCAAAGTCGATGAGAGGTAGTCTCAGAACTAGATAATTGAATGGATCGATGTGCTGCAATAACATATCGGGATGTCTCCCATGAGAATGTGCAAACGTGCAGGTGCAACTAGCTTGATTATTTATCGATGCGTTAATCAACCAAATTATTGAAGAAGTTATGGTCGAATAAAGTATGACAGCATTATCAAATCAATTGTCATCAGAATATAAAATAATTTATTAAACGAACAAGTTATTTAAAATAATAGTTTCTCAAACAATATATAGTAACGCTACGTTAGATGTATACTATGGAGTATAGTAGAAAGTTGTATCAGAAGGACCATAGTTGTTACATTTTTAGCTAAACAACGAAAATTATAGTAAATAAGTCATTTTTAGGTGTATTCTAGTAAAGTTGAAAAAATCTAATAAGATGTACCATAATAGGTAAACACTAGATTGTATAATTTTGACCCAGAACGAAGTAAGACAATAGAACACTACACAACTTACCAAGTGGCACTTGCCTAATCAAAACCCCATGTCAAGATAAGGTAACCATGTTAAATGGGATCGAAGGTCTTACTCCTAAAAACATCAGTTTAAGAGGAATAAAAAGCCATATATAGAAAGGGTTAAACGATTCAGTCGAACAATTATTTTAGCTAACGGATTTAAGATGGGAATCTACATTTACTATTTACTTGGGGTTTATTTATCTTGATTTTAATATAGTTCGTTTAGATCCCGTTGTTCTGTGCAGTTGTGAGTAACGATTTTGTTTTTTTTCTGCTCAATTGAGATGTTCATAGTTATATACTCGTCAACCCAATGATTAGTCCATATCAACGTTTCTATTTCAATTTTTCTGTTCTAGTCGTGTTGTTTTTAGTGTTTATGCTGCCTGTGTTGTTTATTATTTGATGTCTCTTGCTGCAATGATCGGTTGTCCATGTTATCAATTCCCCAATCCCCTGTTTGGTGTCATTAACACATGTGTATATACTAACACTTCCTTTTCATGCTCTCTCATTTAACGTAGATTCGGGTAATATGACACTTTGGGTATATTATTATTATTAGTAGTAGTAGTAGTAGTAGTAGTAGTAGTAGTAGTTGTAGTATTATTATTACTATTATTATTTATCTAGAAACAGGTATTGCTCCTGGAAATAAGAACAAGTCTCCTCAGAAATAATATTTATTGTTATTAGTGGGCAAATCATTTTGCATTATTATTATGGGTAGTTTTTCCACTAGCAGTTTTCTCTTTGACTTACCTTCTCCGCTAGTTTCTGTTCCCTGATTTTTGTGGTAGTTTCTCATATGTGTCTACTTGTATTTAGACAGCGTTCTTTATCAGTTTACTTGTGATTTCTCAGCAGTATCTGCTTATTGAATTACTCAGCATTATCTGCCTATGGAATTCACTGTCCAGACTCGATGATTTTTCGTAATATTTAAGTCGTGTACTTCATTGCAGTGCTGTTTATGATGTTAATCTATTTTTTTTTACAATTTCGCTTACTGTTTTCTCTCAGTAGCTGTAGTGTTCTTAGTTTTCCGACAATTATTTGTATAACAAAGGTTCCCTGCTTATACCACATCTCCGGCAGTTCTCTGCCAAGCTTAATGTATTAGTTGGGATTTTGACTCACTTTTATATTTACCCTTTTATTACTAGTACGTCGTATTCTAATATTAATCTCTTTTTCTCTTTCTTGTTAATTATTATTGCGTTCCATATTTTTATATGGATTGCATCATCACACTGGAATGTTTGTCGTTTTATAGTACATATTCCGGTTTATGTTGTTGCCTTTTATCTAGAGGTGTACAGTGTATTCTTTCGCATGGTTTTTAATATCCTATTTTTGTTATAGAGTCACACCTGTTTAGTATAGATTTGCGCTAATTTGCCTTATTCGCTCATGATGTATTTTACGGTTGTTGTTTTCTACAAAGTATACATTTAATTTTTTTTCCCGGATCTTGCGTGTCTTGGCTTTTATGTAATTCATACTGGTCGCGTTGTCTACTGTGGCTCACAGTAATGATTATATTTCTTTGTTTCAATGTTCACGTTTAGAGATAACAATGTGTTTTCCTGCACACTTTCTTTCATCAGTCGAGAAACTTTCTGATTTTGCTTTCCTCAACTTTATGTTTCTTGCTTCGCTGATTTTTTCGGCGATGGCCATCATCTGTCTACTTGGCTTTATGTATTTTTCTAGTTCTATTATCGCATCATCCACACAGTCTTCTATACTTTCCAGTCCTTTTCCCCCTATACTTCTTTCGACATTTAATCGGTCAATTGAACGCTTAATGCAAAGTGTATTGTTCACGGTCATTAATTTTATAGTTGTTTTGTTCGGGTACCGAGTTCTTCATTTGCAAAGCTTATGAAAGGTTTTGAGTTTCTTACTCGAGATACTGCCCGAGTGTGTATTCCTTTTATAATGATTCTACTATGTACTTTTATTTAAAGAGATATTATTATTGTACTTAGGTATTAACTTCTAATCTTCTCTATTGAAGTGGTGGAGTCCAATCTTTGAACCCCCAGATATTTTCGGTAGCATATTCTCTAAGCGTCTCTTATATTATGGTCCGATATATATGTTTATTTGTTGTTTCGAGTTTTCATCAGTATCATGATTATTATTATTACCATTATTACTAATAATATGTCTGCAGAATACAACAAAACTAATGACGTTTATTCAATATTCAAACCAAGAAATAAATACACAAGTGTAAGTAAGTGTCTACATGAATTACGATCACAGATCAATATCAACTACGTTTTTCTAAGTCTTCGCCTTACTTTCTAAAGGCGTTTTGTGAAAGCAAGCGAGAGTCGATAGCAATTTAACATCTTCCTTTATTACCGCTTATCCATCGGCAAGGTTTGTTCCCTTTTATCGATAAACATCTATCGTGTTTAGTTGAACAACTACTCAGGTCAGAATAATATATACATAGTGAGAAATACGACCAGATAAGAAAATAACGTGTAAAAATGATTATCATTTTAAACATTTGTATTGATATACAGGGCATATATATCATATACAGGTTTGAAAGGTTATTTCTTCACTTATGATCACTCTAAGATTACACTTATACGTATATCGATGATAATAAAATAGTAATTATTTAATAATTATATATAATATTGTATATATATATATATATATATATATATATATACAAAGATATGTGTGGCTTTATCACGGTATTTATATATGTATATATATATATGTATATATGTGTATATATATATATATATATATATATATATATATATATCCTATAATATTTATTTAAATATTAAAGTGTATTTCACTTATAAACCACATAGTTTCATGTTTTTACACCTATTAGTACAGGAGTGGCGATTGTAGGCGGGCGCATGGACAAAAATGCCGTTCGTAGATTCAGTCTAGAATGACGAGGCCAACACTGAGGACCACGCGGACGCAGTAAATATACACATACCGTAATTAAAATTAAGATACACCTACCCGGGAGGTGGGGGCAGTGCTATTGTCGTCTACAGTGCTTGACGCTCACATTGGACATTATATATATACAGGGTGGTGCAAAAGTCGCGCATTGGTTTGTTTAGGTGATAGAAACTACAACATTACAAGTAATTTACTAGGCTTTTCTGATAAATAATACATTTACTTGGTAATTTTGTTGCAGTATGTTTTAAAAATAATATACTTTAAATGGGCACGAGTTTCGGCCTCACAAAGACGGGCTCTAGTTAGGGCATTTTCCATTACAGTCCTTAGAATAACTGGCTCTAGTTCTTGGATTTCATGTCTGATATTGTTTTTAAGCTCTTGAATCGTTGTAGGCTTGTTCACACATACCCTTTCCTTAAGATAACCCCAAAGGGAAAGGTTTGGGTTGTTAAATCCTGTGAACGTGAAGGCCAGTTAAAATCAGAAAATCTAATTAAGCGCTCGCCAAACAATCCCCTTAAGAGCGCCATACTTTGTCGGGAAGTGTGGACAGTAGCTCCATCTCGTTGGAACCACATTTCAGGGTTGTTCTGAACAGCTGGCCTTAAAAAATTTTCAATGATTTGTTGATATCGCTGTGCAGTTATCGTCACCGAGACACCTCCTTCGTCTTCAAAGAAATATGGACCGATCACTATTTCCGAGGTAACACCACACCATACGGTACATTTTAGTGGATGTAATTCACGCTGATGAACTGTTCTTGGATTTTCAATTGCTCATATTCTGCAGTTTTGCTTATTTACGAACCCGTTCAGATGAAAATGGGCTTCGTCGCTCATTACCAGCTTATGGATGAACTCATCTTTTTTCTCTGGCTAATTTCTGAATGTGAACAGCATAAGCTACGCGTAATTGCAAATCTGTGGGTTGTAATGCCTGTACCAATTGAATTTGGTATAGAAACAGATGCAATTCACGCAAAATTCTTTGAAGTGACCTTCTAGCCATCCCAATCTGGGTGGTTCGTCTTCGAGTTAAGGTGTCTGGATTTTCAGCAATGCTATCCTCAACGAGTGCTACATTTTCTGCTGTCCGTATTGAACGTGGTCTGCCAGTTGTGGAAGATCCCTCACTGAACCCTGCGGCCGAAATCGGACCACAAGACGATCAATTGTGGTCTGACTGGGAGATTGTCTGACATTATAATGCCGACGATAGGCTTTTTGGGTTAAGATTATTGAACGATGGTTTCCGAAGTAAAGTTCAATAATTTTGGTTCGTTGTTCAGTGCTATATTTTCCATGATAAATTAGCAATGTTTATATCTGTAATATTCTGAAAAATAAAGAAGCAAATTTGATTACATGTATAAGTTGTTACTGGTTCAAACTAATGCGTGACTTTTGCGCCACACTTTATATATATATATATATATATATATATATATACATATATATATATATATATATATATATATATATATATATATATATATATATATATATATATATATATATATATATATGGGTGTATCAAATTTAGCTGAAACTATTTTAAATTGCTTGAACAGTCGATAAGAGTTTTGGAGATTTCAAAAAACACCATTTGAGAAACACGCTTTCCTCAAAATAGATCATAGAACATGGTCATACACACTAAATTACTGTGTAGATGTTTTAGCAAAATAAGTAATATTTACTATAATTGGTGTTTTTTTTAATCAATTTGTTTGGTCTTCCATTTTCAACAAAATGTTTATATTTATTGCATTGTGATAGCCTTCTATGACTCCGTCTCATATATATATATATATATATATATATATATATATATATATATATATATATATATATTTATATATATATATATATATATATTTATATATATATATATATATTTATATATATATATATATATATTTATATATATATATATATATATATATATATATATACGTATATATATATATATATTTATATACATATATATATATATATATATATGTATATATATATTAGGGGAGGTCGATTTTGAAACTGTAAATTATAGCACTCGAAGAAAGTTTCCAAATAATGTCAAAAGTTACCACAAGAAATATTTTTCTTCAAAACTTTGTATTTATTTGAGCATTGCAACTTTAAGATCAAATAAATCGAGATTCTCTCTTACAGCCTAGATTTCACCGGCAGAAGTGTCGCCTTAAATAAAACCCGGGTTTTAGCAAAAAAAAGTAATACATTACTTAATAATAAATATTTTAAAGTTTATTATTCCTTTTCTTAAGAAATTAAATGTACATATTCAAATTAAAAAAGAATAAAACACTATAATATTTAATTTTATATATAAATAATTATTTATTTACATAGGCGTTTTATTTATTGGATAGTTTTTATGGTATTCACCGGTTGAAAATTCAACGAGCGAATTTGAATTCACGTCTTGATTCTGTGTTTACAAATTTAATTATCACAAATATATATTGAATTGTCGAGCGCTGGCTTATCTAATCCCACTTTCCCGACCTTTTGTCACACCTTACCTTGTGGGAGTTAGATAAATAAAAACTAGTTCAGCCAGGGTTTTTTACCCCACCAAATAAACCGGTATCGTCCGGGTCTTTGGGTCTGGATTCACGCCCGTCTATTGGGGCTTGTCCGTCCTGTGCAATTCTAGGAGGTGCACCCTCCCAGGCTTTGCCTTCCCTCTTTGGGGAGGAGTAAGTTTATTGCTAACCGTCTGAGACGCCCCTACAGGGGAATGCCGACGGGGCTGCCCAGTCAATTTTTTAATGGCCACAGTGCTCACCTCTATAGCGCAGGCTTATCTAATCTCACTTTCATGACCTTGTGTCACATCTTATTTTGTTGGAGGTAGACAAATAAAACTATTTCAGCCAGGGTTTTTTACCCCACCTAAAATATTATATGTATTGGAGTTGATGGGAGAATGGATAAGGACACATTGATGTATAAGGAAATTGTGGATGAAAATAGACAGAGAATTATGAAAAAAACTAAGAGACAAGAACACCATTAAACTTTTACAAAAGAAACACCATGTGAAAGTAAATATCTGACACAGAGTTCTTCCTAATAGTGGTGCAACAGGTGCTATTCATGCAGATCAAGTGGTGGATGTTTTGCATGAATTCCACAGTGAGAACAGTATCAAGGCTATACTTGTTGATAACACTAATACCAACACAGGTTGCGAAGGTGGAATGGTTGCAATTTTAGAAAAAAAACTTTTTTAAAATCTTCACACAATTGGTTGCTCTTTGCATCATAATGAACTACCTTTCAGAGCCCTTTTTAAAAACATAGATGGTTGCGCAAAGAGCCCTACAACATTCAGTGGCCCTCTGGGGAAATTATGCTCAAAGGATTGCCATGATTTACCCCAAATATATTTTCCACTATTAGCAATCCTCTAGAGTCAATTTTAAAAATTGATAAAATACATGATCTTTGTTCTGACCAAAGACTCCTTTATGAATACACAATAGGTATTTCTAGAGGTAAGGTTGACTCTAGATATACCTCCTGGAAAATTGGTCCTTTAAACCAAGCAAGATGGTTAACTTTGGCCATCAGGCTCATGTGTTTATGGACTCGTGGTGCATACTCACAAAGGCACACAACAAAACTACACTATGTAGTAAATTTTATGTTAAATGTGTATGCCACTTCTTGGTTTGAAATTAAAAGAAATAGTAAATTCCACAATCAGCAAGTGCACATTTTTAATATGACCCAGAGGATTAAGGAGCAGCCTCAGGAAATCCAAGATATCACATTTAGAAATATACATTTACTGCCTGAAAACTTTCTATATTCCATGGTTAAATCTGAAGAGATTGAAGTAAGAGAAGAAGCTTTAAAAAGAATTTTGGCCATTAGGTAAGTAATATTTATTCATATATTTCTGACTCAATTATTTATTCCAATTTATAGAATGATTTTTAAAGATTTTATCTAATTTCACCATAATTATTAAAGCAGTACAGATTGGAATTTTTTAATAATTCAATTAATTAATTTGTTCTTTCAGGAGTGAGGAGTCAACCAGAAAAAGATTAAAAAGAATACCACCTATTAATTTTAATGCCACACATTGGACACAATTAATAGATTTCAAATTATGCTGCATTTTTGGCATTCTCAGGGCGTGGAACGGGCAGTTAAGTTAATAACAGAAGCTTCACAAACTGTATATGGTTTTGAAGCAAGGCATCAACACATTACAGCCAAAGTTTTGAGTCAGAAATTGAGACCAGCATTTTTGTCTAAGGGGTCTTATATGGAGCAATTTGACTCTCAATATTAAGCTCCATTAAAATAGTGTTAGGTTTTTCCTTATTTCTTTGCTTGTTATATTTTCACTTATAACAGAAAAAATCATTTTTTTAGTTATTCAAATATTACTGTTTAATTCATAACGTTAAAAGGTAGTTTAAAACAGCAGATACTGAAAATGAGGGGGGGGGCAAATTTTCAATTTGAAGATTTCTTTAATTAATATATAAAATAAAAGGACATTCGCTGATTTTAAATGCACAAATTATTTGGTTTTCACACCAGTATTCAAGCAAATCTTGCAAAAGCGAGGAATTTTCAGTATATTCTTGTCTACGATCTTTGATACCAAACGCTAAAAAAACCGCTGAAGTTTTTGATCTAATTTTTTGCATGAGTATTTAATAGGTCTATATACAACTTTCGGTACGTGCCTTTTTTTAATATTTAAAAAAAAGTGTAAAATCGACCTACCCTAATATATATATATATATATATATATATATATATATATATATATATATATAAATATATATCAAGGGAGGCGCGATAGCGCTCTATCCCTCAATAGACTCCAAAAACGACCTATGCTAGAAATCTTATTTCTTTGATCAGTCATAACCCAAAAACCAATAAACCAAATTAGTTAAAACTTTGCACAACATTTTCATTTGATAGGTTCTATAAGTGTGTAGAATCTCAGCATCATTAGTCAAGGCAACCCAGAGATCCAGAAAGGTCAGGAGTGATGTTGTGTTATCCGTGTGTACGTACGTACGTGTGTGCCACCCTGTATCTCATCAACTATTTAATGGATTCAGCTGCTTTTTGGCAGAGATAAAGGTTCTAGGGTCTAGTTGATGGCATTTAAATGTCAGTTTACCATGTACCTAGGTTTCCAGAAAATCCCAAATACCTTAAAAATCACCATTGTCTTGAGGCACAGCCTTTACAAAAGTAGTGACATTCCATGATAAATTCCAGTATTCTGAAATCATATGCCCTTTCTAGGGTTAAGATGAAAATTCACATACACTAAATGTACAAAAGCAAGGAAATTTTCAAATTTGTACACTTTTATTGTCATTAAGGGTATGACTACATATCAACGAAACCATTTCATTATCACATCACATACAGTATAAATATCTATGCATGAGTGGATCAAGTGTGTGAGGTGCGCTGAAGAAAAATTCCTACAAGTAAAATACATAGCCCTGTTGTGCTCGCATAACCTTAATGACAATAAAAGTGTAAACATTTGGGAATGTCCTAGCTTTTGTACATTTAGTGTATATGTATTTTCATCTTAACCCTATTAAGGGCATATGATTTTAGTATACTGTATTTATCATGGAATATATATATATATATATATATATATATATATTTATATATATATATATATATTTATATACATACATATATATATGTATATATATATATAAATATATATATATATATATATATATATTTATATATATATATATATATTTATATACATACATATATATATGTATATATATATATAAATATATAAAATACATAAAATATTCAATACATAAAATATTCAACAAAAATACACTTAAACTAAGTTACAGTTGCAGCGAAAATTTAGAAATGATAATTAAAAAACACAATAACAAAATCCTAAACAGCAACCTAAACCCTGAATCAAATAACAATAAAACAACTAAAGTAAAGTCCTGTAACTGCATAAATAAAAATGAATGCCCCTTGCAACAAAATTGTTTAATAACAAAGACGATTTACCAAGCAACAATCTCAACTAAGGAAACTCCTAATATAAAAAAATACTACATAGGTATGGCAGGTAATACTTTCAAAGAAAGATACACCGGCCATAAATGTTCATTCAACAACCCAAGCTACCAAAACAGAACATCACTCTCAAATTACCACTGGGAACTCACTAATAAAAATAAATCACCAATTGTAATCTGGAACATTATCAGAAAAACTAGCACCTGTAGTTCATTAAACTCACCATGCTATTTATGCCTCGGCGAAAAACTTGAAATAATTAAATTTACTGACAGAGGAAAACTTTTAAACAAAAAACAGGAAACATCGATCAACTGTAGGCATAACAGATCACACCTCCTCAGTAATTTGTACAACCCCCCCTAAATAATACCATTAAAACAAAAAAAACCCAATACCCAAAAAGCCCGCTAAAATTAACACTTATTAACACTTCCAAATCAAGTAACTTTAACCCTCAACTACAAACACAGTACAACCACCCCAATCTTTGAATAAATACTATAACATGTAAAAGTAAAATCTTATATATATATATATATATAGGTGATTTTTGCGGACATATGAGTGGGCATATGTGTGAAGATATAAAATTTTATAACTATTTATGTGTGTATGTGTGCGCCTGTATGCGCGTATGTATACGTATACATATGTACACATACATGTGTATCTGTGTGTTCACACGTATGTGCATGGGTTTGGGTGCATATATGAATGTTTGTGTATACATGTGCATATATGTATTTATATGTGTGCACGAGTGCGTATGTGCACTCAACATCCAGCTTACAAAACTACTTATTACCAAAACCAATTTTTAAATATTTAAATAATTATATACTGATCACTTTAATTAAAATTACTAGCCCCCACCATTCCTAATCCCCCCCCCCTTCATAGACCATAACTTGCGTTAACAATTTTAACTAGAACACCTTACCACTAATACTATAACAAGTGTTAACCCCACCATTAATAATAGGACCACAACGAATAATAAAATTTATTTATTTATACCACTGAAATTAATCGATATATAAATTCCATTAAAAATAAAAGCAATTACCAGTATGTTTTATTAATCCATCAATAACTATTATTTATAATCGAAATACATTTATTCATATTCCAAAATAATTAAAACTAAATATAATAGTATAATCCATCTATATCAATGTCATAAACTTATATACGATCCTTGCCAAGAATAATTCCCAATATATTTTAACTCATTAGTACCTAGAACTAACCTACTAATATTACTGCCAATAATCCATATATGAATCTTACTAAAAATAAAGACAATTACCATTATGTTTTATTAATTAACTGATAAATATTATTTAAAATACATTTAACTATCCATCAAAATAATCAAAATTAAATGCCAATTAAGCTTAAACTAAAATATCCCCGTAAGCTGGGTGTCATGTAATTGTTATATGTATGCATTGACAGGAAGCAGACACAACAAACTTGAAACCCCCCCTCCCCTCTTCCTTCATCTTCTCTTTCGCTCTTGTTTAATCTCCCCCCGACCCCCCCTTTATCCAGCCCAGCGCTGAATAAAAATAAATATGAATTTAACTCAGAACCATTCCCCGCAACAAATCCTAAATGGCTATAGACATCCACCCCTAACACCCCTCAACCCCTTTCTCTTTCTTTTTCTTCCAACCCCCCCCCCACCTTAACTAAGCGTTGGATAAAAATACAAAATAAAAATATTAACGGCTGTAAATTAAACTTTTTTGACAGCAATTGTATCTCTTTCCCTTCTCTCTTCTTTTTCTTTTCCTAGCCCCCCCCCCTTTCTACCCCAGCTCAGCGTTGGATATATATATATAAAATAAAATATATAAAAGATAAAAATAAGAAAATAGTAATTTCTAACGGCAATCATATTTTAAAATCGGTCACATGACTTTTATTTCTTTCTCCTCTTCTTTTTTGCTTGACTTCATTCTCCCTGGAATTCAGCAACCAGTTGAATCAAAAAAACAATTTTCTGCCTGATGAGACCTCAGCTCTTGAGAGCTGTAGATCGATAACATCGACATGCCAGTGTAGCAGACCTTGTACATGTTTGAATAAAAGCATTCACAATACAGCTCTATATTTTTATTGAGCACTCTTTTATAAACCCGGTTTGATTCCCTCTGGATTTCTACCCTATGGATTTTTACCCTACCTGGATTAATATAAATATATATATATATATAAATATATATATTTATATACATACATATATATGTATATATATATATATAAACATATATATATATATACATATAACTATATATATATATATATATAAATATATATATATATACATACATATATATATGTATAAGTATATATATACGTATAAATACATATATATATATAAATATATCTATATATCTATATATCTATATATATATATATATATATATATATATATATATTTATTTTTAAATACAGATTTTAATCAACATGGACCAGTGGTTTCTGACAAGAAACGGGTTGAATTCCCGATTCCGTCGTCTTCAGCATAGTCTGAAATAGTAAATGATGGAATTTCTTCAAAAAACATCTAATCGTTATGAAACGCTATGTACACAGCATTTTTAAATGGAGAGCCGACGATAAACGCTTAGGTCAGAAAAAGCCGTTAAAAGATTCTATATTTAGAAGTAAAGCAAGAAAGAAAAGAGAGAAAGAAAGAAAGAAAGAAAGAAAGGAGGGGAAAAATAAAAAAAATTAAATTTATAATAATAAAATATTACTTTTATATTTATATATATTATCTTCACATATATATATGTAGAAAATAATTAATTGAGGTACGCAACTCTAATTAATTAACTTATCTAAAAAAGGGGAGGTAACTATTTATTATTATATAAAATATATATATATTTTTTTATGAATTTCGATCATTTCAATTAATAATTCTCAATTCAAAGTAAAAACACAAATATAGTTAAATATATAAATAAAAAATATAAATATAGATAAATATATAAATACATAAATAAAAAATTAATATATACATAAAAAATCAATCAATATATAATTAATATATCAATATATAAATGAAAAATCAATATAGAAATAAATCAATGTATAGATAACAAATATAAATAAAAAATCTATATGAATAATAAAATATATATAAATAAAAAAATCAATAAATAAATAAAAAATAAAACATCTCTATATAGAAAAAATATTAAGATAAATTAAAAAAATCAATATATAAATAAAAAATTCGATATATAAATATAATCATAATATGTAAATAAAGAATCAAAAGTCAAAATGTAAATAAAAATAAAAATAAAAATATAAATATATAATTATATATAAATAAATGAAAATAAAAATAAAAATAAAAATAAAAATAAAAATAAATGTAAATATAAAAATCGAAATATAAATAAATCAATATATGAATAAATAAATCATATAAAAATTCAAAAATCAAAATATAAATAACAAATAAATATATAAAAATTCAAAATTCATATATAGATAAAAAATATATATATATAGATAAAAAAATATATATACAAATACATAAATAAAAAATCAATATATAAATAAAAAATCAAAAATCAATATATAACCATAAATAATCAATCAATCAATATATAAATATATAAATAAAAAATAAAAAATAAAAAATAAATATACACATACACATGTACACATACACACATACATACGCACACACACACGTACATATATATATATATATATGCATATATATACATATATACATATATACATATATATATATATATATATTATATACACACTCACACACACACAAACACATGCATGTGTAAATAAAAAATCATCAATATATAAATATAAATAAAACATAAAAAATCAATAATCAATATATAAATAAAAATCAATATATAAATAAAAATCAATATATAAATAAATAAATAAATAAAGATTCGAGAAATAAAATTTAAAAATTTAAAATTTAAAAATATAAATATATATAAAAAAATATATAAAAAAATATATAAAAAATATATAAATATAAAAAAATATAAAAATATAAAAAAATATAAAAAATTTAAAATTTAAATAAGAAAGAGGGAAAAATGGAGAAAGGAAAAAAGGGTTGTGATCAGGTTCGTAGAACGAGAAGTCTGCAGTGGAAGTGTGTAAGTGTCTGAAAAATTTATGTAGGGTTCTAGGAAGGCTTAAGTCACTCGATCCATCCAATAGATAAGGAGTGCTTGTTTACGATGTATACAGCCCTTAAAAACCTCATCGCGTACATTTAAACATCTGGTGTTTGGGTTCATGATGGCCTTAAAAATATGGAACTTCTCAGCATTACACAAATGGCAAACATTAGATATAGGTGAATAAATGGGTTTTCTCTCTATGATTTTCCAATTTATAGAAAAGGGAGTTCCTTCTTCTTTTAGTTCCCAAATTCGTTTAGCCAAAGATGTGTTTGCGCGATCTTTGTATCTAAAGGAATATCGGTGTGAATAATACCTTTGTTTAAAGGAACCTTGTGTCATGCCGTAGTATACATCTGTACTGTTATCAGTTTGACTCGTAACCACAGCTTTGTATACAACTGAGTCAACTTTACAATTTCCCTCGAGGGGGCAAGAATTTTTATTTTGGCATGAGCATCCGGTGTCGACTGCCGTGCTTTGTTCTCTGGTGATGTAACTCCTTATAGGCCGCATGGTTGAGTAGCTGACCTTGATGGTGTTTTTATTGAAAAACTTATGTAAACTGTTTGTTGGAGGGAAATGTGTGTTTAATAATGAAAGAAAAATATGACCTACTCTTGATTTTGTTCTGCTGGAGAAGGGCGGCGAAAACCAGATAATCGATCTCCTCCTTTTGCGGTTGTTGTTCTGTGGAATATTCTGGTGTGGGATGTATGAGATTCCATCGTGGAATCCGCTGTCGCGGAGGGCTTTATTATAATATGGAGCGGCCTGTGTGAAAACTTCATAATTGGAGGAGAGGTTTGAAATTCTAAGGCTTATATTTTTAGAAAGGTTTTTGAGGATTGATGGTGGATGGCATGAGCTTTTATGGATATATTGGAGTGATTCATTCGGTTTATGGTAGGGTTTGTGAGTATTATTTTCGAGGTTAAGAGTAAGATCGAGGAAATCTATTTGGTTTAAATTAGTAGTGATAGTGATTTTAAAGCCTAAACTTTTGAAGGTTTGAATGAGGTCTTTCCTAAATTTATCTAGTATTTGTCCGTTTTTATTGTGTGAAAGGCAGACCCCGTCATCTCGGTATGAGTGTGTGTAAGATATAAAGTCCTACCAGGTCGCATATATCCGCACTATTGTGGGCGCCAATTGCAACGTCAAAGGGGTCCTCAGGATCTGATTTCTTTACCCAGGCCCTTCCCTCGAAGAAAAGGAGGGTTTGTCTGGCATTTAGGATGGTATCTCGTTCTAACTGACTTATATCTGTGTAATCTAGTGCGTAGTTAAGAGCTTTATCGAGGATATCTTTTGTAATTGAGGGGTAATAGTCTACTATGTCAAATTGTGTGAATTTACATAAATGTTTATCTTTAATATTCCTAAACCATTTTAATACAGAATTAGTGTTTTCCCACAGGCTGAGTGTTGAATTAAGTTTAATTTTACTAACTATGCTTTTAACAATACTTTTACTAACTAGACTAATATCATATATGTATATTTAGCCACCGTTTTCTCTGTAATACAAGTGCTGTTTAATATGACAGACCTCTTATGACTTGATATCTTTGTGTGGATTATTTTCTATTTGCCGAATTAGGATATTTGTTTCGGTGGAAAATTGCCTATGAATCTGTAATAACTGTAGGCGGCCCAAGTACTCTCAGGCCCATCCGGGGCTATATGTATAATAAGCAGGTGACACCACGGTGTTAATGAATATATTAATTAATAATTTTGGCGGGAATTATTATATTAATACAAAAATAAACTTAGAACTATAACCATTAAATAATTATATACCTGGGGGTTAAGTTTATTTTGTTAATTGCTGTTTTTTTTAGGTTTGATGTATAAGGCTTCTAATATATAGATTTTTTATAATTGATATGTTCTAATATTCTTGTGTTTTCTACTAAGAGTTTCGAAATTGGTATCGGGGACGAGAATACTGATTCGTAAGGTGCTGAGCTATGGCGCCGGTATGGGATTAATGCATTGATAGCCACCTTGACACATCTGTTGTTTGTCAAGCCAACGTATATGTGGTTTCGCAGTTAAAGACACAGTCGGCCAATGGAGATTTGAACTCATAAACGAGGTTCGTCTGATCATAAACTCTGGTTGAAGGGTAATAATTATAAGTAATGATAAGGTTAGCGGTGTTTAATTTACTCGAGTTAATGATAAGTTTTTTTAAATTTTTATTTTGGTCAGTAAGAAGTACGTTTTGATTAATAACATATTTATTTTTAATACCTGCTCATCAATTTAATATTAACGATTAACGGGGTACGGAAGAATAATGGTATTAATGTTTTAATTGGAAGATTGGAGTTATTAATATGGTCGTAAGGATTATTTCTAAAGTGTTTTGAATTTGTTGGTCGATAATATAGTTAGGGAAGACATTATTTATTAGAGTTGATTTTGGAAGATCGTTATCGTAAATTTATCGGCCAATTTCCCACCGAAACAAATATCCTTATTGTGCAAATGGTAAGGATATATAGATGTGAAACAGTGATTTCATCCGACGTATCTGCCCCCTTTATGGCGCACCAATATGCATCAGAGAGATCAGCCCCCCACGTAGAGAAAGGTGACGGTCTGGGAGATGTCAATTTCAACCAATTGACACGAAATAAGGATTGGGCGGATGTGAAACAGTGATTTCAGCCGACGCAATCTGTCTTTTTAGGGTGCACCAGTGTGCATCTCAGCGAGGATGCTGGATCCTACGTAGAAATGAGGTAGAGTTACCACTAGTATATGTTCGGCCCAAATCGGTTGTTTTGGCGAAGAGGGAGAACGGCGCCAGCCTGGCGGGAGAGAGCGTGTAGGTTGTCTGTAGCAATTATCCAGATACAATGGATGAGTTTGACCAGCTGAACAATTTGGTCATGGGTCTTTTAGATACGATGGATGTCAACTCGAGGGGTGGTCCAATAGAGAAAGAGAGGCTAATGGTTTTCTTTAGTGTAGATAAGATCTAAAGAGAAACTAAAACGACGAATTACAATTGCCCGTACCACCCCACTCCGGGAGAGGAGTGGGGACACAGAAGAAGGGATGGGGGAAAGAAAGAGAGTAAGTCAGCATCGCGCGTACCACACAACGAGAAGAGAGAGAGAGAGTATGAGTTATACGCTTTTCGTCTTTGTTATTTGAGATGAGAAGGCTATCGCAGGAGTTAGAACCGAGATCCCGGCCGAGCTGGTCGTGATTCCCTCGGATCCCGAGGGAGCCGTTGCCCCGGGCTCCACCATCGTTTTCCAACAGAGATTAACGTCTCAATTAATACCAACAGTCGTAAGAGTCCACACACACCGTTCAGTAGTTATATCTCGATTAAGGATTTGCAGTCGTAAAGAGATTCACACACGCACACAGAGAGAAGGAAGACGGGATAGTTAGAAAAAAAAGCCATTATCGAAGAATAGACTTTGGGTTAAGGTTAAAAACCCACCGTTCATTTTTATTAAATAATTATTGTTATGAAAAGACCTAGCCGTTTGTCGAGTTATTCTATCGTTGAATTGTCCTGCTAAGTAATCTTGCCTTCACAGAATCACGAAGTCGTCATTCATCTGACCCGGGGGAGATTCGAGCCATCTTTCTTTTTACAGCCACTACAGACGAAATAACGAGCCAAAGAAAAGGTGTTCACAGTCCGGAAGGATTCCTGCGCCGAGACGGTTCTCATTACATTTGATGCCGTCACAAGGAAGAAGAATAGAAGAGTGTGGGGTACCTGTTTGTAGGTGGCGCCGCGACCAGGATATCAAACACCTGTGCGCGAGTGGCCGACTACGATACCCACGGAGGAAGAAGAGAGTAAAAGGGTGTGGGGTCCGCGTTATATATATATATATATATATATATATATATATATATATATATATATATATACATATATATATGTGTGTGGGGGGTGTATATATATGCTAGCAACACCTACCCGCTTTCTGGTCAGCAATTAATTGGGATAGGAGACAGTAAATTTTAAATAAAATGAAACTAAGAGAATACCAACATTTTAACAACAAAGTTTGGTAAATCTGTAGATTGAAACACTCACATAAACCATAGCCCCTAAAAAATTAGATACTTCTTTTTACGATAATTCTAAATTATTAGAGTAGTTTACTTATATATATGAAACACTAATCCAAGCTTCGACTAGCAAGGTTGTAAAACCACACGCAATCGTCCCAAAACAATAACATACACAATTCATGTAAAACGGTAAAAATAATAACTGCCATGAAACCCTAGAATGTCTCGTATATGGAGGATCATTTTACGTTTTATTCCTTTGCAAAACTAATGCCCAAGTATAAATTCTAAAATATGTTGTTGTTTCTCTTCGCCCCAGATATTTTTTTGTGTTAGTATTCAAACGTAATCCCTAAAAAGTAGAATCTCAATTCATCAGGAGATGGGTGTGTATCGACAATAATACCTAAAGTTTTAATATTTTAAAACATACCATAAAAATAGGGTATTTAATTAACGTTTTTTATAAAATGTGCACCCGAGAAGTAAACACAACCAACATCAATTGCTTAAAATTCCAATATAAGTGGGACATACAGTTAAAGAAAAAAGTATAAGATTTAAAAAAATAATAAATACGGGAAAAGTAGCAGATAAATACCTACCGATACCCATCGAACAAATGACATTCTTCTATTTCTAAGCAATTGCGTCTTAACACTGTAAAAAAATGGAGATATAGAAAAACAAATATTTTAGAAGTTTGTGCAAAATCAATTATATATATATATATATATATATATATATAATTTCATATGTATATATATATATATATATATATATATATATATATTATTTTCATGGCTTACTCTACTTACGTATCAAGCATTGTTGAAGTAAATACTGAAAATTGATACATAAAAAATTATATGCCCTCATAAAATGTTATGTGGATGCATGAAATAGTAATTATATATATATATATATATATATATATATATACATAAAACGTACAATGTACCTATTTTCCGGCACATTATATCTTTTCAGGGAACTTGCCAAGTGTGTACTGCTTGTCCTAAGTCTGAGTGGCAAGATCATAGCACGATATCATTTACTTATTTTTAATTTATTTTACGACACTTCCACTGATCGTTTGGTTTTATCATTAGCTAAACGTTTTTACTAACCGCCTATTTTTGTTCCAACTTATTTATTACTTGTTGAAAACATTTTCTATGTCAGAAGTAATGCGAAGTACGATTATTGTTATATTAGATTATTTTAGGGAATCTGGAGTGATTTTAAGGTAATTAGATGTTCATTCATTTTTGTGTATTATTTAGATGCTGCGGTTTAATATCTTATGTGTGTTAACCTATCGTATTTTTTTATGTGTTATTGAACTTGTATTAGATAAGTGGCATGTGACACCTATCAATACAAGCACATACATACAGATACCTATATAATATATATATATATATATATATATATATATATATATATAGTTAAAATATATCCATGTTGAACTTTACAGCCCAGCGTTAGTGATTTATATTTCTTATACCGTTTTCTTCGACACATGACTATATCCTACTTAATGTTGTGTCTGAAAGCATAGATACAGCACTTTAACTTTACTCAAGTTCCTAAATACATGTATTTAAGGATTCCAATGTACATCAACGTGACTGGTTTGGCTATTCCAGCTATACAGACGAAGCTGGTAGATCCACGTATAGTTTCTCTATAGTGCACTTTCTCTCACAGAATGTTACTTTTCCGACCCGCTTACTGATCGTAAGTTAAGTCTCGAATGAACCGAGAATAAGCAAACCCTCTCACCCCTCACCCATGGCAGGCATTGTGAGGAATTAGCTCAGTCAGAAACTTAGAGAAATAGCCCAATTAACCCAGAAAACGGCAATTCCTCTAGCAAAAAAGAGTAATGAAACTTTTGAACATATCTCAACCTCTTTTTTTCTGTTGTCATATGTAACAAGTTTATTCCTAGAAAACAGATGTTCTACACTTGACGGTAATATAAACAACATCCACGACACAAACGGTAAGTGACGACGACGATTAATCGTCCACAGAAACGACGATCAGAGCATGACACGGCCACAAAAAGCAACCACAAGTAAATGTCCCTCATCACATTGAATAAACTTTTGTACAGTGCAAGGAAAAATCATACTAAAAGTTACCACGGCACAAGAGACATTAAAACATGTAAAAAAGTTTAAAATAATTTATGAGATACATGTATACCCGGGTCGACGTTAAAAAGACGAACGAATTACCGCCTGCACGCATTATGAAACTCGCACGCACGAAAGCGTTATAAAGTAAAATACGCGAAAAGGCGTACTGGCTATACAGGAAGTAGACAACGGTTATAAAAAAAAACATGTTGTTACCAATAAAACAGCATTCGTATGTTACATATATTGATTTGGTGAAGTTTAAAGCGCCCCGCATCATGGGAACATTACGAACTCTACGTCGCCACGAAATTACGACGTAGGTTATAAAATAAAAGAAACAAAAAAGCAGAAAAAAAGAAAAGGCAGAGAGAGATATGTAAAACACAAAAAAGGAAAAACAGGAGACAAAGAAAGAAACGAAAGAACATTGCTTTTATATTTTTTAATAGGATACTATTAAGTAAAGGAAATAGACAGTAAAATGTATAAAGAAGGAGGAAGACCGCACATTAATATAGATTATAAAAAGAGCAATTAAGAGATGTGTGCTTAGAGAAATAAAGGAAAAGCTAGATGGAATGTTTAAAAAGCAAATAACAAAGAAAGAAAGGGTGAGACCTTAATTATCGAACATAGAATCTACATTTTTATTGCAAGAGACAGAAAAAAGCAGTTTTAAGACCCCTTTCGAAAGGTTACATTCTTATTGGAAAATATTTTTTTAAATTTGTGTTATGGGTATTTTTTATTAATGAATGTATTTATAAGCGACGGTGAGGGTAACGCAAGAGAGAGAGAGGTGGAGGGGAAAAAAAGATAGGCGGAGGATGTTTTTATGCCTTTAGAATGCCCTTCGTAATTATCATATATATATACACAGAGAGAGAGAGAGAGAGAGAGAGAGAGAGAGAGAGAGAGAGATAGAGAGACAAGAAGAAAAGAGATGGATTACATACTTTTGTGTTTTGACTATTGTAAGAGAAAGCGATTTTTTTTCGACTATACAAGCTTTTCAAAAAAATAGTAAAAAAAAAGCATTCTTGAAGTTTCGTGCTGTGGCATTTTAACAAACATGCCCATTAATATGTGACAATATATCAACCCTTTCGCCTGAAAGTTTAAATATGTTCAAATCTTTTTTTGATTTTCAATTTTATGTCATTAAATTTGTGGGGGTTTGTGAAACAATGTAAATGCAATTTTTTAAATAATTGGTTGTGCTTGCATCAAACTGAACTTTTTATGTTGTTTTTGGTCTATTGATTCGCTATTGTAATATTGATTGATGACTTGTATTCCAAACGGAGAGAAGCCGGAACAAAAGGGTCTGATCTCAGTTGAAATGTTGTTTACATAAACATTTTGTTTTTATTTTACTTTGTTTGCCTCGTTGGAAATTTTCGGAAGTTTTCAATTTGATGTTACCTTTTTTTCTCAAAGTTAAAATGCAATTTGCTCCATTGTGTCCGTCGTTAAGTGATTCATTTACATATCTTGATGTATCGCGCTCTTACCTTATATGAATATATATGTTTATAATATATATATATATATATATATATATATATATATATATATATATATATATATATATATATATATATATATATATATATATATAAATAGGTTCATATATGCGTCTATTCATATCGGGAGTAATATATGTTGACAATTATATATATATATATATATATATATATATATATATATATATATATATATATATATATATATATATATATATACACATATATGTGAGTAGGTGGGTATGTGTTTTTGGACAAATATAAAATATATATACATATATATATATATATATATTTAATATTTTATACGTTTGAATCGTGTAGAATTCATTGTATTTCTGCATTCATAAATATACTTGCGCAAATAAATAGAATATGTATGTATATATATATATATATATATATATATGCTGTGTGTATTTATATTTTAAGTTTTAATATTAAAAATGTAAATTTCATAACATAAAGCAATTGTAATATATCTCTCTCTTTCTCACTCAGTATATATATATATATATATATATATATATATATATATTAAAAAACTGTAGATAAATTGAAGCATTGCTGGGAATTATAATAATAGTATTAAAAAGGTGTAGGACATAGCAAAGGGGTTGGTAGTAGAAAGTAGATCTGTATATAAGATCAGTAGCAACGTATTCTTTTATTCATAGTTCACCCCGAACAAGGCAGGCCGCTACAATAGACGTTAGGAGCCACTGAGAAAAAAGGGTGAAGATTTTTGGGTGGGTCAACCTAAATTAGGAGCTGCGCAGCGAGATGTCTTTTTACATTAGTTTTAAATGTCTGCATGTCAGTACCGTCAGTACACATATCTCATTTTAATGTGCTCCTATTGCCCTATTACATTAACTTCCTAGTAACTGTATTAATTACTTAATCATATAGTCCTCTATCTAACTATTAAAGACTATTTAATTCATATTTACTATAGCTTGATATATCATCTCTTAAATGAGGAGTAAGCAACCCTAACAGTAAGAAAACCCCTATTTAATGTTACCTATATTGTCCTATTATAGTAATCCACACATTCACTGTATTAATTAAATAATTACCCCCACATATTAATATTCAAAATATTTTATATTAAATAAAACATAAAAATAAAAATATGTGTTTTTACTTCCACCTATACTAACTTGTCTTTTAGTGGGTACATAAGTTTATTGAATATTGGCAACTAGATCTAGAATTAATTTCCTAGCTTTGCCCCCTAAACTACATCTTTCTGTTTCAAGTCTCACATGATATTAAATTAATATTGGATTTTAAGATTTAAAAAAAGTCCTACTCAGTGTAATTTCATTTGCACCTTTCATTGTTTTAACTTGATATTTTAATTTTAATGAATTTCATTTGATTCGCTTTTATTCGAATAGATATAAGCTTATATGCCATTTAATTAGTACGATTATTTATTAATTCTATAATTAAATTTAAGAATATCTGCAAACAATAATCTATATACTACTAAAAGTCTATGGGTCTTGTATGTTTGCAATCAGCTTTCAGCTTTCCGGTTTTCAACATCCGGTTGCGCATGCGTAAATAGCATCGTCTTCTAATCTGTTAATCTAATTCCGTTGAACTCCTTTTATTAACGAACGCATGCAATTTTTCATTCTGGAAATGTTTATATCGCTTTAAATATAAAACAATTTCATTTAATTTCATCAAATAGTTTTTTTTGTTTACTTGACGGCTAAAAACATTCAACGGGAGCACTTCGTAAAGTCTGTCGCAGTTTCAAACCCTTTTAAAAAACAAAAACAAACAAACAAAACAACAACAATCTATATATTAATACGCTAAGGTGTACGTACGTGTGTCACGCTTCCAGCAAACGCTCTGCGCATGCGTGCCGCACCTAGATTATTAATAACATTTAATTAGCCTAATTTCTGCATCATATTTTAATTATTTCCCTTTAGCGCAACGGTAAGCGACGTAGTATTTTTGTCTTTGGCCCGACTGGTTTATAGTTCGATCCCAACCAGCCGCTAATATTTTTTCTTCTACATTTCGAGCGGAAGGGGAAGAAATAATACATTTTTTTTAATCACCCGGTCAAAAAGTACTTTTTTGTGTTGCTTAAAACTTAAAACTATTTTTTGTTTTTTATTTTGACGTTTTTAGGGCATGTCTATTATTTTTTGTTGTTGTTGTTTTTGAACGGACGTTAAGCAATGTTTTTTTTTTCAATGATAGTTTGAACTAAGTATTTATTTTTTATTTGCACCACTTCTTAAAGTGTTAAAACATTTATTTATTATTTTTGGATGGTAAGGAACCGTGTTTTGAACGGACAATAAGCAATGTTTGTTTTGTTTTGTTTTTTTTTCTCAGTGAAACACCGTGGTCGAAAGAAAGAGAGAGTGTGTGTTCGTAAGAGATGGAGGGGGGGGGGATAGAGAAAGAGTGAAAACGCAATAAAAACAAATAAATAAATCGCAAAAAGTCTCTTACTAACAAATAGAAGGTGATTTGTTACATTAGGACCCGCGCTAACTTTGACCCCGTCGTTAGGGTTAGGGTCAGTGAGGGGTTAGGGTTAGCTATAAAGTTCAGGGTCATTGGGGGTTAGGGTTAAAATTAGGGTCAGGGCCAAAGTTAGCCCAGGTCCCAATGTAACAAACTACCAAATAGAGATAGTAAAAAATAAGACAATGACAATGATATTGTATAGTTAACATCTGAGAAGTTAAGTTTCTTATTTTGTGTCACGATCTGACACTCTCATTTAATAAGATTTAGTATTTACTTTTGCCCCTGACAACGGGGGAGGGGAGTCGCGACCGATAGTGATTGCTGAAGAGACAGCTTTTACCCCGACAACCGAGTAATATAATAAATATATATACTTCCATCCCGTCACGCAAAATTTTGGTGAGTAAGATATGTGCATATTTCTAGCCACCGGATAATTTTATTAACAGTAAATTATACAAATTGATGTAGAAAACACTGTGGAATTCCTTTTTTTTTTCAGTGAAACACAGAGAGCGCGTACGAAAGAAAGAGAAAGTTTGTGTTCGTAAGAGAGAGATAGAGGGAGAAGATAAAGAAAGAGAGAGAGAGAGAGAATAAACGTAATTGAAAAGTGAAAACGCAATAAAAACAAATAAATAAATCGCAAAAAGTAAAAAAAAAAATATTTAACAAAAACGAAAGTGAGGAAAGTCGTGATTCAAAGCAAAATAAAAAAGAAAATCTAATCGAAAAAAAAAGTAACAAGTATAATTTCGTTTACTATCGGAAGCCTACCAGTTTTTACGGTATATCAACCCTTTTTAGTAGAGTGTCCATCGTACACGCGTTATTGGAAGGCAAATTATTAATTTTTTCAAAATATTTCACTCTTATCCGGGGGGGGGTGCTCATAATAAAACAAGCGTAACTTACTAACAAATAGATGGTGCTTCGTTAGATTGGGACCCGCGCTAACTTTGACCCCGTCGTTAGGGTTAGGGAGGGGGGTAGGGTTACCTATAAAGTTCAGGGTCATTGGGGGTTAGGGTTAAAGTTAGGGTCAGGGTCAAAGTTAGCCCGGGTCCCCATGTAACAAAGTACCAAATAGAGACGTAAAAATAAGACAAGGGCAATGATATTGTATGGTTAACATCTGAGAAATTAATTTTTTTTATTTCAAATATTTATTTAGTTATATTGTCAAATTCGTCAAACAAAAATGGCGTTCGCTTATTTTAGGTGAGGTGGTCGCTAATTTCAGACTTTATAAAAGGCTAAATTGCCCGATTACAGTAGAGGATCTCTTTACATTATCAACTAACCCAAGATGTAGGGGAGGGCGCCACTCTTTTCCCAGGACTGCTTCATTGTCCTTGATCCTGACCTTATAATACTGAGAGTTTTAGCAATGTTTGTTTTAGTCTTTTAATATAAACAATTTCATTTAATTTCATCAAATAGTTTTTTTGTTTTCTTCACGGCTAAAAACATTCAACGGGAAGACTTCGTAAAGTCTGTCGCAGTTTCAAAAAACACCCCCCTTTCAAAAAACAAAAACAAACGAACAAAAAAAACAACACTCATTATTAATATCAGCCATACGAGCGGTCGGTGAACGAAACCACCTCCCACTTTCCCTCTCATAGATTTCACCACTCCTACTCCGTCTGTTTTCGTTACGTACGCGAGAAAGCCTGCTGTCTCTCGGTGGCCACGGCTGTACCCCCTTCCTTTCTCAAATCGCCCTAACCAACCACTTATAATTCAGTAACTGTAATTTAAAAAAAAAAAACAATTATAATAAACAGAACGACTCATAGAAATCTATATTCTTTTTTCATTTTAATATACTTTCATAGAAATGCTTCTGTTATGTAAAAAAAAACTATTTTCTTTATGCCACAAGTGTCACGCTCATACATGAATTCCATAGCTAATATAACAAACTGACCCAACGGGTCACGGGTGGTCTAGTATTACATAAATATACAATGATCTAAACGATTAATAGAAAATAGAAAAATATTTTATGAAAAAAATAAATAAAATTATATTATTACGCACAAAATAATTAATTACTGACTATAAAATAGCAAGTTAATTAATTTGATATTACGCACTTATTTTGAACAGGCTATCTATGTGTAGCATAAAATATTAATATTTATGGATGTATGATTTTCTGAAGAACTTCTTATCTCTATCCGTGAGCCTGATCTTGTTTTGATTTCTACTTTCCGGCAGTCATATTGCTTGATTCGCGACGGTCGAAATTTTATATTAATTCAATACTTGCTGATTATTATGTAAGTATAAACATGCGGTCGTACTTATACATATATATATATATATATATATATATATATATATATATTTATATATGTATATATATATGTATATATATGCATATATGTATATATGTATATATGTAGGCACACACACATACACATATATATATATATATATATATATGGTTATAAATACACGCACACATATATATACATATATATATATACATGTATATATATATATATATATCAATATATGTATATATATATATATATATATGTATGTATGTATATATATATATATGTATGTATGTATATATATATATATATATATATATATATATATATATATATATATATATATATCTGTCTCACAACGGGTAAAATAAATTATCCGACCAACTGGCTGCTCTGGCGCTCTCTTGGTGTTGATACATTCGAGAAACTCGACACACCGCTAAACTCCATCCATTAACTGTAAAGGCCCCAGATGACCTAAGGTTTTCTACTCTAATTGCATTTCTCTCGAACTGCTTGCCTCTAGAATTTCCTCCCTGCTCCCTGTATCTCTGATTGTACCAACATGCAGATATTAAATATAATGGTAACAGCCATCTCGCCGCATTATTCTTCACTTGCCTACTAAAAAGTGCACCTCTAATTCTCAGTAGCCGATTACGTTAAACTAGCGTTGTGCTCTTGTTGGAGTGAATAAAAGTACTATATATGTATACATATATATATATATATATATATATATATCATATGAATATACACGAGAGTCTAACATGTTGCTACTATGTATGTTTGTTTATTGTAAGACACGATGTATGTAAATTGAAGTAAATCGATTTCGCTCCTTATTTATAGTTCTAATTTTAATGTGATGTTTACCATAATAAAACAACGATACAAAATAGGTGCCTATCATGTGAGAAACGTAATCTGAAGTCTACGTAATAGGGGTTTTACACCACAAAAACTGTATCTTGTCTTAGATTATGAGTATAGTTTACATTTTGTCTAGAGCAATTAATAGCAATGGTTGTTATGTTTACAACGTGTACAGGGTTTTTCGCTGCGTGTAACTTTGAGTATTTTAAAATTAATGATGTAGCGAATCCACTTACATGACTTATCGCATTTTTTGTTTTCATTGTCTCTTTACCAGGGATTGAACGCACAACATCTTGATAGATTCCCAATAAATGTAACTTATGATGAATATTATTAAACACTATATGTCAAACGCGGATACAATCGCTTACTTGTTGTGCACCGGAGGATAAAAAGACAAGTGGGAATAGTATTGTCATAATGTAAAACATACCTATACACATTTTATATACTAGCTGACCCGTGTCCAGGCGTTGTTCGGGAATGTAGATTAACTAGATAAATTCCACGCACGACTGTGAATAAACCGGCGCGTACACAGACTCTACGGAATTGTATTTCCTTTTGGGACGTTTTACCTTCAATTACTGATAGAAATTTCACCAATACTATAGCAGTCGAACCATCATCCATGTAATTAGTTATATCGCTCATATGACTTCACTTCTGTAGTGATATATGGTAGCAAATATAACAGGAGATAATTCCCAGACTTAAACAGATCTACCTACAGTATATTTATGACCCCCTTCTAATTTAAATTTTATTTTGTTTCAATGCATAAAAACACAAAGAGTTCCCCTCTTCATTTGTAAGGTGGGTAGAGTATAATGAGTCAGTGGGACATAATGGTTGAACCCAACGATTTCTTTAATTTTCTGCCAACTCAAAGTACTTCCTATGATCTATTTCCTGGACTTACCAGCTTTAGAAAGTGCTACTGGTTGAATTGCTCATTTTTTAATGATACAGTTGTAGCATATACTTGTGAGAAAAAACACTTTGGCTTGTAAAAGATTAGAGATTGGGATTGATACATTAATGGCATAGTTACCAAAACTCATAACACCGTAAAAATATCATTTAACTTAAAACTCTTATATAAATGATAGCACCGTATTTAAACTTTTGCAGCACGAAGATAATCGATGTTGTTTTAGTAATCAGTCGTGTTCTTGGATTTAATTAATAAAAAACATTCGTAATCAGATATTTTATGTGTTTGTCCAATAAGAATTATTTTAAATTTACTAAAAATTGTAGCATGTAGGAAATAGTATGAGATCAAACATGAAATAATAAACTGTCAGTTAATAATAGTAGTGACGTGAGAGGACTTAATTGTAGGAGAGTAATTCTTTTTCTGCAACCTTATTTGTGGGAGTATGTATTTCGGAGAAGCAGTTTATTCGGAATAAGTGTGTGTATAGCTTACTGAAACAATCTTTCTTAAGCCATATAAGTTGTGAGCGTAAAAGATTATTTTATGAAGTTCTCGATTACTTTTATATTGATTGTAGATGCAATAAAATTATATTACTTTATAATATATATATATATATATATATATAGTGTGTAGATTTCAATTTTGTGTAGAGAATCTGAATAACAGAGCTCAATGTAATTTAAACAGAGCAAAATAGAATTATCAAAAGAAAAACTATACACACATTAAGGTTGTACACATAATAACTTATTTCGACCCATTTAATTAGGTCTCCTCAGATGTATAGAAAACCACGTCAAAAAAATTATATATATATATATATATATAAATATATAGACATGTATATATATAAATATATATATATATGTATGTACATATATATATGTGTGTATATACGTATATATATGTATATATATATATATATATATATATATATATATATATATATATATATGTATAAGCGGCGTTGGGCCTGGCCAGTACTAAATGGGTGACCATTTGGGAATACCAGGTGCTGTATGTGCTCTCTGCTTATCTCGGCATTGTTTCCAGTCGCCTTGTACTATACTTGCCATTGGAATCAAGAAATGCCGACTCAGGAGAGCGGTTGTTAAGGATTGCGCAACCCTTCAATTTTAATTTCATGCGTGGGCAGCCCTTGGTGGGGCACTCATACGTCGATATATCGACGGGAGAGTCCATCATATATGTATATATATATATGTATATATTTATATATATATATATATATATATATATATATATATAGTTATATGTATATATATAAATATATATCCATGTATATATATATGTATTTACATATATATAAATATATATCTATGTATATATATATGCATATATATATATGTATATATGTATGTATATGTATATATGTATATATGTGTATATATATACGTATATATATATGTATGTATATATATATATATATATATATATGTATATATATATGTATATATATATGTATATATATGTATACATATATATATATATATATATATATATAAATATATATATATATACATTTAGATATCCCTGTGTGTGTGAATAAATGACAAACGCAAAACAAGTTAAGGTGCAGGAGAAAAACAAAAACATTTTCTGAAGACGTTCGCCACGAACGAAACCGATCAAAAAATCTCTTGTTTTTGTTTTTCACTTGCACTTTAACTTGTTTTCCTGTTGTCATTTTCTCACACATTTTGTCCACCATGACATTTCATTCTCATGAATTATCGTGTACCTTACCCCACACATATATATATATATATATTTATATATATATATATATATATATATACATGTATATATATATATGTATATATATGTATATATATGTAAATATATATATATGTATATATACATATATGTATGTATATATATGTATATATATGTATATATATATGTATATGTATATATGTATGTATGTATATATGTACATATTTATATGTATATATGTATATATATGTATATATATATATATATATATATATATTGTTGTGAAGTTGTCCAACAGTAAATAATAAATAAAGGAAGTCAAGTCTAGGGTTGGTTTAACAAGTGTATTAACAAAGTCAGAAAGTTACTAGCACTTGGCTAGACAGTTACAAGTCTGTGATTTGTCCTCGCTGTGTCTCTGGTGACTCGCACTATTTATAGTGACAACCGGTGCAGTTTCTCCTTTGTAAGAACGGCCGGTGTAACATATATATTTACTATGTCACAATTGCTATGAATTTAATCGTGTTGAAAAAGAGACATGTAAGGTAATGTGATACAGAAAACCCGTAATTTCTTACAATATTGTAATTTAACAGTGATGAAACGATCAATGGAGATGCAGAAGAAGCGTCGTAAAAGACCAGTAGAAAAAGTTGAGGTCGGGACATTATATGATGATGAGAAAGTTGGAGTAGCACACTTCAGGTGAATATTAGTTGCGGGAGAAGTCCAAATTACCAAACCTATCTCTGTTTACTTAAATAATTTTAGATGTAAACTCGATGCAAAATGTAGTATATTTTCTGATACTAATCATACTCTCTTTTCTCAATAGTCGATGAAACAGAACCTTCTAGATTGAGGTTGTTTTTTTTTATTTTGTATAATTTAAGAGCGCCCTTTTATAGAAGCTGGAATTGTTCCACATAAAAATTGACCTTGTGTCTTACTCTGCTATCGTGCAGATACAAGTAAATATGAACGTGATAAATAGATTGTTGTGCATACGCCAAGATTAAACATCGGTAATACGTACCAGTCAGCATGTAACTATATTTAATACTGTGTTGTTCTCACATGGGGTCACTGCATGAATGTTGATTATGTATATAGTAAAAGATACGACAGGATGCGAACACCGTATGGCGTGTTTGAAATCCGAGTCTGTATTCTAATATGCGCAGTCATGCTTGCAAGGTTAAAATACGTTTTAGTAAAACTCATTATAACTATATTAATTTACAGTAAAATGCAATTGCATAATTTGTGGCAATCTCATGTTTCAGCCGATGTTTTCGTTAAGCCAGAAGCCTCGCATGAATTAATCAGTATGATAGAGACACAGTTACAAAATTGATGGCATTATAAGAACTCTATTTGAAGATAATGGATTAGCGCAAAAAATCACGTTAATAACATGCATAATATCTCGGGTTTCACCATGTTTCCGCAGTAGATAGTTATTCGATCAACTGTTGGCGCAGTACGGCAAATTCACTAATTCTGTAGATTGAACGATGATTTAATAAAAATAAAGTAGAGTAACGGCGTATTGATTAGACACTTTATTCATAAATGTGTGGCCAGATCAAATCCCGCAAATTTATCGGTGGCCCTCTCCAGCAAAAAAGCGAACGACACTATAAGCGACTCTGAAGAGGAAAGAACAGGCTATTCGAAATTATAGCCTATACAGCACTTTGCTGTAGGGGTCAAGTGTGAGGTTTACTAGATTAAGCGCAAGAAAGTAAAATGATCTCAGAAGGGCATTCTTGCCACAGCTGTAGCAAATGGACAAAAGTTGTAGACAGTCAGTGTTATATGTAAAGTCGACCGCAACGCTGACATGTTCGCCACAGAAGGCTAGAACAGTACAAGAAGAAGTAAATAACTTCCCCCAAGAAAGGGAAAGATTAGGCTACCCTCAAAACTCACCCAGTACTGGCGGCTTGATCGAAAGCCTGGTACACTAACACGTAACCATTGTGTGTTTTCGAAGAAAAAAAAACACGAAGATATATGAACATTAGAAAAAAAGTTATTGTCGGAAATATGAGGAAAGTTTTAAAAAATGGGCCCACCGAAGAAAAACAAAAATACCTCACTAAACGTAAAAGTGTAGTGGAGCTCAGTTATAGAAACTCACCAACCGAGTATGAGACATGTGTTGTGCTATTCGTCGGGTTAGATTGATAGAGAAACTGATCGTTATTGAATCCGAGATTTCACTCCAATGAACAGCAGAAAAGCTGAAGACGTAAAAAGGGGAATTACGACGTTCTGACCGAAGAGTGGTGAAGGTAAACATAGATAATATGACGTTGAATAACATATTGAATTGAATGGGAATTCTATTTATATTGCTCCAGAATATTATGATAGAAGTGGAAGCTCTTCTTGTGTAAAAAATATAGAGAAAGACAGTAAAGACATAAACAAAAGGCTATAAAAAATGCATAATAGAAGGAACAAATTAAGTCATCCGGAATAAGAACATAGTTTCTTACAGTAAGTGTACACCCCACTTACCAACTTTACTGTAGGCCACATGGGCTTCGGTGACGCTGTAACCTTTTAACTGGACTTTTATGCCGTGAGGAGATTGAAAACGGTCAAATCTTGCTTCGCCACAGCCAATCTCTAACAAACCCTTACGGCAAATCTGGGGATACCCCCAATAAACAGGTTCCGAAAATTAACCCCCTTCAAAGGTGGACTTATGAAGAAGCAGGCGGAAAGGTTCCTCAAATGAGTCAATGCACTTGTGCAGAACTGTATATGGTGGAAGCCGAAAATGTCATCGGCTAGCCACGACTCAGCTGAATAAAAAACGGTCTTAATTAAAAGGCTCGTCATAACTGTTGGTTTGAAAAGAAACTGTACAAATCTAAAATCATGTTTTTCAATTGAGAGAAAAACGGTCTCAATTTAAAAGACTCTATTGATCATATAATAACATGAAATGTTCTTCTTCTTTGGCAGAAAAAATATATTAAAGCTGTCCAATGTATATCCCTGTACCAACTCTAAGAGAAAAAAAAGATGTCATTTGTTGACCGGGGCAAATTTAAAAAAAAAAAGGAAAACGAATCTGACAAAATGCAGGTAGAGTCATTTCATTTCAACGGGCTTAGACCAATCGTGAGATGGGGAGAGATATCACGACTTTCGTAACTTACAAAAACACCGACATATTAAATAGGACCCCGTCGTTGTCACGGTAAGCCGTCAATAAAAATCTCCTTTCTGATTCTTTTTTTGAAAAAACTCCAGTAATAGAGTACGTGAAGGCTAAGGTCACGCCACTTGCAAGTTGACAGCCACCACCGACTGTTTTATACGGAGATTAAATATGTCGTAATGATATGTGCCGACGACAGGCTGGGGATGATACTCATGACTGAACACTTTTGTTTCTTCACTTTTTCTTATTGTTGTGTTATGGCGCAGTTAGTAAGAACGCATGCGATCTTCGTGGTATCGGAATATATTCAGTATCGAGTTACCTAGAATACGACCGTGAGCAACTCCCTAGACTGGGATATTTTCACATAGTTAAGGGTCGCCTAAATAATCCTTATTGTATACTCATATCTCCTAAAACCAAGTCATGACTAATAAGACAGAACCATACGCAATGATGTGTGCAAGAATAAATAATATATGTTTTTTAATCGACGGACATGAAACGTGATATGAAATAATTAAATAGTAGAATAGTCTAGCTGAGAAGTAATTGTTAAAAGATAAAATAGAAAAGGGAACCGTGCGAACATAATAAAATAAGATGTGTGATAGTATACGTTTATACAATTGTATTACTGGTTTATTATCAATCAGAATTGGATAGTTTTGACGACAAACGTGTACGTTTGTAGCTCCATAGCC